>JBBPCW010000133.1:3026848-3042508 GCA_037974425.1 Phenacogrammus interruptus
TTACATAAAGTATTAGATTTAAATATTACCAAAATAAAAAGTGACATAACTTAAATTATAAATACAACATAAATAAGGCACTGCACAAAATAGGACATTAAAGAAACCAAAATTTTTACAAAAAGGTGATCTTACAAAGACCTCTGGTGGTGTTTTTTGGTACTGCCTTAACTTGAATGATTTAAACTACACCACCATCTCTTCAACCTCACATAACCTGCTACAGCTTTACTTTCCTGGTCTTTCTTGAGGCAAAGTCATCTACAACATCATCGTATGACAACTGATTTGAGACCACATGGTTTATGCGTATAATAGCAAGTCCACTGAGACGTTCTTGCATCATAGTAGATATCAGGTAAGTTTTAATCAGTTTGAGCTTAGACGTTACCTCTGTCTTTATTGCGTTTTTCTCCTCTTCTTTTCTTGTTTTCCTCCCCTGGGCATCAGATAATTTGGGACGTTTTGACATGTTGAGCTTGCTGACGCATCAAAAAATGACCAGCCATCCCCCCATGTAGCAGGTAAAGGCTAATTAGACGAAGGAGTGGGGCGGCGTGGAGGAGGGAGGAGAAGGGCGGCGGGCGCTGCGGTGGCCTCATAGGAAAGTTACGTATCATTATTATTACTACTACTACTTGATAGGCTTTGCTAAGCAGGTGAATTCATGTGGGCTTGTTCTTTTCATATTAAGACACATTAATACCAACAAGTTTTAATAATAGTGGAATGTTACACTTTTTTTCTTCCTCTGTTTGTGTCGCCCCCTGGATGGCCCTTAGCATTTGCCTATATTGCCTCACAAACAGTGGGGACACTGCCCAGAACTGTGAACTTAACTATATAAATATGTCAACACCCCCACTGTCTAAAAGCTCCTGTCTGTGCAGATAAGCACACTATATGGACAAAAGTATTGGGACACACCTCTTAATTGTTGAATTCAAATGACAGCTTCCTTACCATTTAGGACCATCTTAATGCTTCAGCATACCAAGACATTTTTGACAATGCCATGTTTCTTTGTGAACCTTTTCTATTCCAGCATGACAGTGCCCCAGAGCACAAAGCTCCAAAAAGACATGGTTGGAAGAGTTCTGTGTGGAAGAACGTGACTTGGCCCACACAGTGCCCTGACCTCAACCTGATCCAACAGGATTGTGAGCCAGGTATTCTCGCCCAACATCAGTGCCTGACTTCATAAATACTCAACAGCACAAATTTAAATTTCCCACAAAAACTTGTGGAAAGTCTTCTGAGAAGAGTGGAAGCTGTTCCAGCTGCAGCTCCATACTGAAGCCTATATATTTGAATGCGTTGTCATTATGTTGTCCATGTCCACGTTGGTGTAATGGTCAGGTGTCCCAATACTTTAGTCCTTTTTTTAAAACCAGAAAGTGGTAAAAGTCGCATATGACTGAACTGCAGTACCACTTTATATGAAACAAGGCCATGTGCTTCATTTATAGACCTACATCATGGGTGTTCCTTTGAGCATCAAGTCCCTCAGAGAGTGTTGACATATGCTGTTCTCATTCCTACAGCCCTCCAGACCTTCTCACCATTCTGTGGTTTAGGTGTCTGGCTGAATGCAGAGGTTAAGTTGGCTGTCTGACTTCATGATGTATGATACAGCCATAATACTATTATGGTAAGGGGGGTATTATGGGATGGGGAGTATTGTGGTGTTCTGGTGTTTTTGAGTGAATGTGAGGCGTGTCCTGGTTGAGGAGTCTTTTCTCCTGATAAACTCCTCTGCTAGAAAACGCGGGGTATTCCAGAAGGCAGGTTATGCTACAAGGGTAAGTTAGTTCTGCACTAACTTACCCTTGAACGTACCCGGTTATGTAGCATAACCTGCTTTCTGGAATACCACCCGGGCCCCGCCACGTTCGGACAGAGAATCAGACAGAGAAGAGACTGTGGGCAGTGAGATCTGTAGATCTGATCTCCAGCTCTCTGATCTCCTGCAGGACCCTGGTGAGAAGTTTTGTGTCAGGCCTGGAGAACATGAAGTGTTTGGTGCAAACAGAGGGAGGAAGGACAGAAAGCCCACAACATCATCTGGCGATCTTCTGCAGGGAACAGCACAGAGGACCAGGCTGGCCTTCACTTCAGCTCACAGTGAGGAGAAACCAGACGCTTCTCCTGCAGGCATCTGCTTCACACTCACACACCATGGGGTTTCACTCCTTCAAAAACTGATTCAAGGTTCAAGATGTTTGTCACAAACACAATTAAACATGAACAGTGTCCACAGACACGAGACCCTGAATCACTCCTGACACTCTGCAGCAGCTGGAAAATCGAAAAATAGAATAAAGAGTAAAATAATAGAATAGTGTGACAAATACACACAAATATAAACAACATGAACTTCACAATATAGGATTGTGTGACTCTCTGCATACCCTTGCTGCTGCGAGTGTAACTACTGCCCCCCCTCACCCAACCTCGCTGTGTATGCGCCCCTCCCCACTTTGCTCAACGCAAACACAAGGCTGTGTTCACTGTGTTAGCCATTAGCTTCTGTTCTTGAAGGGATATAGACATTAAAACACAGGGAGGTGAAACCCCACCACCACCGGCACCGTTGGTAAATAGACGACTCTGTTTTGGATTTATTTACATGCAGACAGATGTTTCTTAATAAGCTATTGGAGCTACTTAGCATTTGCTAGTGTGCTAGGCTAGCCAAAGGAAGCTAACGTATGAAAACTTCTTAAAAATTCATTTTTAAAAATCCCTTAGCTAACATTGAAATTATTCGAGCCAGTTTAGCTGATCATGATTCACGTCTTCCTCCGAGAACGATAAAAACATCCTAATTCGTTTAAAAAGTAGACTTTAAGCTGAAATACACGCTCCTCCTTTGTTAGTGGTTAGCTTGGTTAGCACTACGGTTTGTTTACATGGTTGCTGGTTAGTTGGTCGCTGTGAAAACTTTTGCTGCTAACAAAGTAAAGTCGAAGGTGGCATTTTCCTCTTGTAGTTCATTCAAGTCGCCACCTTAAAATGTGTTTTTTTGTCTCCCAATTCCATGCCCTAACCTTACTTTTTTTTTCTCTTCTTCTTTGACCAGGTTGCTTGAGGTAATGGATGTCAAAGTCTCCTGAATATAATTCAAAGCAATTTATGGCTCGTTTTTGTGTGGAATCCTGACAAGTGGGAAGATGTTTGAAAACTAACTACTGTATCATTGCCACAGGTAAATATCTCATGCACATATTGATTTGTTTGGAATAGGTGTTTTAGGAAAGCCCTTCACTTAATTGACCTGCTTAACCATCCTATGATCTACCTGATGAGTAAAGCAGTTGATCTAATTAGGGTAGGTTTCTCAGACTCAGATAAAACTAGTGTCTAGGTTAAATAGGATGTTTAAGGCTGTTATCCCAGACTAAGATTATTCTAAATACTAGACTAAAAAGCTCTTCGGTGGTAGCTCACCACTGACGTTGATTATAGTTAATACATGTTGAAGAAACCTGCCTTTAATTGTAAAACACCATCGGTACTTTATTACTATGCTCAATCCACGTCTTAGAAAACGGTCCTCCCTGTCCACCCTTTAAAAAGCCATTTTCAGTCTCAAGTCAGTGCTCCTGAATCATTGTTTATGTTGTGGGTTTTCGTATTTATGTTGTGTTTCAGTTAACCTGGTGCTGCAGCGCCAGCCATGCGGATCAGGCTGCAGGGCTCAGGCCATGCAGCCCTTCTCCTCTCCGAGCTCAACCGCTGTCGTCTCTCTCGGCTCCTGTGTGATGTGGTCCTGCAGGTCGGGGGCCGTTCCTTCCCCGCCCACCGTGCAGTGCTTGCCTGTGCTGGGACACACTTTAACAGCTTGTTTTCCAGGATTGCCTATGGCCAGGGTGGAGCTCCTGCTACAATCTCCTTGGACTTCATCTCTGCCACTAATTTTGAGAAAGTGTTGACTTTCATTTATACAGGTGAGATTCTCACTGATTTAATAGATGTCGGGGTGCTGTACGAGCTGGCCGAAAGGCTGGGCGTTAGGGAGTTGGTGCGTGCTTGTCATGCTACTTTTCCCGACATGAAGAGTTCAGACGCCGACGTAGATACAGACATTGCTCCTGCCACAACCATGGCTGCTTCGGTCTGTTCTTCCTCCGCGGCCTCCTGCTCCTCTCTGTCATCTCCTGCTGCTGCCACTCCGGTCGCACCTTCCCCGCTCCCTCAGAGCAGAGGGCCTAGGCTGAGTCGTGCTCAAGTGGCCCCTCTATTGCTGTCTCACTCCCCGAAAGCAGAAGATGGCTTTCAGTTGCATTTGAGTTACAGTCAGCTGGCCGACAGCAAGCAGAGCCCATTGGACGGCCACCCTTCTCAAGCTTCTGAAATTCTTCCAGGTCTAACTTTGCCACTTAAAACGGAGCAAGAGGAAGAGAAAGTGGATGGGACTGACACCTCAGAAGACCAAGCAGTCAGTAGTGGGAGCAAACTGGTGCTAACAGAAGCGTGTTCCATTCCTGATTCCTCAGCACAGGCAGGTGGAGAAATGTGTGCCCCCTCGTCGTCTTCTGGTGATCCTCTGGAAAACCTGCAGCTCAGGGCGGTGGAGGGTGGTGTTGGACTTGAGGTTGGGACAGTAAAAGAGGCCGTTTTGTTCGGGGAGGAGGATGATGCAGAAAAAAGGAGCCTGCATGAAGGTCAGACAGAGGAGGGAGATCAATGGAGAGCACTGGCATGCGACATAATTGAACTAAGCGATGATGAAGAGAATTACATAGGGGAAGAGGAAGATGATGAGGAACTGATGTGCATTGAAAATGGAGGAAACAATGCAGGGGCCAATCTGGGCCAACTGCCACCGTCATCACAGCCCTGCAAAGCTTGTGGAGTTTTGCTACCTGCAGACAACAGCATCCTCCGCTCTCATGCGGAGACGCACCTGTCTGAGACCGGGAGCTGCCGAGTGTGTGGCGCTTCCTTTCCTGATCGTGCGGCCAGCGTCACCCATGCGCTCACACACGTGGGCATCATGCTGTTCTCCTGCGACATTTGCGAACTCCAGTTCTGCACAGAGGCCAAACTGATCCGCCACAGACGACAGTCAGCTGCTCGGTGTGTTCCCCAGCAGCCCACCCAGCTGAGCAGCACGTCTGGAGCACCTGGGGGTGACCAGCAGTGTGCAGTGTGCACCAAATCCATTCCTAAAGATTTCAAGGTCTGTGCAGTCATTTGGAATTCATTTGCTTAAACATATAATAATTCAGTGAGTTAAGATTTCACCCTTTATTTTCTTCCTTACATGATTTCAGACAGCCTTTCTTATGAGACTTTTAACACGGTATGATATACAGTATGGACAGAATTACAGACAAAATTCAGTCACATAAGCAAGTCTCTTTTAGATTCTTAAAAAAAAGCTTGGTGTTTGAAGCAAATGTGTAATGATTGAGTCATGCAGTTTGTGAGATCTCCACTTCTGTCAGTTTCAAATTCTGGGTGTTAGAAGAGAGAAATTTCTTCACTTCAGGGAGAGTTTGACAAATCTACACTAATTGGTGGTTTGAAGCGCCAGGGCAAAACCAAAGCAAACTTCAAACACCAAACATGTTCTTCTGAGTACATAAGGGAGTGTAAAGTGTCCAAATTTGATTTTTGTCTGCTTTGAAGGGATTCACTCAGAAATGGTACTGTGGCATCCAGTAAATAAACAATTGCTTTAATTATTTACTTTGCTTGAATTAACCCTGATTTTTTTTTTGCCTCCTGCTTTTAGGCTGTCAGGGAACACTTGCAGAGCCATGTGTGTCTGCGAACCATGCGATGCGTCGTGTGCCATTCACCACAGCCCTCTCGGTGTACCCTTCTTTGGCACACCCTGACTCACCTCCTTATCATTCACTCCTGTCCACAGTGTGCCTGTCCCTTTTTAGAGCGTCCTCTGCTGGACAGACATTTGGCCATGCATGCTGAAGAAGGAGGACCATCAAGAGAGGATGAGATCGGTCAGGAGGTTGGTACAGAAAGTCAGGGAGAATTTCAGTGCTTCTTGTGTCCGCAGACCTTCCGCTCAGACACAGCCTTTCATTATCACCTCAGCATGCACCCGAACGAGTCGCACAGTGTCCAGGCATGGCCAGCCAAGCGCAAGGCAGACCAGTCACTGGAGTTTTCATCCTCCTCTTCCTCCCCACTAGAAGCAGGGGGCTTGGGCAAACTCAGCAGCCTAGGGATAGGGTTCGGCATACCAGACAAAGTGATTCAAGGGGGCATGCCGTTCCCTGCTGGACTCTTGCAGAATGGAAGTTCTTTGGGCTCCGCCTCTGGAGCCACGGTGCTCAAACAGAAGTGGTACCGCTGCCGGTACTGTGGCAAGCGCTTTGCACACTCCGGCGAGTTCACCTACCACCTGCGCATTCACACCGGAGAGAAGCCCTACCAGTGTAAGGTGTGCCTGCGCTTCTTCCGCGGGCGTTCCACCATGATCTGCCACCTGAAGACACACGCTGGCGCCCTCATGTACCGCTGCACTGTCTGCGGCCTCTACTTTTCCACGCTCAAGATGGTCTCTTCGCACATGGAGCTTCACAAGGACCACTTGCCTCCAGACTTTAACTTGGAGGAGACGTTCATGTACAACGACCACTCCAAAGAGCCTCTCCCTAATATGGACTCATGAAGTTATACTCGTGCATTTATACTGTGCCTCAGTTAAAAATTAGAGATGCACCGAAATTTGGCCCATCCTTAGAAAACAACAGTTTTTTTAAATTTCCTACCTGTTAGATAACACTCTGCAATGCTACAACATTTATTTGACATACTCTGACATTCCAGCATATTGCATTACACTGCAGTAAGCATTTGTTGCACGGTAATACACTGTCTGGCCAAAAAATGTCACTTAGATAGGTAAAATGCTAAAGAGCCTATGATTGGTTAATATGGTGTGATGAATGTGTTCAGCTGCCAGTGTGTTTTAAACTCTAACTGATGCAGTGTTTGGCAGCACATTTGTTGAACAGTTATTGGAATTGGGTTTAGAACAGTCCAACACATTAAAACTTGTGGTCAGAAAAGGAATTACAGACGCTTGTGATTGTGATATTACTTAGAGCGACACTACAAAAAGGCTACGTTAAGAAGGATAAAGATTGTGGACTCTGGAGAAAAGGAAACAGGCCTGTGGTCTGATAAGTCCAGATTTACAGAGCGATGGGTGTGTCAGGATAAGAAAGGAAGCACATCAAGTGATAATACCGTCATGCATAGTGGTCACTTTGGCATTGTAGTTGGTCAGGTCTAGGTTAAGCAATATAGTGTGGCAATAAAACGAGTATTTGAATGTACTGAATAACCTGTTATCCCATCAGTGAGAATTATGGGATTTACTGGCGTATTCCAGACTACAGTGCCAAGATTCTTCGGGCTCAGATTGTGGTTCAGGAATCAATTTTCATGAATAATCCTGACCTTAACCCCACTTAAAGTTTTGTGGGATGCTGGAGCCTTAATGGAGAGATTCCACAAGACCTCTGCCAAAAACGTATGGAACTCTGGATGGACGCGAATGTTGAAATTACGTTGCATAAAGTTATTGAAGCAATGCAAGGATTAATGTGGGCAATAAAGCTAAAGGCTCAGTGTGCGGGGTTTTTTTTTTTTTTGGCCAGGCACTGTAGACAAGGTCTAGTGGACATTGAATAATGCCGGCAGCAAGGAGAGGAACCATAGAAAAAATGATAGAATAATCTGAATCAAATAATAGTCTCTAGGATAATCAGTTTCTAGAAATAACTAAATTAAATAAGGATCCATGATCATATCAGAATCACATTGGTACTGGCAGATTATGTCTACGAATATTGACATCATATATTTATATTGAAATTTGACAATCTGATATTTGTTTATTGTGCTATTTTAATGATACCTAATGATTTTTTTTAATGATTTAATGATAATTCAGATACATTTGGTTCCAGTGTTTATCAGCATTATATAGGGGTTGCATATTGGCTTTTCTTTTATGAGGACATCACTAGAATTTTAGGTCTTGTGATTACCTAGGCTTATAATTAAGATAATAAACATTTCAATGGTGGAAAAAAGTAATATATAATGTATGCTTTTTTTTTTTTAGCCCAGTTTCCGACCTTCAGTCCTTCCGCTTTAGATTTGGCCAAGATTTTTCATTTCGGTGCATCACTAATTATTATTGGTCACTGTTGTCGAGGACCAAGTGTCTGTAAACTTGAGAAAATGTTTTTTCTGTTCTGTGCTTGAGAAAGGAGACATTTTAAAAGAATCAGAGTTGTCCTCCTCGTTCGGTACTGTTACTGCATCGCCACGTGGTGGCAGCATTTAGGTATTCTCAGAAGTGAGAAGACGGCCTCGTTGTGCCTGTTGATGCCGAGTGTTAGATTAGGATTACCTCTCGATATTTCTTCCTTCCAACTCCGCTTGTATTCAGTATAAGCTAAAAGAATATGGCTATTCCAGAGTGTTACAACTGCATACCTCATGGGAGGCCACGTTGATATATGTGGATACTACAGAATTTGCGAAACGGTATCTAGTTCGAACTGCTTTATTGCGTCCAGAGACGTTTATCACGTAGAATTAGAAATATCTTACAATGATATTCCCTGTTATTTCTATGTTGTGTATAAATTCATCATGAAATCCCCCAAAGGGTCATTTGTACAAGGTTAGTTTTAGGTATAATGATGGGAAATGACCGAAGGGCAAGGAGCCAATATAGACTGAGTTAACGCTTCCCTCCATGGAACGTGGTTGTGGCACATCATGAAGGCTTTATTCGTTCTTCTGTGACATTTTTATAAGCTTCACAAACTGAGTTCACCTCAACCTGCTTTACGGGCGACTGAATTTAAAGAACACTCTGGAGAGCGCGGTAAACATACTGGTGGAGACAAACCTGTAGTTGCGTGAAAAAGTTTGCGATCCCTTTCGTGTTATTTGGATTTCTGCTTGATTGGCCCCAAAACCCCAGTCTGAACTTCATCCATGTCCTAATAACAGTCTTGTTTAGAGCAAGACAGTATTTTACAGTGCTTCATCTTTGTTATATAAATGGTTTAGGCAGTTACAGCCTTTAATGAAAAAACAATGTGAACTCATATTTAATAACCAGTGGACCTTGTATTGGCAAGAACTTCAACCAAATGCTTTCGCTGGCTGCTAATAAATCCCACTCAGGTGTTAGGAGGGATTTTAGCAGGTGTTAGGAGGGAGTATTTTTTTTTATTTCATGTACATTTCTGAGATGTCTTGGTTGAACGCCGTGCTTCAGATTATGACGCTTCGTTTTAACAGGACCCTAAGTCAAATCCACAGGCTGTTCTGGCTAAAATTCAACGCAAATTTTTTCCCCTTATATAGCACCTTTCATACAAAACAAGGTGCAAGGTGCGTTACGACGTGAACTGAAATAACAAAGGGAAAATTAGAGGTAGTTAAATAAGATCAGTCAAATCAGTAAACAGCCAAAAAAAAGAACATAAAGTTCAGCTTTCAGCTCATCTGCCCACAGATTATTGTTAGTGGAACTAGAATCGGGCAATATGACGATTTATTGTTCTTGTTGCGTCACATTTTGTCTCAAAGACGACTGACCAACTTTACATGTATGTTTTATTACACGCAGCACAATTAGGTTTAGTGCAGAGTGTAAAATGTTAAATTAAAATGGTTTTTGATAGTAATTGGAAATGTGGCACTACTTACCTTTTAGATTCAGATCAAACATAATAGTATATCCTAAAAAAAACCTTCAAAATAGTTTTAACTGTTTAAATCATTTTACCATGAACATCACTCTTAGTTTTACTTACAACTGACGGACTTTTTCAGGTGTGAGAGATGTGTCTACAGATACCTGGACAGAATTTGATCATGGAGAACTCAAATTTGCACCTCTTCTGAATGGGACACTTGATTTTTAGTCTTTTTCCATAAAAGAGCTTGGTTGATTAATCCATGTTCTGTGACGATGAGGCACTGTAAATATTGCATTGCATTTAATTTTTTCAAAGACGTGTGACATGGATGAAGATCTGATGTCATTGTTGGATGAATCTAAAGGGGTCAGAAAGATTTTTCTCACAACTGTAGAGCAGCAATAAGTAGCATTTTCTGTAACTGATACAATCGTGATGGGAGGGCAGGTTAGTGTGCAGTACAAACCGATAATATCTTTGACAAGCAAACTAAAAATGATACCTATTGCTCCTTCGAATTGTGACGGTCACGACAGGAGGGGTTTAATTTGGACAGCGTGTCGTATTTTTCTAATGTGAAAAAAAAAAAATCAGACAAGTTCAGATATGTAAGTATTTATTTATTGTATTTAAAGATTTTTAGGTTTCATTCTATTTTGTATTGGGTGTTTTCATTATGAATGGATGTGTATTACTTTTGTTTACGACTGTATTTGTTGAGTATGTGTTCTGAATAAAAGAAAGATCACAAGCTTGCATCAGTTGCTGTGAATTTTGTTGAGGATAAAATGTCACTTTTCTTCTGCTCGTTGCAAACAAGCGCCCCCTAGAGGGGGAAAAACCCAAAAAGTCTGATGCAGAGTAAGACTTCCTTTAATATACTGCAAGTAAAACACAATTAAAATGCCAACTAAGACACAAGTCTTAAAGTTTTAATGCACATACATATCACTTATCTGTTGCACATTCGGTCGGTCGTTGGATACACAAAACCGGTGGTGCAAACAGATCTAGAGCAAATGGCTTTAAAAGCACGACTGAAGTTGGTATGAGTGATCATAAGGAATGAGATGAACAAAAGCTCCTCTGGTCAACTTTAAATGATTCTGAGCTTTCAGATTAGCAGTGAGAAGGTTTTTTTTTTCCAGTGTACAGATCCTACTTGTGAATGCTTTGCTAATAGTTTCCTTTGAGGTGTGGCATGTTCCTAGATGTTACCATGGCTTCCTATGGGAGTTGCAGGCAGTCCATTATTCCTCTATTGAAACCACCATTAGGGAATTCCTATGTTTACACCAACTTTGGCCTCCAGTGGCATTTTGCCTCCAGTGTTTACAAGCAATACAAACAAACTTGAATGTTCTTTGTCACTGGCTGTTGGTTCTCGTGCTGAGAAATTAATCGAATACTTTCTTTGTGTTATAAAACCAACAATGAATAGTCTTTTGAACAATGTGTTAAAACCAGACACCGAGATGGAAGAGGAAGCACGGCAGGATGCTTCGAATGTCCAGAGGTGTTGCTTAGTGTTTTTTTTTTAAGGAATTTATTTTTTTTCACAGCAATATGTTAGGAGAAGCTTTGAAGTGCTTCCTTCCTCACTTCTCCCAAGACTCAAGGCTGATATGCTGGGCATTTTCCTTTCTTATGATCCTATCTCTGAGTGACTTGTGCTGGCATTGCTGAGCTTTCTCTCCTTCCCTGGCGCCACCGTCCCCGTGCCATTGGCTGGGGTATCAGCTGGGGCGCCGGTGGGCGACTGGGGTGAGATGCGAGAAACTATGCTGTTGACAAGATTAGTGCGGAAGCTCTTACTCAAGAAGTTGTAGAGGATAGGGTTGGCGATACAGTGGAAGAGTGACAGGCACTGCACAACACCGAAGGAGAAGTAGAGCACCTCTACGGCATTGCAGGACATGAGGTGCGGGTTCAGGTCGTCCACCATCAGTAGGAACATCACTGAGTGGTAGGGCAGCCAGCAGGCCACAAACACCAGGGAGTAGACGTGCACCAGCCACAGGTCGCGGCGGCCCTGAACGTCTGGGGATGCCCTGGCAGCCCGAGCGATCAGGACGTTGCAAGTGATGATAATACTTGCTGGCCCCAGGAACTGGAAGATAAGGCACAGGAAGGCCACAGATACGAACCATTCTGTGTAATTAGTCTGGGGCATCATGTAGCACCCGGGTTCGTCCCACTCCAGCAGGTCCACATGCACGTTCTCCAGCAGCGCCAGTACCACGGACAGCAGCCACAAACCGCCGCAAAGCATCCACCGCCTGTGCTTGGGCTGCTGCGGGAACAGAGGTGTTGTGTTCGGTCGCGCCAGTGACAGGTACCTCTCGAGGGTCATGAAGGCCAGGAAGAAAGAGCTGCTGTAGAAGTTGATGACGTAGATGAGATGGGTCACCTTGCATAGGAAGCGGCCCCAGATCCACACTTTGTCCATGGTCACCTCCAGCATGAAGAAAGGCATGGTGATTACTACCATCAGGTCGGACAGGCTGATGTTGATGACGCAGAAGAGCACGCCACTGGCCGAGTGCCGCCGCCGCCAGTTCACCCAGACCACCAGGCAGTTCTCGGCCAGGCCCACCATGAAGAGGAACAGATAGAGGAGGAAGAGGGCGATGCGCCGTGCATCCCTGTCCAGGTCGAAGGTGCACTCGTAGAACCACAGGGTGTGAGGGAAATCGGTTGTATTCACTTCATGCGACATGGTCTGAAGTGATAGAAGAAAGAGTTAGCATGTGTGATAAATAAATAAATAAACAAACAAATGCTAGTAAACAGAATGCCTTAAGGAAATCTGCTTTCGACCTTTAACATTAATGCAGAATTGAACTGATGGCGTAAATTTTGTACTCTTGGACCAGATGGACTTTTGGATCTGGAGACATTTTACTCAAATCGTTATAACATTTATAGTATATGATCACATTTAGAGCAAGTGTTCAAAGTGATACTGACTTTACCCACTTACAGAGGTTTGCTGCTCCTGGGATATTTTCCCTGCTGGGGCTGCTGTTCTCGTAACTTTTCTTACGTAACGGTCACATAATGATTTGCTGGCAAAGCAAAAACTCGAAATCTCTCTTTGCTGCATGCAGCCGACAGGGAACTTTTTCAGAAATGTATACAGAACTCGATTTTATTTTAGTATTTTGGAAAGTTTTTCCCAAAGAGTACTGTGAGTAGTCTGTGTGTACTGTGCTGGAGGATATAGATAAGGATTCAAATTGATTTCCTTTTTTTTGCTCCTTCAGCCTTTGAAGCCATTTGAATTATTTTCAGAATTTGTGGCTTACAATGATGCAGCACCAAAGTTTATTTTAACATTGCTCAGCTGCTTTCAGAGGTAGAGAAAAAAAAAAACAGAGAGGGAGGCCTACCTTGCCTGTGTAGGGTGCCAATGGACGAGCTGGAGTGAGGGTGGACCCGTATGGAGCAGTATCCTGGACAAATGAAGGCTGTGCTGGCTAGAGATGTGTGGAGCTTCAGTCTTTGCCCTGGCTGCAATAGGGCCTTAAGCCCTCCTCTCTCTCCCCCCGCCCTCTGTCTCTTTAATGCTTTAGACCCGCTGATAGGACATGTTCCTCGTACAGGAAGGAGGCACACTTGGCAGGAAAGGCTCCCAGGATGCGTCTCCAACACAGCTAACATTGCAAGTACTAGCCCAGGTGAGATCTTTGTGATATCTGGCCCGATATCCATCAAAACCACTAAAGCAATTAAGTGTACACCCATTATTTAGGGATACAGCTGTCAAGAGCAATACAGGACATGCTTATTTAAGGGACATGTGATTTAACATCAACCAAGTTCACAGTATTGTTAAGGCTGAGAGATAAGAGTATAACATTATTATTATTATTATTATTATTATTATTATTATTATTTGTATGCATGCTAGTGTAAAAGGACAGAACATCTTTTTTTCCCCCAAATAAATGTAAATATTGCTTGTTTAAGAACATATTGCGCCACTACCCAGTCTATATCTGTTCAAAATTGAAGCTGTAATTAAGCATTTTGAATTTACAGTTTTTGTGATGTCATATTTACTTATACCCACCTAACCAGCCTGCAGCAGTTCAGTCCTGCCCCCTTCACACTGCAGCCGAAGTGGAATGTGTTTGTGGTCTGTCGGGTTCCCCCACGGTGGAATCTTTTATGTCTCTTCCAAAGTTCTAGGAAAGCAGTATAGCTGGACAATAGCGGGAAATGCCAGTGTCGTAGAGGAACGTTTACAGAGAGGCACCGGCTAAGGGGAGGTAGGAAGCCTGCTATACATCAAAACCTCAGTGAGGAAGGTGGCCCTTTAACCCAGCGCTGCCCGCTCCTTTCAACACCTCACTAAAACCCTCCCGGTTATAGCCGTCTGGACAAATGATAACGATAAGGGTGTGACTAAGGGGTCAAAGAAACTGCCCACTAACATCACGAACAACCTTTTCCTGGATTTTTTCTACCTCGCTGACAGCTTCTGCTGATAACATCTGAAAATTGGCCTGAACACCTGGATTTCGTGAGGTTTCCTTGTGTGTACAGGTGAAGACACCCTCACAGGCTTGATTCTAAAATCCCCAAAATCCAAAAGTTGCTTAATTTTGTCAGAACTGCGGCTGTGAGGCTGACTTTGCATTCAAAACTACATTAAAGTTCATTAAAGTGGTGCACACTTCTCTACTGGATGAGAAGATGAGAGCTGGGAAATTGTGTAAATTATTATTTATTTTTTTACTGAACCAGTAATTTAAAAGCACATGCGGCACTTTATTTCATCTCCAGAAGTCCACTAAGGATTTTAGTGTGGGTTGACATGCCAAGAACCCCCACAGCTCCTTCCTGCATCAACCTTCTTCTTTCCAGTCATTTCCATTTCTACATCCTCATGGCTATACATATTATATTTACTATTTATGGCATTTATCAGGCGCTTTTATCCAAAGCGACTTCCATTCCCTACCTACAGGGGACAGCAACTTAGGGTTAAGGGACCCAGTGGTATGCTGAAGGTAGGATTTGAACCCATGTTCTCTTGGTCCAGAGGCAAGTATCGTACCCACTGAGCTACCCTCCAGACATATATAGCCTTTGTCTTGACTGGTGGCGCTATATTGTGGCTCATTCAAAAAGCAGCAGATTGGAACACTTCTCAATGGGGGAGTATGAATGGGCAGAGCTAAACTACTGCATGCCAAATTATTAAATGCTCTGGTTTTCAAGACTTCCCAAAACAGCCTGTTGTGCAACTTAATTTCCATTTATGGAACCAATATTGCACAGGAATTGTGGGGTAGGTTTTGAAACTACGTGAAACTATCAGGGATGCCCAAGTCTGGTCCCTTAGTGCTGGGGTCCTAATAACTAAAAAGTGAAATGAGCCAAACGTATTTGAGCATGAAAATCCAGGACCAGAGTTGGGCATCCCTGTACTCCATCAAAATTGTGTAGCTTTTAAATAAGGTTTTCCATAAACTATAATCTTAAAGCAGAAAACTTGACAAAACATTGCAAACCGGCCATTATCACTTACAAATTCTAAACATTGGTGGAGCTGAGCTGGTGGCCTGGTCATTAGTGAGTTGCCCCTGCAATCAGACGGTTGTGGGTTCAAATCCCAGGACAGGTAGTGGCACCAAAGAGGTATCCTTGAGCAAGGTATTGTCCCTATATATTGCTCTCCAGGTGCTGTTTCTGGCTGCACACTGAATGGGGTAAATACTGAGGAAGAATTTCACACTGTGTGCTGTGGTGTGTTCACATGTGACTATAAGGGCCACTTTAACATCCAAAAATGTGTGAACACTTTTGATGTCTAATTTACAATCTCCTGCCATCAGAATAAAACCTCCATAGCTCAACTTCTTTTAGTGAAAGTGACCATTTGTCATACGTGAACACACCACAGCACACAGTGTGAACAGCACGAAATTCTTCCTCTGCA
>JBBPCW010000133.1:3134321-3148124 GCA_037974425.1 Phenacogrammus interruptus
CTTGAAACATTGGGGTGTTCTAAAACTTTTGACCAGTAGTGTACCAAAATTGGAATGCAATTTTAAGTATTACTTCTAGGATTGAAAACACTTCATTTGAAGATTAACTACCTAACAACTTTATTACACACACAAGTATCGAATAACTTCATTTCAAAGCCATTTACAAAGTTTATGAGCAGCATGGGCCAGTAAATCACAAGGCAACACTGTGTTTTATTAGTAAATGACATTGTATTGACATAAGGAAGCTTAAAGTGAATAACAATTGTAATTTATAACATTAGAATTATATTTTAGACCAGTAACACATTAGTTTAAGGTAACCCACACACTCAGTTCAACACATGCATTGTAATCGAATTACATTTATAAAGCAGTACATCAGCATTTTACCAGCTATTATCTTTATATACATTTTATGAAGTAAATGATAATGGATTGAAATAAGGGGCCTTTGTTACACTGTGACAGGTGCTGCTTTATGAAATGTCATTCCCAAGCAATAGAGCTTGGCTAGGAGCTCTATATACTCTATATTCTGTTCATGAATAATTAATTAATAATTAATTCTGTTTTCATAGCTGTAGCCAGACTAACCTGAAGTAGACCTATTTCTAAACCTGATGAATGATGTCTTTTATACATTCCATAAGTGAAACATACAGTACTGTGTTACTATTTAACAGCAGTGAGCAGTGAGGGACGTTCTGCCAGCAAATACACAAGTTAATAGCAGAATAAATGCAAACAAACAAGAACATTTTAAATAACATCAAGATTTGTTTTGTTTCTAAGTTTTGTGAGCAGGTTAGAAGAACAGTTTCAGATTTCACTTCGATTCCTCCAGCCTTTGCATGGATTTTTGAAGCTTAATCAGCAGCTCCTGATTTAATCTAATGAGGGACTTATTGAGCCGAACCAAGTATTTGAGCTATTTGATTAGAATAATGTAATACTGCACGTCCATAAGGAGAAATCTGGGAATGATAAAACAAACATATATTTACTGTATTTGAATATATTTTAGGTTTGTATATGAGTGTGTAAAGCTAATATATGTAATGATATATATAATATATGTATATATAATATACATGCACATAGTATATATACACACACACATATATATATATATATATATAATTTCCCCAGGTAGATAAGACTTTTGCACGGTACTGTCTGCTTTGAGGTCGACGAAAGTCAGACATAAACTCAAGCATTACGTCTTCCGCCTTTTTTTTTCAGAGCTGCTATAAAATGCAATTTCTGGCTTTTTTAATTAAATTTGACATTAAAAATATTGGAATTCATATTTGATTATATGAAAATATTTTATTAGACTCAGTTAATAAAAATATCCGATTTCCATTCTGGAGGCTGTGTGGCCAATAGGGGGCTTCAGGAAGGGGTCTGTGCTTTTATTCCTGCGTCATGTCTTTATGTAGGCGCCCTTAGAATAAAGTGTTGCCTTAACACTCAGTTAATGCTGTGCTTCAATGCAGGAATATAAGTAAATATAATAGGTCAGTAAATCTCGCGTTCTCTTTTCGTGCTGCTCTCTTGTTAATAAAAGATCGCACTGCTGCGGCAGACAAGGCCCCTCGACCCCACCCCACCCCACCCCACCCCACCCCACCCGCCGTCTGCCCGTCACGATCGCGCCAGTGCGTGCGCGCCCCCGTCTCTGCCTTTCATTAGCACTGATTTTCAGACGCGAGCATTAAAATTTCACTCGCGTCCCACCAGGGCATTAACGAAGCCCACGCCGCAAAATGACGAGGATGAAATATTGATAAAGCAGCTCGTTTTCTCTTATGAAAGCTCCAGGCTAAAGCGGGACAGTGACGTTCTATGCAAGTTCGAATTAAGTGAAGTTGCCCCTTATAGTCGTGAACACAGCACACAGTGTGAACAGTGTAAAATTCTCTCTCTGTATTTAACCCATTCACCAAGTAAGGCAGCAGGCAGTCAACCATGCAGCACCCGGGCAACGGGGACGGTACCTTATCTCAGTGTCAGGGCTCTACTGCCAGGGCTGATGGTAAATTTGGGTCACCCCACCCCCTTCAGAACGACCACGAGAACGCCAGCCAGGTTGGCCCTGTTCAGTGGTGCCATTGACAGTCCTGAGATCCAAACCTCCAACCTTCCAATTGCAGGGGCAACTCCCTAACTACCAGTCCACCAGCTGGTTTGAGTCTGAGTAGACCCATATGTTCGTCCCATTCAATACTTTTCACTACCTTTTTTACTCATTCAATACTTTTATCTCACTGACCACAGGCTCCTCCTGACTTACAGATCCACTGTATAGATGCACAGTTAAAAAATGCCCACCACTGCTTTCAATGTTTCTTGGGTTGTAGACTGTTCTCTGACATGGTGGGTGGTGTGGTCCGAATGCATGAGGCAGTTTTGAAGTTTGTGTTTGTTACGTTTGTGTGTGATCCTAAATGTTCAGTGAAGAGGAGCGTCTTCGGTCTCTATTGGAAGACAATGAGGGTCTCAGCTGTTCTGATGGTCTGGAAAAAGTTTGTTCCAACACTTTGGTGCCAAAGCTAAGAAAGGTCTTGATGCAAGTCTTTGATCTTTGAGTAGAGGTGGGTGATGTCAGGCTGTGCTTGATGTTCTAAGAGGCTGAACTGAGACCTGTGGTCTGATCAGGGCCGATAGGTAAGACTAATTAGATTTAGACAGATAAATCTAATGGCGAACCACAGGAACCATGAAGCGTTCGCAGTAGTGGAGTGGTGTGGGAGAATTTTTATGTATTGAAAAACAGACCCGACTCTGATTCATCTGGAGAGGTCAGCCAGCCAATAGAACTGATGCAGTCAGAAACTGATCACTGGTGGAAAGCTAGTGGAAGGTTACCGCAAACTGCAAGGGAAATGATGGGCTATTGTCACCAACTGTACACCAGCAAACTACAAGGGCGGCATTTCTAATAAAGCGGCCAGTGAGTATATATGTGGCTCCACAAAAATGAGCTATTGGAGTAATTACAGGGAAGCCCATGTTCAATAAGGAAGGATTAGTATGTCTCGCTGTGTGTCATGAATAAAGATTTTCTTCTGTATGAGCCAAATTAATCAGAGTCGTAAAGCTATGTGCTGGCTGAAGATTTGTTCCGGCAAGAAGAGAGCGGAGTTGTAGGCGCTGGAGCAGGTAGGCACATATTTAAGGTGCTAAAAATCGCTACCCAAGTATGAATAATAATAACACAATGCTCCCCCTCTCTAATTGCTTGCCCTGATCAAATGATGGGGCTTAAACCTCTCAACAGATTTATGTCATGGATGATGGCATTTCTGAGATATATTCCCCCAGAAAATGTTTCAGGTCACATTTAAAACTGATTTATTTTGGGTACATTCACACAGTTTTTTGTATTATTGCCACTCATCTTAATTTTCACGCAGGAATTGTGTATAAAAGGAATAATTAGTAGTAGAAGTCTTACCTGAAGCACGATTAGGGATAGTACAAGTAGTTGTAGTATTAGTTGTAGACGTAGCAACAGCAATAATAGTAACCCCCACTGTTGTGAGCTACCTCGGGGCACGGACCAGAACGGAGACCAGGGATCCATGCTGAATCAACTTTATTAAACAAAACAGAAAACAGAACTGAAACCTGGCGCAAGGGCCGCTCCAAACATGAACAGGATCAACAAACTAGAGGACTGTGAGGCGATGGACAGATGGTGTGTGTCACAGCAAACAGAACTTAAATACAGAACCAAATCAGTGCATGAACACAACACCAGCGATAACCCAAGACACGTGATACATGAACAGAAGGTCAAAATAAAAGTCCCAAAGCACGAACAGAAACAGAAGCAAACAACAACAGAAAAGCAGCGACCACTACTGGCCACTGACCAAACTGTGACAATAATGCTAGTAGAAGTACAAGTATCTGTGTAGTAGTAGTATAAGTAAAAATACCTCCAACTGCAGACACAGTAATTATAATAGCAGTGTAACTATAGTCGTGATTTATGTTGTTGAAGTAGCAGAAGTAGTATTCTGGCTAGCAGAAGTGTATGTAGAGGTAGTAGCAGACAGTCAACCTGATAGTATTATAAGTAATAGTCATAGTAGTAGTTGTAGTAGTAGTGTAAGTAGTAGCAATAGTGGTAGACATAGTAGCTATACTAGTTGTTGTAGTAGTAGTAGTATAAGTAGAAGATGTAGTACTATTAGTAGGGGTAATTCTACTATACATAGTAGTATAAGTTGTGGTTGCAGTAGTAACATTAGAAGGTGTAATTGTACTATATGTAGTGATGTAAGTGGTAGTTGTAGTAGTAGCAGAAGGTGTAGTTGTATTATAAGTAGTAGTTGTAGTAGTACTAGCAATAGAACAAGTAAGCAGTAAGTAAAGTTGAATACTTTATTTATTATAGTCCAAAAGTACCGTTAGATGGATAACTGTTCTGAAGTACTGTAATGATTTGTGATGTGTTACTCTCCACCTATGCATACATTAAAATGAAACTGACACTATAATGGGATGAACTACATCTGGTGGTTAATTTAGGTGTTTCTGATTTCATTTCTCCCCCCCAACGCTCCGTTGTGTCATTCACTTTGACACAAAGCAGTAGCTAATGACAAGAAGCCCAGAGTAAGATTAATTATCCAGCCTTAATTCTCTCTTGTACCGGACGAGCCAGTCATCAACATGTCATGCGACACTGGGGATTAAAGACAGATCCTGCAGGCTCTTCACCACCACCTTATTCAAACAATTCATGCATATTCATGCAAACCTAAAAACACTTCAGTCTGTTTTACCACTTTGGGAATCTACAAAGTGAACAAAAATAAACTTCACTTTTCTTTTTTTAAGTTCTACTGAAAGAAATAAAAATCTGTAGGATACTTCATCCTGGTTCAAGAAGTACGTGATGCCAAAAAACTAAAGTGCCTCGCTTTTCTACTTAAATGTCAAGTCCTCATACTGATTTTGACTTGCGTAGACTTTTTATTTCTAAGTATTTCTTCCTCATCGATAATGTTAATCTGCATGTTTGTTTAAATTATTTTAATTTTCAAATTTTATTTAAAATTTTTTCAAATTTCAGTTTCAGGTTTACTTCTTTAGTTTTGTTTTGGAGCTATGAGGTTAATGATAATAACAGAATAACTCAGAATAACACAGTTACCGCATACTATTGTCACATGATCTCAAATAGGGATGCTGGAAGAAGGGGGACTGAGGGGGCTGCAGTGCACCCACATTTCAGGACAGTAAAACACCAGTTTGACATGTGAATTATACACACATTGCCATCTCACACTGATATTTGTAAAAATGCAAGCCTATAGCCGCGCATTAGCATCGTGCCTTGGCTGTTTAGCTGTGTGCATCTGATTTTTGGCTGAAACACCGCTTGGATGAACAAACTGTGCAGCCCTTGTGAGGCGGAAACTGGAAGCGTCAGCTGACCAGTTCCTCATTGATAAGATTTATCTCACTCAAGAGCCATCCACATTCCTGGTGACAGGCCGAACGCTCCGGCGCCCTGCCAACAGCGTAAAAATCACTTTCCAAAGGAGGCATTTAGCCTCGACGGATACATTAACCAGCAGTGGCCCTGTGCACCCCCCGCATCAATCTGTGGCTCGTTGGGACGTCCTGCAGTCTTCAAGACGCTTGCACAGACTGTCAGGCCCAGCAGGAATCTCTCTCTTTCCCCAGGGCAAGATCAGGGGCCCGGGTGGTGGCTCCCAAGACAGCACTGCACTCATTCCATCTGGGTCATGACTTCTGTGTCATGTATATAAGAGACGGGGTCTAGTGTTAGATTTGTTTCTCTCATGAAAACATTCCACCATCCTCTGGGGAGTTCAATCTGAGGGCACCTAGCAAAGGCCGAGACATTGTATCGTAATTGTGCATTAAGGAAACATGCTTGGTGTCCGGTGTTTGCTTCTTTCATTTTGCACCAACAAGCAATGGAATGGAATACACACATCATCCCTGAACTGGATCCCTGAATCTGTGTCCAGTTGCGTTAACTTGGTGCTAAAATACTTAGCAGTGTATATCTTCTCAATTTTTTCTGTCTGTGTTTAGATATTTATGGTCCAAAAGGAAGGCCTAGCTCCAACAGGCACTGATTTATGATATTTTAACACATTCTATTGAGGCAAACGTGTCTGAAATGTTTGGAAGGTTATGTTTAATGTCAATAATGATTTGTTACATGTTTTGGGCATTTCTGTGTTTGAAAAACACTTCCTCTTTCTAGTAGAATGGCACAATAATACTAATCCATTTTTGGAATCCTGTTTTACTTAGTGGGCATCATGTTTATCCCTATTTTTGAGGTCTAGATTTATTTACAGACTGCACAATCTTCATTGTGTTAAAATGCAGGTTTCTCAAAAGCATATTAACACAGTGATGATTCTTAAAAAGTAGAGCGCCCAACATTACACACGCCCTCTAAAGGATTTAAGATGCTGGGTCCTGACTGGTTGAGACATCTCCTAAGAAGTGTGTTATTTGTGATAGCAATGTGCTGCTTTTTGGTCAGATTCTGTGAAAGTGAAGTGAAAGTGATCATTCGGTCATATGTGAACACACCACAGCACACAGTGTGAACAGTACGAAATTCACCCTCTGCATTTAACCCATTCACCAAGTAAAGCAGGGGGCAGCCAGGAACACGGCGCCCGGGGAGCAGTGCGTGGGGACGGTACCTTGCTCAGGGTACCTCAGCGGTGCCTAGCGGTCTTGGGAATCGAACCTGGACTTTATGATCACAGGGCGAATGCCTTAACCACTAGGCTACCAACTCTTCTGAAGAAGAGTGTGACAGCAGTCCCAAACAGATGTGGTTGACAGCAGTGAAAAAAACTGTATTTAGTCTGAAATGAACATCAAATACAGCCAGGTGGGCTTTAAAATGTTTTACAGACAGCAAAAACGAAATTCAGCTTGATCTAACTAATAATGTTGCTGAGCTGATGCAGCCCTGTCCTCGTTTTTTTAGTGGGAGGAACTGCCATTAAAGCACATTTGATTCAATGTTTTTGTTGTAAAAGCAATGAAACCTATAAGGCTGTGTATTATCACAATGCAACACTACTGCTATGGAGAATCATACGCACTTTCGGCTCAAGCCCGGGATCAGATCACAGCCATGGTGTTATTCACCATAACCCCTGCGCTCTGTTGCTTAAATATCTACTTCTGGTATAAGTTTCATTTACAAAATGAAGTTTCATTAACAGTCTACATCTCCCTAACACAAATGATAACACCTGTCCCCCACACGTATGTATTTTATGAAGTCATTTTTATTACATGCCTTAATTAGTTTTTGTCTTTTTAATTGGTTCTGGTTCCAAATTATACACTGGACATTTTTACTCGGATTTGTGTGTGTGTCATGGGTTTAACAATGTTATTACCAAAATACGATTTCAGGTCCCAAACTGTGAACTATGTATGCAGTTGTTTTTCATGCGATACACTGTATTGTTAATGAAACTAATGAAAGAAGCACTTAGACCTCCCCAACCCTCCATAAGCACTCGGTGGGCAGCAAACCCGCACCTCCATTCCTGGGGCGCTTCTATGAAGACTTGCATTTGTTTGGAAGAATGTGGCCCGGTGAGAGTGCAGCGACGCAATCTACCACCGACGGAGAGAAACGGGGGCTGGCAGATCCACTGCCAAGCATGTCCCGAGTCCTAATGCGTCTCTCTAGACGTTACGCAATTACTTTTGACAAGGGTGTCTTCTCACTTGTGTCATCTCACTCGGATAACTGTAATTCACTGTATATGGGTCTCTGTCAGTCTTCCTTGGCATAGCTGCAGCTAGTGCAGTACGTTAACTCTGTGCTGGTGGTGGAAAAAGAGAGATCATATCAACCCTGTTTTAGCTTCACTTCTTTTCTCTTTGTCAATCCAAATAGATTCCTAACCTATTTTTACTCATTAGCATATGGAAACCCATGAATGTGTGGATGATTTATGTTCATATTTTTGGCCATTGTTACAAATGACAGTGAGCCATGACAGAAGGATTCATGCATGCAGCTTGCATACGAACAGATGGCTGTAAGCTCTCAGTACTTGTTAGCTACATTGGCCTCATTTTACCAGTGCAAAACTAAAGAAGGGAACTTTGGTACCGTAAAGAGGTAGTGAATAGAAATGTGCTTATTTATGATTATTTATAAGGGTAGTAGTGACCGCTTGCTTCATCAGTACACTGTTAAAAGCTCGGTTCTTGCTGGTTACCGATCTTACTTTTCTGTCTCCATTAGTCAGCCCATCTCATATTTTAAGATGTTTATGACTTCATTTATAGCCATTAACCAATTTTAAAGGATTCGGTGCTCTCTTGGCCGATTAATTTTGGAGTAAAGAAGAAACTTGCTGGTTGTAGAGCAATTTGGATGAAGTCTGGAAAGTGCCTTACTTATAAAACTGACTTAGGCTTCTTACTTATGGGGAAGGTCTTTCTAGGAGTCTCTCACTCTCCTTCCTTCTCCTCCTCTCTTTCTCTCGAACAGCAATTTTCCACATGAGCAGGCCTAGAGGAGAGTGAACTGCGGCACACTCTGACTCAGACGATCCGCATGGCCTGCAGATCCTTGGGTCTTTGACGGAGAGCGGCGGCCTTGCTATTTACCCCGAGACATTTTCATGGGTCACGGCCGCAACAGGGGTTCACGCGGGCCACTGATGAGCTCTGAGGGATTAGCTGTCAGCCTGATGGGGCTGATGGACAGATAAAAGCCGCGAGCAGGTAGGCTCCTCCAGGGCCCAGGCAGACACTAGGCCAAAGTGACTTTGGCAGTTTGCCTCTGTTGATCAACTCCACGATATGCTGATTTATATGTGGCTGTTAGCAGCGCTTTGAAGAGATATGAGTCATATGCTACTTCACTGATCTTAGGGGCAGCGCAAGGGCAGCAGGGATAAACGGTGCTTCAGGATCCATATTCATAAAGATTCTCACAGTAGGAACACTAATCTAGGATCAGGGACTTCCTCTGTTTTATCTGTGAGCCCAGTCCCATAAATAGCTGCTAGATCAGCACACTCAACGAAACGCTTTATGAATCCCAGGCCTGATCTGGGAAGATATCTTCATAATGCCCTAACAAAAAGGCCTTCTGCAGGGCTGTGAGCTTATCGGTGGTACTTGAGATGCAATACCTGATACACGAAGAAAATAGACTTTGTATCTGGTCCATTTGTTAATTGAAATGTGCTCTTTTCAGTGATATAATGGCAAGATATAAGCAATATGTCTTTGAACTGTGGTGTGATTTGTTCCTTTTAAACATCTCATAAGTCAGAGACCGTTATTGTTTTAGGACTAAGTCCTACCTGGCAAAAAGGTACCACGACATGAGCAATGAATGTTAAAATTTAGGCAATCTGATGTACGTCGGGGTGGAGATGTACAGTCGCACACATTGATAATATTCACTGAACACCTATGAGATGTTAGGCCAGATAATAACAGGGCCAACTTTTGCTCATTTGTGAGGAACTTTCCAAGATATTGTTTAAACCGCTCATCTTTCAACCTGAATTGCAGCGTGGCACACACTCGCTCTTTCCGCCCCCCACCCCCCCGCACACATACACACAGATAGAGAGATAGAGTGAAGATTTATGTGACAGTCAACTAATTGCATGCTGCCATTTGTCTTGAGGAAGCGTCACCTGATCCACACTTGGGTGGTTTAAAAATTAAACTACAAGAAACATGCCTACCAAATACAACAGCTATTTCTTTCATATTCATCTCACTGGGAACACGGCCTACCCCTAGACTAAATATCTGAAGCACTCTAAAAACACACTACAAATGAATGTTAATGCTGAAAACAAATGCAATTTTTCGAATTATTCCTTTAATTAAACAATCCTAGTTTATCGAATCCTAGTGTATCTATTTTTACTGAATTATTGTCAAAGGCTATGCATGGTTTATGACAGTGTATGTAAAGGTATTGGCACCTCTGGTCAATGTACATGAATGTTTTGTTGATTTCCCCACACTCAGTGAAGAAACTCAAGAAAAGAGGTCGTATATTACAACAAGACATTCATCAAAATTGACCTCAAACTACTGAAGGAAATAGATGATTACAGTTTTGAAATGCCCTTTCCCATCTCCATTCCTAGGCAAGAATGCTATTAAAAATCAGTGGTTTAATCTTTGCTGTGCATGCAAGACGATCTCCGAGTAGTTCTTAACTTGAGGTGTTCTGCAAGGAAAAGTCAGGGGGAAAAAATCAAGAACAGGAAGACTTAACTCACTACAAGGAACGTTTTGGGGCTTTTAGCCAAATGGGGTCTTGCTTAAATACGGATTGAAAGGATGGCCAAACTTTAAGCACATGTTACATTTTATGCGCCACTTGGCAATGAAAGTAGTCCAAAATTAGAGTTCAACTGCATCCAGAGAAACAGTCCTTTAATCTCTTTGTATGAGCACTTAAAGCCTTGGTTCGGACTTGCTATGACAGGCCTTGAAACAAGGACAACACAAGCCTATACATAGTGTAATGCACGGATTCCCATGCTGACCATGACTAAACTCAGATCTAGTCCTGGGGTGGCCTTGGCAGTGTCCTGGCCCTGACTGGGGCTTTATGCTTAAGTGCCGTCTCATACAGGGAATATGATCATCATTACCAGCCAACAAATTCATAATGTATAAACATTAGGCCCATACAGATGACAAATGACGATTACTATCTGTTGAAAATCATGTTTAGATTTCTAGAGGACTTGTCCAAATAAACATGCGGTTCTGCGTGTAATGTTTTCGTTTAGTGCGGGCTGTTGGAATGGGATATTATTTCAAGTAGGCAAATTGGATGAGAACACGTTCCACAAAACTGCAGCAGTGGCTCTATGCGAGGGAAAATGACTTTGGCTTTAAATCATGCAGCCACTCTCTTTCTTTTTCACTCTCTCTCTGTCTCTCTCACCATCTCTCTCTCTCTCATTTCTACTCTCATGACGTCAGAAATGTAGTGCACGCCCTGCACCTTCCCTCAGGGAGAGGCTTTTACGATTGAAACCTGACACCATTTCTGTGTCCCATAAGCAACAGAGCTGTAACTCACATCAAAGGCAGGCAGCATCAAATCACAGCACAGCTGTAAATTCACCTGTCAGCCATGGACCAATGGGAAAGCAGCATTAAATCAGCTCTGTCATGCTGGCGGCCAATGGCAGGACGGTGGCGGTAAATCTGTCAGGGCTGGGGTCTGTTAACGGGCACTGTGGTGCAGACGGGGAATCCGTGGGGAGGGGGGCAGGGAGGAATGAAAGAATATGAGAGAATGAGAGAGAGTGATATAGAGAGCGAGAGAGAGAGAGAGAAATGGAAAATGCAAGAATGAGATAAAAATGGGGGAGGGTGGGGAAAGACGGAGTAAGGTAAAGGACAGAACGAAAGACTGGAAGAAAGAAAGAAAGAAAGAAAGAAAGAAAGAAAGAAAGAAAGAAAGAAAGAAGAGAAAGATGCACGGAGAATGAAAAATAAAGACGGGTGTAAGAAAGAATGAAAAAGCGAGTCTGAGCGACAGTATGAGAGACAGAAAAAGTATAAGAGAGATGAGAGAGACTGAAAAAGAGAGGGAGCTAAAACAGAGAATAAGGGTGATGAAAAATGAAGATGGAGAAGGGAAGAAGAAAGAAAGAAAGACTGAAAGAGAGAGCGAGGGTAAAGAGAAGGATAGAGAAACATAAAGGAGAAAGTGAGACAGAAACAAATGAAGAAAGAAAAAGAAAGAACAGGGAAGGGTGGAGAGAATGAAAGACTGAGATGGGTAAATGTGAGTGAGAGAGAGAGAGAGAGAGAGAGAGAGAGAGAGAGAGCGAGGGGGGGGGGGGGGAGAGCTGGAGGAGCAGAAAGCTCAGATGTGTGCCACTAAAATGCTTTCCTGCTCCATCTTTTTTGGCGACCTGAAGAGCCACATACAAAACAAATCACACTAAAATGAGGGAGCTTTGGAGCCTGTTAGCACTGGAAGAGAGTGAAACAAGACCGAGCAGGACCACATGAGAGGGAGAGCACATGTCCCCCTCAGGGCCGCATTTGGGATAAATAACACCTCGAAAAAAACGGGGAAAGAAGTCATAAAGCTTTATTGCTACCACTGCTATCGGGTGTCGAGTGTCTGCCACAAAATGTGAGTTATGGGAATATTTCAGCTTACTAGTTACATCACCAACTTGGTTCCGAATTTAAATTGGGAGAACATCGGGGGCCACGACTTGCTACTCCATTCACGTGATACACATTTAATTCAGCAGAGCGGCCATCTCCTCAGCTGCCTATGCAATTGAGGGCCAGGAGTTTTGAACACAGACTCTTGAAACAACAACTACAGGAGCTGCCTCTACCCTGAGCTACCAGAATGGTGTCCAGATGTTCAAACCAACGCTAGCTAAGTGCTAAGTCACGACCAAGGACAGCACAGAGTGAACAAATGTGTATGTATACGTGTGTGTTGTGTGTGTGTAACACAGCAGGGTAGCCTCTAGGATCTGAGGAGATTTCTGACCAGTCTTAAATCAAACGGGAGGGGAAAAGGGAGGAGGGAGGCTTGTGGCTTCTTTCTTAAAGCAATAGTTTGGTGAAAGAATATACACAATTTCCCCCTTTACCCCAAATGTGGTTGACCAGTCTTGTCATGTGTGGGGTGTGAATTTTGCTTCTGTACTGGAGCTACAATGGCAATGTAATCAATGAGTAATGTACACCAAGCTAAACAGCATCCTGTGTGCGCTGTTAGCCTCGGATCACCAGTGCAAAACTAACACCAAACAGGTCTTGGCTGAACTCTGCTTGGGGAGGACTGTGCAAATCTGATTTTAGAGCTTAACTGTCGCTTCAAGTTGTAAGCAGGGGGTGCTGAGGGCTGGACTCCACAAATGTCTCCGGTCCCGCTTGACCGGCTGTTTTCAATAGGGGGCCACTGCCAAAGTGGGTGACTAATAGCGCAGGCAAAATCGAAAATAGAAATATCCAAACAGGCTTTTGGACATGTCCAACAGCCTGGCTGATGGATGTGGCATACCTCCGTTTGAATTTATGTGCTTTCCAAGCACCCAGTCAGGAGGCAGGAAAACAAGGTATACCCTTACACCACGATCTACCCGGAGGAATAACATCTCATTCTTTCTGAGTGATGCATTTCAAAGCAGTAATGTGTTGTTGTATAGATAGCGTGGAAATAAGATTTCAGCATAAAGCACTTTGTCAAATATTGTTCAATACAGCCTGCTGAGTATCTTGGCCAACACCCTCCCAAAAATAAAGGGACTTCAACGGTTCACGCCTGCGACGTAAGGGAAATAAAATATTATTTGGCATAGACTGTTACAATAACTGGATGTTCTTCACATTTTTTAAACTTATCTCACACACACATCTAATTTGCAGACATGATTTTTCAACTAAGTCTTCGATCTTTAAACAAACTCTACTCCAACAGGAAATGAGTTCACCCACCAAATTTGGAGAACCTGAAAAGTTGTTTCCCAGAGCAAACCATGACAGCATCTGTAGGCATGTCACTCCACAGTTATAGAGGAGGCAGAATGCAGCAGTGGGGAAGGTGGATAAATTTAAAGAAAAAAAAAAGAAGGCCCAGTGGTCTACTGAGGATACAAAGTTGGTGGCCTAGTGGTTAGGGCATTCGCCCTGTGACCAGAAGGTCTGGGTTCGATTCCCAAGACCGCTAGGCACCGCTGAGGTACCCTGAGCAAGGTACCGTCCCACACACTGCTCCCC
>JBBPCW010000133.1:3151222-3164161 GCA_037974425.1 Phenacogrammus interruptus
GAGACACTGAACCGCTTGAATTTCAATACAAACAAACAGAAAACATGGGTGTTCTCAAACTTTTGACCGGTAGTGTATATCTGAACTTGTACCTTATTCTTAAAACAAATGCACAATTCTAGCATTGTTTATTCAAAATTCTACCAACCGCATGTTTGCACTTGTTAAAAAACATCACCCCAATCCTGAATGTGCAACATTTAAACAGTTATTAACTGGTAAGATTTCCACTGATGCTGAAAAATCAGCTGAACCTTGATATCGATCAGTTGATACACTGACTGGGCACACTTTCCTCCACTCTCAGGGTGGGACTCGGCCCAAAAAGAGCAGGTGCTCATGTTCACTGGCGTGGACATAAACACTCCGTAAGCTTGCTGCTGATTAATTTATTGACCATTACACACGTGCGCAGCCATCGGCATGCCCGCACACACGTACTCTATGCGTCTATCAATTACAGACCTCTATCCCACACGCCTTTGACAATTTTATGGCATGTTATGTACAGCGCATCAAGCCGTGGCGTCTCAGACCATTATGCTCATTCCTGTATAATTAATATAAATTACCGTTTTGCCACTTTATGGTGGTGCCACTGTAATTAGCAGATGTAAGCGAGTTGCTGAAAGCCCGCAGGTGCCGCTGGAACATCCAGATGAAAAGCCAGAGGCAATGGCAGGTAAGTTTGGGGTGGGGTATAAGCTGACCTTACTGATGATGATGCAACTGCCTTTTTTCCAGCCCAAAACCGTACAAGCATGAACATTGGGCTACTGAATGGGCCTTCAATATCATTTCATATCCCTAGACCCATGCCTAAAATCCTAATATGTTTCATACCAGTAAAACAAGTTATCTAAGCATCAGCTCATTACATCTATCAGCCTAAATTTTATATGCACTAAAACAGAATATAATTTAAAAGAATTTAATTTACATTTACACATTTGGCAGATGCTCTTATCCAGATGTAGGCAAATTTAGTATTAGGAGACTTGACATAGATGAAGGTCATTGAACCCTACACTGAATACTGATATCGTCTTAAAATGTAGGAAAACAGTAAATCAATCTTTTGCTTTAAAAACAAATAGTATATTTAAAATTACTCTGTACCGATCACCGATTTGTTGCATATACGTACACATACAATTACCACATCAAATTCTTACTTATGACCTAAGAATTTGATCGTTAATCAGACTTTGATTCTTACTGAGAAAGAGACCAGTGAGACAGGGAATATGGCAACTAAACATTTTTGGTTAGTCAAGAAGATAAATTAGTTTAGTTTAATCGTTATTGCAGTGACTCTATTAACAGTGGAATGAATGTGTCCCAAAAATACCGTAGGAGAGGGGCAACTATCTCTTGCTAATAATACTTCAGAGGCAAATTTGTGCCATACTGTAAAGGAATGGCACACTGTAATGCTGTCATAGGAAGACATTGTGGCTAAGAACTCAGAGCAGTCTTGTCTGAACAAGCTCTAACCCAGGGGTTCCCCATCAGAGTCCTATTCATACCAGACTGTGCACATTTTTGCAACTAATTCACCTGATTAGCAGGTCCTCGTGTGCTGGGTTTTGTGTCAGACAATGGAAAAAATGTGTAGAGCATGGGATCCCCAAGACTAATTTGATTTTTGTTTTAGGTCGAACATTACCCTTATTGCACCCTGGTGCCATTTCTTACCCAGGTAAGCAATGTACACACACCTGACCAGGCCACTTTCTATCATTGCTCCCTGGTCCGGTTCTGATGCTCATGTGCCCATTGTAGGAGTTTAGCATGGGCAATCTGACTGGTCTTATGGCTAGGCAGCCACATATACAGCAAGCTGTGATGCTAAGTATCTTCATACTAGACAGCATTCATTTCTATCATGGCTAGCATTAGCTAAATTGAGCATTATAAGACATGGAATCTGTCATTAATAACGACAGTGGTAGCCCTGAAGTAATCTATTAGGAGCCATTAAAGTACTGAGCCTTGATACCCAGGCCTGGCAGGAAACTCTGATGCTGTTCTGGAATTTGTGTCGGTGCTGTCGTTTCATATCATAAGACAAGTCATTAGCAGTGAACACTGATCTGAGCACTGCGGTATGACCATGATCATAGACTATTGTTAAGTCTTTGTGTGAAGACAGTCGAGGCCAGGCCATTAATGGGGTCAAGCCCGTTGCATGAGTACTTCAGTGAGAGTGTGCTTATGTCACCTCTTCCTCCCCCAGAATATATCATTTTAGCACATCCATAACATACTGCCTGTCTTCCCTCTCATTTCTCAGAGGCACGATCTAATTTGCATGAAACCAGGAGGGAGGGGAGGAAAAAACACGTGCACCTTTCAACTTTCCCTGCTGCATTCTCTTGATGACAGTCACAGGAGGAACGAAAGCCCAAGAGAGTTCAAGTCAGGGAACAAATAGGCTTGATTAAACGAGCTGTTTTATGTTTTTGGTAAATGGGAGATTTACTACATACTCAGATCATGGATGGCGACACAGGCCACACAAAAACAGCAAAGCAAACTGTGCTCTCTTGGACTCCTGGCCACAGATGTCTGCAGTATCACAGAGCACTGAACTGGTTGATCTCCTGATGATCAGGCCAATGCTTACACACGAGAGTGAAGATAAAAATTACAACATGCTTTGAGTCATCTCTATGTATTCCCCAAGCAATGACCATAACTTTTGCCCATAAAGACCATAACTTTTTTGCCATTAAAAAGGGTGTATTTTTAATTTTATGTATTTGTCACATAATTCATAACTGTTTTTGTTTCACCTTCTTGGTAGCTGTAATAAAGGACCATTCCAATGCATATCACCTAAGTTCCAACTAAGGCTTCTGGGACAAGCAATAAAAGACACTAAAATTCATTCTAAACTGCTTTTGTTGGAAGTTATTACGCATAGGCTGATCAAAATGCTGTAAGATATTACATAAACATATGTTTTATTGTGCTGGCTCTACTTCATTTTTAGGAAGCCTCTTTTCACTAATGTTTATTTTGATGCATATATTTCTTTTTTCACACAGCACTGTATTACATTTATTTGTGTACATTTTTATATTAAATACTCTGCTTTTATCTCAACTACTTGGCTAGCTGCTCAGACAACAGTCTAATTTACTCTAGCTTTTTCAGTCTTTTTTGTACTTGAAATGAAAAATTACCTTTTTATTTGTAGTATATATGTAGGCCTTTTTTCCTCAAATACTAATTTCACTCAAAAGCCCAAATAAATCAGGTTCTGTCCTACTTTGTCATATTCAAAAATGTGAATAAACAATACAATAATATTCAGGATTTTACATGTATCCTAATATAATAGCCCTATAAAAACAATTCCATTAAAAAAAAAACCTGACATTTAGTGTTTATGTACACTCATAGCGGCTAATATAAGCATTACTACCAGAAAACGCCATACTTTCTTTATAATCCCTCTAGTATTGGTCCTAAGCAGATAATGGGGGCGTAAAGCTAATGGCTGGAACAAACTGAAAACGTTTTGCAAAAAAAGAAGATACCTTCGGATTTCAATGTGCTTTTGACTTTGTGCCAGAAGATGGCGCTCTTATCTTGCTTGTGAGTCCCTGTCTATTTTCCACGCAGAAAGCATCTGTGAGTGAGAAGAGGGTGTGAAATACTAGTCTTCGTTTAGATTCTAATAAAGCAATTCCAGTAACATAGAACTAACAAAAATAACCACAGCAGAGTAGACAAAAATACAGGTCGGCCTGAAATAACGTCCTGCAAAAAGGCGGATGAGGAAACAGTCGTTTTTATTTCAATCATAACATGGATCTGGGAAGAGAGAGGGGAGGCTCAACCACTGGAATGTACATGAATCACATTCTCTATTCGCACAGCGTTTCCGTACAGCACTGATATCTCACACAAACACACATAGAAGGCCAACCGGAATGGAATATCAGAAAGTCCCTGGTACTTTTCCTTAAAGGGCAAGGCCTCCCAAAAAAAACAGAAAACAACAACTCAGGTTCTCATTCTCTTGCTTTTCCTGGACCTCTGAAAAAGACAGTGACTCCATGCTCACATACACCGTTAACACGCATGCAGTGTGGACTGGACTTAATTTACAGAATGTATGGAAAATATTCCAATCAGCAAATTGCATAATTGCCGACCAGCTCCAAGTGTTAAGTGTCCGTCTTGAGGTAAAGAGAAACGTTAGAAAACTTGTTTTTCCAGGGGACCAATCATTTCACAGCACAGAGAATACTCAAAAGTGTGATGAAAAAATTCTTTAAGAGGCATGAGTGACAAGAGGAGGTGAGATACATGTGCCATGGTCCTCTTGACGTGGACTGTCGCATCCTATCGAAGCAAAGACCATTTGATTTGCTCTTTTGCTGACTGCAGCACCTGAAGAGATGAAGACAGGGGAAAAATATACAGAACATGAAACAGCACTTTAAAAAACCCATGCAGGCATATCGGCCTCTCCAGAGATTTGTATTCAACCCAAACACTTTCTGGATGCTGAATATACGAAAAATAATAAAAACAAAAAAATGATTATGCCCTCACTTTCCACATCTCCATAGGCCAAATGGTTCAAGCAGTTACATTTAATTAGTGTAAATATCCAGAATTGCGCAGTTTATTTGATAAGTGTGCCGTGCCCTACACACCCATCAATAATCACAGGTACCAACAGTTAGAGATCCCTCGGAAATAACTTTGAGGCGCAGGGCTGAAAGGGCTAATTGAATCTTAACATGATGATGCCATGTTGTGCACTAATGCATTTGTTTTTATTTACGGCATTGTTACACCATCATTCATCATGGTGGTGGTGTCGGGCTTTCAAAGCTGAAAGAACCATCTTGTGCTGCTGATGCCTCCTTTTCGGGACACCTCTGACCGAAGAATATCAGGGTGAGCAGTGAAACAGAGCACTTTCTAAACACTAATGTATTACGATCCAAGACACCATCCCAAATGCTGAAAGTGAAGACTGTCAAAAAGCACACACACACATCCACCCAAGTTCGTGCTTGACTAATGCGGGCACAGGGAAAATATCCAGGAATTAATTAATCATCTTAATTTGAGAAAAGGCGAGGTAAAGTATAACCATAAAGCAGGAGGACAAGGAGCTGCATTAATCAGCAGCGCGGGAGGGATGCAGGCAGTCTGTCGCAGGCCTCTTAAATGAGCCCATCAATCAGGCTGCACTCGCACCTCCCGCGGCCACGGGGAGCCGCCGCTGCCAGACAGCCGCCAATAATTAGCCATCGTGCTTTACATGTGGCAGGCACAGGGGGGAGCTGAGGCTGACTCCCAATGGCACGCGCTGAACGGACCACCACGGACCGATTTTACAGATGAGACGCGTGCAGAGGCCCACTGTCACTGGTAAACAACTGTTAGTAGGATGAGACAACAGCAAGGCAAGGCAGAACATCCAATCAGCCACATCGGAATCTTAGGGGCAGAAATTGGAAACATAAATAAATTTGCTTTTTAACTAGCTATTAGGAGCACTATAGGACCCAATGTGACTTCTTGACTACCCCTACAGCACTGTCACTAGACCACAGGGGTCAATCTGTAAAATGTACAGAGGGCCTATCTTCAATGTGGAGACACACAGGGCCAAATCTGTTATAGTGCATGTCCCAAAATGTCTCATACTTATGCATATAGTTCATCAGTACTGTACAATTATGAGTAAAGACTTGACAAAAATTGTGCATTGATTCATGAACTGAATTACTGTGGCCGAACAGCTGCACACTAATCTAAGTTTACTATGTACAATAGCAAGGATTGGCAGCAGTAGTGTAAAGCACACCATCACCACTGGTGTTTTGGAAATATGTTCTCAAGCTTTTGGCTTCACCATCACATCTGATGGATGAACCTGGGTTTTGTAAATGCTCGGAAAATGCTATCTGGAATTCATAGTGTCAGTAATAAAATTTGGCGGAAGGGGAATAATGGTCTGGGCTGTTTTTCAGGGTTTGGATTAGGCCTTAAGGTTAGATTCCAGTGATGGGTGATGTTAATGCTACAGCATACAAAGGCATTTTAGACACTTCCAACTTCTACTTCCATATGCATCCAACTTTGTGGCAACAGTTTGGGGCAGGCCCTTTTTTATTCCAGCATTACCTTGCCCCAGTCCTGACCTAAACCCAACTGAACACCTTTGGGATTAACTAGAATATCAATCGCATGCCAGGTCTTCTGAGTCATCGTCTGTGCCTCACTTCACAAATGTTCATTTGACAAATGAACATGTCATTTGACCAAACACACTCCATAATTTTGTGGAAAGCCTTTACAGAAGAGTGTTATAGGAACAAAAGGTCTCAATAACTCCAGCAAGCTCATACACTTGATAGTCATGTGTAAACAGATATTTTACTATGTTGTGTGTCATAAATAATGTCATAAAATACTGACATTATTTTCTGAAAATTTCAAACTAATTTGGAAACCTTTTCTGAAATCTGAAAAACATTTGAAGTGGATTTACCAAGATAAGGTGAGAAAGAAAGAGAGAGAAGAGAGAGGGAGAGGGAGAGAGAGAGGGAGAGAAAGAAGAGAGAGGAGAGGGAGAGAAAGAAGAGAGAGGATAGACAGAAGAGAGAGGAGAGACAGAAGAGAGAGTCGAGGGAGAGAAAGAAGAGAGAGAAGAGAGAAAGAGAAGAGAAAGGAGAGAGAGAGAAGAAGAGAGAGGAGGGGGAGAGAGAAGAGAGAGGTGAAGTAGAGACAGAAGAGAGAGGAGAGGGAGAGAGAGAAGAGAGAAGAGAGAGGAGAGACAGAAGAGAGGGGCGTTGGAGAGAGAGAGAAGAGAGAGAGAGAAGAGAGAGGAGAGAAAGAGAGAAGAGAGAGGAGAGAGAGGCGAGGGACAGAAAGAGAGAGGGAGAGAGAGAAGAGAGAGGTGAGGGAGAGAGAGAAAAAGAAGAGAGAGAGAAGAGAGAGGTGAGAAAGAGAGAGAAGAGAGAGGTGAGAAAGAGAGAGGAGCGAGAAGAGAGAGAAGAGAGAGGAGAGAGAGGAGAGAGAGGCGAGGGAGAGAGAGAGAAGAGGGAGGAGAGAAAGAGAGAGGAGAGAAAGAGAGAGGGAGAGAGAGAAGGCGAGGGAGAGAGAGAGGAGAGAGAAGAGAGAAAGAGAGAGAGAAGAGAAAGAAAGTGTGTGAGAGAGAAGATAAAGGGGTAGTCAGTCTTCTCTCACCTGAGTGACAGTCTGTTCGGTCAGAGGCACATCGTCGCCCTGTAGGAAGTGAACAAAAATGAGTGACGGAATTCATCAGTTTCCAAAAGGGATTCTCATTCATTTTCTGTTCCATATCATGCTGTTTTATCTACTAAATACTTAAAATCAAATCTCCTATAACCAGTGGTACTATTAATATTTCTACTTTTTTTCTAGTGTCAAAATATATATTATATGTACAGAAATAAATGAATAAAATCCAAAGTGAACGGTGTAAATGTTGCGTATTAACACAAATAAATATGATAATTACCCTCAAAGCCACTCTGTGGACCACCTGCTGTGGGTCACTCTCCAGGATGACGCTGCCAGAAATATTAAACACAGATGAGTAACAGCACTTCTAAAGCAGCATTCCACAGTACGTGTCTTAATTGTTACCTGTTGTCATGATTTTGCAAAGCTTGACACTGCTGTTATTATGAAATCACCACTCTTGGATGTATACTAAGCTTTTCACTAAGCTAGGCTTCATGAAAGACACCTCAAACAAATCAACTTATGTTTTAATTACTGGCACATTTTCTCAGACAAAGTAGAAGGAAAAAAAGGTGCATGGCCTTTAAAGCATGGACTTCACTGATGAAAAACAATATTCTCTATCAAGCTGGTTCTAACTTTCTTGAATAGCGGCTTCTTGTATCAGCTTTGCAGGATGGAGCCTGGTCATAGACCACTGTTTTAATTCTGTCTATATACTTTTATTGGGATTGAGACCTGGGCTGTTTGCTGGCCATGTCATGGAGCTCATATTTCTTTCTTGAAGAAAAGCTATAACAGGCTTTGCTCTGTGGCAAGATGCATTATGATCCTGACAGATGATCATAACTATTTCTACTGATGGAATGAGAAGTGTTCAGAATGTCAGGGTACACCTGTGCTTTGACTGCTGAGATAATGATTGCTATCTCCCCTGGTCCATTGCCTGACATGCAGCCCCAGGTCATAAATAAGTGGGAAAATTGCTTGTTTTTTTCAAGCGTTATTAGAATGGCTTCAGAAAGAAACTGTGGCATTATCTCCCTGCCTGATGCAGATTCATGATTCCCACTCTATGAGTTTTTCTCTTCTGCCCATTGTAATCTTGTTTTCTTCTGTTCAGGCGTTAGTACTGCTTTTCATTCGGCTTTCATGGATATAAATCCCATTTCATTCAGCCCATTTCTTACAACTGTTTTGAATTTTCCAATATATTTTGAATTTCTTTTTTGAAGGAATCTTATAGTCCTTTCCTTTGCTTCAACTGACAGCTCTCTTGTTGAGGCCATATTTCCTTTCAATTAGCCACGTCTAACAGCGTGTTAATGTCTGCAAGCATTCCCTTTTGACCATTTATGCAAACTAATTTGCAATTTTTAGGAGTTGTGCCTTTTTTGTTTTAGAAATGCATCTACCTGATCCGGAAAATGATAAAATATGATACAAATTAAAATAATGTGATCTAACTTGAGATGTGTTTCATAATTGTTGAAAAACATTCCCTGTGATGTTATACAGTCTGGTTGTAAATTAAAAATGACTCACCCTCCATCTACAATCTCGTCAACAGCTAGGAAAAGGCCCTCCATGTTTTCGAGCAAGGCTCTCTTTTCCACATTTTTCCTAAAAGACAAGAATTATGAAAGTAAAAAGTATTATGTAATTATATGTATTAGTATTAATTATTACTAGCAAAAGTAAAATGGCAAGAGTAACATTTCATACCTCAACATTTGACTCAAGGAGTCAAACAGACAATTCAACACGGACATGAGCATCAGCTGTGGAAATATATAACGGATACTTTCACATGTTGCATATAATTTAGAAAATAAACATCAGAAAATCAAGTTTCTGAAATTACCTCATTTTCATGTGAACTGCCAATTACATAGAAATACAAATCTATGTTGCTCTTGTACACAACAGTAAGGCCTTCGAGCAAAGCAATTTCACCTGATAAAATAAAGATGACAATTGAATTATAGGACTGCGCAGATTCTTTCTACAAATGCATAAAACTTCATCAAAATAAAATCCTTACTGTCAGTTCTGTGTGTCTTGTTGAAGATGTTCTTCTCAAAGGCTTTTTGTTCTTTAACTGTGGGGTAAGTGTCATCGTAATACTGAAAGACACACAGGCACACGGACAAACATTACAATACAATCCACAAATATAAACTATAAACTCTATAAAATCTAACTATTTCAATCTGGCAACCAGTCTGACCAACCAGCATGCATCTCCAATAAACTGCATTTTCCAAGAAAAATATGTTGCTAGCCAAATGTTTGGGACTTTCTGTTTCTTCACCAATTAATAAGTGTATTACATGCACATCTGAGCCGCATTATGAGAAACCCACCAAAATTTCACAAACGGTAACCCAAAACAGTTTCAGGTGAAGTTCCGCAATTTTGGTTTTCTATGAGGAAATTGCAGAGTTGGGTATGAAACTTGAGGGCCACTGGGGTTTTGTATTTTCATTACTTCATCGCACCAAAAACCAACCTGTGAAAGCATTTATATCACTTGATCCGTGATTAGCGTCTTTAACGCATTAAAACAATGTGCTGGTGGTAAAAATCGGTCAGGCACATATTGGTTTAAACAAGCCCAACAAAATTCAGTCCTAGGCTGACGTGACTAGGGGGTGGGCAATGTGGCAAAAAATGTAATATCCGTAAATTTTACAACACTTGATATGTCACAATATTTTTCTGACTAAGTTGAACGTACAAAAACACGAACATACAGAAAAGGCATGTGCACATTTTTTTTTTAAATTCCATTAAAATCTATAAATACAAATGATTTTTTTGATAGATTAATGATTGTCAATTAACAGGACTAACGGTAGTCTGCTGGTAATGAAACAACGCAACCGTTCTTTAAGATCTGACAATATTACAACACACTCAGAAGAGCATACTGAGACGTATTGCAACAATTTATCACAATAAATATCAAAATACTGGCCAGCTCTAGACCACACACACAGCAAAGTTTTAAATTTGAACTGGATTGTAATCTGACAAGGAATTTCAATGTTAGCAGATCTTAGCGACAAAATAAATGTAAATTAAACTAATGACCCAATTGTCAGCTAGCCAAAATTATGTAACTTTTTATTTATTAAAACATTTTTTAAAACTATGAAGTTAGTTTATATCAATTTAACCATATACATAACGCAGGCTTTCATGTTGTACCTCACTACCAAAAGCACAAGTGACTCAAGAAATGCAGCACAATGGAACAAAAGTGTAAAGGAAAAATAAAGCAAGGAGAAGAATAAACATACACTATATGAACAAAAGTATTGGGACACTAGTCCGCTTACTTCCAGTGAAAAGCAACCTTACTCCTTCAGCATACCAAGCCAACATGTCATGCTTCAAACTTTGTGGAGAGAGTTTGGGGAACCATTTTCCAGCATGACTGTGGCCCAGTGCACAAAGCGAGATCCATAAAGACATGGTTGGATGAGTACGGTAAGGATGAGTACGGTAAGGAAGACTGACCCGCACAAAGCCCTGACCCCAACCCCATCCAACACCTTTGGGATGAACTCACAATGGAGATTGTGAGCCAGGCCTTCTTGTCCAACATCAGTGCCCTAACCTCATAAATGCTCTATAGAATGAATGGGCAGAAATTTCAATTGAAATTCCAAAATCTTATGGAAAGCGTTCAAAGAGGAGTAGAAGTTGTTATAGCGGTAAAGGGGGACCAACTCCATATTAAAGTCTCTGTATTTGAATGCAATATCCTTACAATCCCTGTTAATGTAATGCTCAGGTATCCATATACTTTTGTCCATATAGTGTTGTTAAAAGCTATACAACAAGACCTAAGATTCTGGGATACATTGTATTGGAAGGAAGATGATGTGTCTTGTCCTGTGTCTTACCTTCGCATAAAGCCTTTCTCCGTCATTATCCATTATCAACACCGCTTTCACAGTGTACAGCGAGGGTTCCTGTGACAAAAGCATAACAGTTAATCAGTTATGGATAATCTACATGTGCATAGAACAACTCACCAGAAGGCAAAGGTTGCTCTGATCATGCGTCAGGGTCTGATTCTATTAGTATATATGATCAGATCCAGCCAAAACACTGCTGAAACTAAAGTATATCACAAAATTTCAAACTATACAGTAGCAGCAAGAGGTAAATGTCAGGTGAGATTATCATCTAGAAGTCCTAATAGTAGTAGTAGCTTTAGTAAGCTGGGCTAAAGTTTCTTAATACCAGACACTTTTTACAAACAGCACAGACAATCATACTATATGTTATATTTTAAACATTAGGCAAAGGTTGCACTGATGATGTGGCAGGGTCTGATTTGAATAGTATGTAGGATCAAAGCCAAGCAAAACAATGCTAAAAATGAAATATATGACACTATTTCAAACTAGACCGTAGTATACAGATTAACTGACCCTGCTGTAATAATGAAGGGTAAACTCCAGACCATCTTTCATCTACAAGTCCTAAAAGTAGTACATAACCTACCAGACACCTTTTACCAACAGCACAGACAATCCTACCGAAGGCAGCAATATTACAAACTTTAAGTAAAGTTTGCACTGATTATGCAACGGGGTCTCATTCTACTAGTATGTAAAAGTAAAATCAAGTAAAGTGGCCCCTTATAGTCACAGAACAGGGTAATTCATTCTCTGAATTCAACCCATTCACCAAGTGAAGCAGTGGGCAGCCACCAACACAACACAAGGAGAGCCATGTGTAGGGGCGGCACCTTGTTCTAGTGTACCTCAGAGGTGCCAGTGATTTGAACCCACGACTTTCTCATTGCAGGGGCAACTCCCTAACCACCAGGCCACCAGCTGCTGTAGGATCAGGCCTAGCCAAAATATTGCTAAAACTAAAGTATATGACAATATTTCAGACTAGACAATAACACAGTGATAAACAGACACTGCTGAAAGAATTAGGGGTAAACTCTAGGTGAGATGATTACCTAAAAAGTCATAGGTAACATATTTTATATTTACGTACATCCTTCAATCAACAGTACAGACAATCCTACAGAAGGCAGCAATATTTGCAATGCTTTCTCTGAATGTTATGAACCAGTGATGACAACTCTGTCTAGGCTGTTCTCTTTGTTTTAACAGCCTTAACACTTTGTTTACTTGTGTTTTAACTAAACTAGCATCAGTTTTAGAAAAAGGACCCTTTGGGTATACAACAGTATATTCAGCTTGTTTTTCTCAACCCCAACTATTTTACCGAGTTCTAAGTATAAAACAACGTTTAAAATTCCAGTAAAGTGGTTAGAGCAAGGTTTTGTCAGTTTTGTGTTGGTGTTAGGTTAGCTTCACTGCTAACGTTAGAAAAGGACTGCTAGTGCTAAAAGCTAACATCTGACGGGCTAGTATCTTTAACAGCCCCCTACTTAGTATCTTTACACCAAAATGCGTAACATTAGGTGTTGGCAGATGTGATACATATTTATTATTTACATATACGTTTCTATTTTTACCAGAATTAGCGTGTCCATCTTTACAGTAGTCAGTAGGAGCAGCGTCCACTTCCACACTCAACCTGTGAGAGGACGAAAACTCTTGAATCGTCAAAACAAAAGTCATCATAAATGTGTGTTATTATATATTATATATTAATTATAAATTCAAAAGTCATCATAATTTATTATATATA
>JBBPCW010000133.1:3177870-3188693 GCA_037974425.1 Phenacogrammus interruptus
AATTAATTAGATCAGAATTTTTATGTTTATCCACATCAAACATGATTTTTATGTGACAGAACTGTTCAGCAGAAACGTGAATCACTCACAAAGCTGACGACACCAGTACGCTAATGTGCGTAAAATTTCCACAGGAATATGAAATGTATTACCCCAGCACAATTACTGCCAAAAGTAAGTCAACAGAAAGACAATTTGTTGTTATAAGCTTTCATAATAGCAATTGTCTACACATTTAAATTAGGTACATTTAGAACATTACTTTTTTAGTGCAATTAACCAACCATTGCAAGAGTTGGTGGAGGTGGGAGGGCGAACTGGGTGGGTTGTGACTCACTACCCGCTCACTACAATTTGTGTAAACTTTTTTTTTTTTGCGGCCGTTTTGCGGGGAGTGTAAATTTAGGAGGTCAGAATGTGAGAGTTGCACTAAGGACACCAGAGGGCCACAAAAAAAGTGTGGGAGCTTTACAGGAAAGCTGCTTACATCGCCCATAGACCCATCCCATTTATGCAAGTGAAGTGACAGCCAGAGCAGAAGAGAGAGAGAAAGAGAGAGAGAGAGAAAGATAGAGAGAGAGAGAGAGGTCGCTCACATGCACTCTTGAAGTTCAGAGCTGTTGGTTCAAAGCGAGGAACAAAGATGAAGACTGATTTGTAAAGTTCTCCGCCAGGGTCTTGCAGGATTAATATTTGAATACATTCTACCTGAGCTGAGGGGGTCCAAAGAAATGCTACTAAGGTATGTCAGAACTATGCCTTGGTGTAAATGCTATGCATGCTTTAGTGTCCTCATTCTGATGGCAAAGTTTGTTTGATAATAGGCTCATGCAGAACTTTTAACACATGGGGTTGGTTTGAACTTCTTATTCATCTTAAATTGTGTTTGATCTGTTAATGATGGATTCAAATAATGAAATTATAACTGTTTTATTGATAAACTGATTTATAGCATAACAACTATTCTAAAAACTTCAGCATTTTTTGTTAAAGTTCATTCCTTGTTGATGGATTCCTCCATGATTTCATAACATACACACATATTTATTTGTGTTTGGTCAATTTTTGTACCCATACATTTTTACTTAGGTGGATCTTTAAAGAACACATTTTTGAAATTTTCCTTATGGTTTTCTAACGCATTCATTTCCCAAAGAAAACTTTTAGACACCTTTATAATTGACATGACCCTCGGCAGACATTACTGACTAAAGTAAAATGTACCTTTATGAAGGTTCATTTTACTTCTTCTTTGGGTTCTCCATGAAGACTTTTGGAGCCAAACGTTCAGTGGCGGTTTACCAGTCACAATACCATCTGCTAGTTCAACATGAGTTGGTCAGTACGCCACACCTGATGTTGAAACAGAGCTGCCGTGTGAGAGCTGTGCCCTCAGAGTTTGGGAAACCAGCCTGAGGAAACCCACCAGACACTGTGCTAAAAGCAGGATATAACACTTTCGTTTTTGCTGTGAGCAAAAACAGGGTGAAAGAAAATAATTGTGCAGACATGGGCCATAGTTGTTTCACTATTTCACTATACTCACTTTCAAATTGATTTCTTATTTTACAAAAAAAAACAGAACATTATTTACCAGCATAAAACACAGTTTTCTATTCGCTTTTGAATGAGTAAGAAATAGAATAACAAAGTTTTCAATATTTCTGTTGTATTGGATTACAGTAAACTGATGCACACTTTAATGGCAGGTGGGCAGCACATTACATTTCAATGTCAACATGCCTCTAAAAAATTGTGTCTGTGGTTAGGCCCCAGCCATATTTTCTGAAGAGCAGGCTGGTTCCCAAAAGATTGCCTTATCAGGTCTTGACATTGCTCCTCAAAAGCTCAGCTGATATGACGAATCCGACCCAACGGAACTCAACGTGGCAGGAGACACCACCACATTCAAAGAACGCGGGAAAAGTCACTTAATTTGATGAGTTTTAAAGGTTTCTTTATTGATGAGCCAGACACATTTTTGCACTACGCATCCTCTTCAGAACCACCAGTGAATGATAATCTAGTGACATAATTCTTATTTTCTTCCTAGAAATGTCCAATACAGTATTAAAGTTCCTTCGCACTTTCTAGAAATGCTCCTTACATGTACTTGAGCATGCCAAAGGATTAGAAGTGGTTCAATACTTTGACCATTTGGTCTCTGGCACCTTCTCATGTTTGGAAGTGGTTCATTGTCAGATGACTTTGACTTGGAAGAACAAAGATTACTGAATAACAAAATTCTTACAAAAAATTGAAGGGAATCAGAAGAACACCACCTTTTCTAGACCTTTTCAACTTCCTCTAGAAGCTCAAACATGGATATTATGTGAATGTCCACACTGAAGTCTTTTAAATGTATTTCCATAAGCTAAGCATTATCTTGAAAGTATTGGTTAAGTGACTGAAAAATCAGTTTGTGGTGATGCTGTTTTGCTGTATATTCCAGATTGGGGCACTGCACACGGGGCTTTTCCTGAATGTGTTCAGCCGTCAATAGTCCTCATCCCTTTAGTTTCAATTGTGAGGTGAGTCTAAATGGTACCAACAGGCAATGTATTCTGTAAACTTTTAAGTACTTTATTGTGTTGCTCAATTTAGCTACATATCAAATATGACAATCCCACTGTGAGGTGATATCTTGTCCTGTTTTTTTGTCTTCAGGGACCGGCAAACTCTAACAGACTTCATGGGGGAGTGTCAATGTCTACCACTCATAGATTCAATACGAGTGGCGGGTTGCGACATAATCCCACCCCCCAGCAGTCAGAGATGGACCTGGCCTGGCAGGAATTAATGGCCATAACAGAACTGCAGGTCAGTAAATGGCATTTAAGGTTGTGACTCACACATTCCTATTTTTTCTCCAAACCTGAAAGGTCACTAAACAGTTATCAGGGACTATCCATGTGTCTCGAACACTTCTAACCCTAACAACATGATAGGATTTTTTTTTGTTTCACTGTCAAATATAACTAATTTCTTAAATACCGTTTCTCGAGGAAATTGTGGAGATCTATATTAATGAAAAATCAAGGCCTATAACATTTAGCCAATGCTGAATTTCCCCTAAACACACTGATTCTGTTAAGATCTGCAACAATAGGCCAATTGAGTGATGCAAGGATAAAGGGAGACAGAGAAAGGGGGTGAGTGCCGTAGGTTGCCAGCAGCCCCCTGCACAGCACAATGGCCATCTGTTTCTATCTGAAACCCGAGCGGACCTAAGCGAGCCCTGCATAAGCTACGGGTGGCACACTCGTAGCAGGTGGGCTGGTCTCGCAGGCTGCAACCTGCAGATGACTTCTCAAAAGGTCCCCTAGCTCTTCCTTCACTGGGCCCTTTTCTTCCATATCTAGAACCATAAGAATCATAATTCATTTCTTCATTCAAGCACTTAATTTCTTGCGACCGAGCAATCTAGGAAAGCCAGTGTCAGACTTGGAGCTGACCAGAGAGGTGAAACTGACAGTGATTTGTTCTGCAGGTATTCACTAGGCACTGATATATTTGAAGCTTCGCTATATTTATTTTCTTTGAGTTTTAGTCCTCAATAAAACCTGACGCTGGCTACAAGTAAGACCACTCGAATCCGACGGGGCAAGGCCTTTTCAGTTGGGCTTCAGTTTCGGTTCTCTACGATGGCGTGATCCATTTCATGAGCAAATTACCAACCCCTTAATGAGCTGGGTCAGGCACTTTGGCTCAGGCAATAACTTGAATTTCATTTTTGTCTTGTAGGAGTTTGAGGTACCCAATGAGAATCCATTCGAGGCTGTGCCATATCTCTCTGTGGAGCCAGCGGTGCCATACGGAAGCTTCGGAATGAGTCATCCGATGATAGATCCCAGTCCAGCTGCCTGTGAAACCAGTTCTGCTGGTTTTGAAAGTGGGTACACTGATGTGATGCCTCCCTACCAGCGCCTGAACCCACACACTGAAATGCACTATGGACACAGTGGAGGTCAGATGATGCCCAGGCTATTGCCAAATGCACAGTCTCTACAGCCTCCGCTCATGAGCCTCCTGGATCACATGTCCATGACAAGCACTACCCAGGGACTTGGGAAAGATGGCACTGGCCACCCAGCAGATGACATGGAGTCAGACTCTGGTCTTTCACTTGGTTCAAGCCCACCACTTGCCTCACCAGAGAATGCAGCACATGGAGTACCGACTTATTTACCCCACAACAGCAATGTCAATTACACTGACGGCGAGGCAGAGTACATCAGAGACCACTGTCGCATAAGACCAAGTCTTTCCAGCTCTGTGGACTACCAGCACAACTTCAGCGCTTACTCTGGACCCTCCTACTTCTCTGTAACACCAAACCTGCAGTCAACACAGCTGCCAACACCCCAGCACCAACAGCAAATATCAACCATGAAACAGCTTTTGCCTACTTCAAATGCGGTTTGTGACCTTCAACTGAACAGCTCCAGAGGAAGCACTTATCTAGGGCCCTTCCACAAAGTCAGAGGCACCGGGTCCTCAGGGCCACTCAGTAGGGACGAGCGGAAAGCACTTGCCCTCAAAATACCCTTCACATTGGACAAGATCGTGAACCTACCTGTGGATGACTTCAATGAACTCCTGAGCCAATACACACTGAGCGAAACCCAGCTGACACTAGTCAGGGACATCCGGCGACGAGGGAAAAACAAAGTGGCCGCACAGAACTGCCGCAAAAGGAAGCTAGAGAACATTGTGCATTTGGAGAACGAGTTGGGGCAACTGAGGGCACAGAGAGAGCACCTAGCCAGGGAGAGGCTGGAATTCCAGCAGAACCTTGCCATCATTAAGTGCCGTCTCTCAGATCTGTACACGAAAGTGTTCTCACAGTTGAGGGATGAGGAAGGACATCCATATTCTTTGGAGGACTATTCACTCCAACAGACTAATGATGGTAATATTTACCTAGTGCCACGAAATGCAGTGATTGATGGAGAATGAAGTATTTACAATGGCTGCTTTCCTTATTTCAATTGCGTGTACAACCCTTTACTTGTTAAGATATGGTAAAGCACGCTTTTTTTTTTTTTAAGTCTTTGTAGCCAGTGCAAAATTGCAGTGGGGTTTGCCAGTGGTTTAACCTCATTACATCTCAGGGCAACTGCCAAATATTAAAGGAGCAACAGGTAGACTGAAAATGGACTAAACATGTCCCTATGAAGACATTTGCACATGGCATTGAAATGTCAAAAAAAGAAGCAAGACATTCATCACATTAAAAGCTTTATTGATGAGTAAAAACATGTTAAAAAATTAAAAACACTTCCATTTGCTTCTTGGTCCTACAAAAACAAATACAAATATTAGACATGTAATAAAAATTACACAAGCTGGGTGAAATACTTCACTTCCAAATAAGATTTACCTTCACAGTGCCTGCAGAAATGGACAAAACGCCATTCTGGATTGAAGATGCTTTGCATCAAATTCCTAGGGACAAATGCAAAAGACCAGAGTTAGGCAGATGAGCTCTTTGCAAACCATTAAGTTACACATACATTAATCTGAAGGCACACAAACGAGTTGTATTCTTAAATTCTCTTGAGCCAGTTCACGCGGCTCTGCAGTTACTTCCCTGTAATTATGACACTGATTGCAAAGTTGTGAATACTGTACTGCATCTACAATAAATAAAATGAGTTGAGTCCAACAGTAGTGAAGTCTGTTCTTACCTACAGGAGGCAATAAAGCCTGCTAGTCTTTCAGAGGCGACCTGTACTCAAATGCTCCCTGTTTCTTCTCATGGCGACGATCTTGCTACTCATTCCTCAGCTTGCTTCCATGGCTAGTGCTGGCACACATGTAAACTAGTCTACTTTGAAGCAACCTACATATAACTTGGTTCTTCACATAGTTCACCAGGGGGCTTGGGTATTGACATTTCATGACCAAATAGTTCTGTGAAGCAGTTCATTTTAAATTATGCACTACTTTAAGTTATGTGACCAGATCAACCCCCTAAATGGACAAATGACTTGTAGCCAGTGAGAGCCCATTACTGGGATGGACTACAAAGATCAAAAATGATTTAAAAAAAGGCACAGATTTTTTTTTGAAAACTTGGATGCTTTATTTCAACTTGATTTGTTGAAATGACACATAATTAGTACTAACTGAAATTCTACATAACCTTATTTCATTTGGAATGCATCCCACAAAGAAAATATAAAAAGCCTGTACGATGACAACTCAATGCAGAAGTCCCAATCATGATATCACTACTGTACATCTCTTCTGATTGGCTGAGCAGATCTAGGGAGTAAACCTGCAGCTGCCCTGTCAGCCCTCTCGCTCTCCTGTCTCCTCTCTTAAGTACTGAGTCCTGTTGAACAATATGAACAACAATGTTAAGCTACACACTGTCTATGAGGCTTCCATAGAGCATGTATAAATTAACACTTCACTTAGGGAACCAGTACATAACTACATCTGATGGCATAGCCCATTTCCTAAACAAAAAACCCTGCAACACAGCAGATGAGACAAACCAACCTTTAAGGATTAAAATCGCCGGCCTCCACCAGAGCCACCATATCCTCCACCTCCTGAACCACCTCCATATCCACCTGAGCAGGCAAAAATAGGTCAAAACAATGTAAAGCACACCTGTACAATTAGGCTGTTTGAGTTTCCGTTTAATGATCGAGGAGAGCCAATGGTGTAGAAGCTCAGAAAGAATCAGTCAAAGACGGTGACAACTTCACATGAGCCGACTGCTCTAGTTACAACAAACAAAGCACTAAGAATTACCTTTTTATTTTTTAAATAGGCGGCATGCAGTGTAGCCAACCAAAATTAGGAAAAACATTACATTCTACAACTCACCACTATATGGGCCACTGTTCCGGCCACTGCCAAAGCCTCCTTTCATGGGGCCATAATTTGACTGATGACTGTTGTAGTTTCCAAAATCATTGCCTCCATAGTTGCCTCCACCACCACCACCACCAAAGTTGCCTGTAAATAAATTGCTCAATTACACAACTAAACATTACAGCTACACCAAATTTGGCAAAACAAAGTCTTCAAGTTCCTTAATAAGTCTAAAAATGGCAGACAAACCTCCTCCAAAGTTTCCATTGCTGCTGCTGTTGTAGTTGTCATAGCCACCGCCGCCGCCGCTGCTGCTGCCACCGCCGCCACCACCATAGCCTCCACCACCTTGGTTACCATAGCCTTGCCCACCTCCGCTACCTCCACCATATCCACGATTGCCTCCATAACCAGAGCCACCGCCACCATACCCACCTGTGGGTTAAAAAAAAAAAAAGTCCTACTGTTGCCATCAAAATGTTCTTTCAGCAGAACCCCCATTGCCAAATTTCTATTTTTAGGGGGGCTGATGCTCTGCATGAATGTTCAAGAAACTTTCAAATAACTTTCCAGAAGGTTTTGCAAGTCAGTTTGACTGAATACCTACCACCATCTCCAAATCCATTGTTGTAGCCATCTCCATATCCTCCACCACTACTTCTACCTCCTAAACACAGTAAACATCAAAATACTTGTTAGTTTGACCGTTACTGCTTGACTGAACAGCTATGGGATAGGAAAATATCTACAAGGTCATGATCAACCAGGGCAACTTAAAGTTAAGTACAAATTTGATGACGTGTTCACAAGGTATTGCCATCCATCAGAAACTATGTCCAATGAACAGAAGTAAACAAGGTGGCTTCTAAGCCAATTTGTGCTGAAAACGTAACCACCAACACTAGTGTGCAGTAGGCCTCAGACAGGCCTTGTATTTTAAGAGCAGGGAAATATATAGAGCAGAGGGTATCCATGACCAGGGCTACAGAAACTATCTACAAAGCATATTTTAACAAACAGCATTAATGATTGTTCCGTCATAGGACGGAAAACAATTGGGTGAATAGAAAGCACCCTTCACAATATGGCAGCGCAGTGGGCAACCAGAGTGGTGAAACTGCAACTTCACATTTCATTGCCCACAATATTACTACAGGTTTAATATTCAAGCCAGTAAATTTAGGGTGTAGTCTAAACATTTAATCTATCCCAAAAGCTTGTTTCTAGAACACATACCTCGACCACCGAAGTAACCATCTCCATCACCTCCAAAGTCATTGTTGTAGCCACCATTGCCATATCTGCCACCAAAGTTTCCACCCATACGCCCTATTAAAAAGGAGAATCAGTTCTCAACACCACAAATACTAAATCTAGTAATTTCCACAAAGATACCATCTTACCTCCCCTCTGGTTCCCTGGTGCATTCTGCATCTCTTGCTTGGAGAGAGCCTTCCTCACTTCACAGTTATGGCTGTTCAGAGTGTGGTACTTTTGAACTATAAAAGAACACATAGCTAAAAGCACCAGCCAACCACTGCATATTCACCCACACCAAAATGGTCCACAAGATACTTACTAACGATGCGATCCACAGAGTCGTGATCATCGAAAGTAACAAAGGCGAAGCCTCTTTTGTTTCCAGTCTTGTGATCAACCATTATCTCGACCGCTTCAATCTTTCCAAATTGCTCAAAGTAGTCACGGAGGTGGGACTCTTCAGTATCTTCTTTAATACCACCCACAAAAATCTTTTTCACAGTCATGTGTGCAAATGGTTTGCTGGAGTCCTGGAACACAGTAACGAGAATAGGTTTAGAAACTGCTTAAACCATGTTTACAAAGAGCAGGCCGCTTCATCTGCTAAAACTCACCTCTCTAGACACAGCACGTTTGGGCTCCACAAGTCTGCCATCAACTTTGTGGGGCCGTGCATTCATGGCATCATCTACTTCTTCCACATTGGAGTATGTGACAAAACCAAAACCTCTTGACCGCTTGGTGTTCGGATCCTTCATGACCTTTAAAAGAAACAGATCACGTGTGAGCAGAATTGTATCTGCAGGCAACAACTGGGCTGTAACAAATGAATGAAACTCACCACACAGTCTGTCAAGGCACCCCATTGTTCAAAATATGATCGCAAGCTGTCGTCGGTGGTTTCGAAGCTGAGGCCTCCTATAAACAGCTTCCTGAGCTGCTCAGGTCCACGTGGTTGGCTCTGTAGGAAAAAAGGAATGTTTAATATTGCCATGAAGCAAGATGGCACCTTAGAAATTACTTTTTTTTTTTTTTTACTTATGGTCAGTGTGGTACATTTTAAACACGGATGAAAACACGACTCAACTGCAACCCATAGTTGCAGCTGAATCAGAAAACGGATCCCAGAAGAAACTGCTCATGCCATGACCACAAAAATCAAAGGGGAAAAAATATAATCAAAAGTATTGGTACGCCTGAACTTTACACCAACAGGGACTGTAATAACCATGCATTCAAGTGATCTGCATGCATTCAAATGATATATACATCCAACGATGTATTTAAGGAGCTTGTATTGTGCACCGGGGCACATGCAAGGTTGAATTAAGAGGTTTTACCCCAAACTGTCTACAAAGATGGAAGCATGGCGTTGTCGAGAATGTCTTAGTGTGCCGAAGCATTAAGATCCACTGGAAATAGGTCTAGCTAAAGCACGAAAACAGTTGCACAAATACTTGTCAAAACAGTGCATAAACTCAGACATGACTGGTGCGTGTATTTTATGTAAAGATGGCGAGGTGAAGCAACACATCCGCCATGTTAAACCAGGCTAAGCTAACGTAGCCTACAGCCAAAACAAAGACACTGGCCGGCCTGAGCAAGTTCTCAAAACAAAACAGACAGCGCGTGATGAGGCTTTACGTGCAACACGTCCAATCCTAATAACCTTCTAAAATGGTACAAAAACAAAACACCCAAACCTACCGCGTGCGGCCTAGCAATCAAAATGGCGGCGATGGAGCTCTTTGGAACATTTATTCAATCAACGGCACACACTCGGCCATTATTTAAGGCAAAGGCAAAATAGTATTTACATCAGCAGTATAACAAACAATATTTTTCTATTTTCAAACAACCGACCTCTTTCGACATGTTGGCCAGTCGTCCTCGGCGTACTGCACCACAGCAACTGAACAAGGAGAAAAGGAGGCCTGCCGAGGGTTATATACTCACCACTTATGAACCCGCCCACAGTGGCACACGATTGGTTAAAAATTCCCGCCAGAGCGCCAGGTTGCGTATTGTTGAATACTGATTGGTTCAATTCATGCCAATCAGAACAGGGCCGCTGCAGACGACCGGTCTGGGAAGAATGTTTGCGTATACTGTATTTCAACAAAACCTGTGTTTTAGACTGTGATTTGCACATGTGTCATAAAGGCATTTTAATCTGTAAAAATGGTCTTAAATGCAGGTTTTGTTGAAGTGTGCACAAACAGGACCCTCTCAGATCAGGTCGGATGCAGAGGGACCTGTCCTGAGACTGTCGTATTTGTGTAGATTTCAACAAAACTGTGCATTTGTGGCATTTTTAAAGATTTAAAGACTAATATGACACTTTTATGTAACATCACAGGCATGTTTACTCTCTAAACACAGACACACACTTTGATGAGAAGTAGGTGTATTTCCACAGTGTTTTTATATCTTGATTTCATGTTTATATCAGTTAATAATATGTGTATGTATTGGAAACAAATGCAGCACACGTGTCATAATGATGTTTAAACCTTAAGAATGGTCTTTAATTGGTTGCCGAGAGACCTGTCCTGAGACTGTCCTGTTTGTATACCTTTCAACAAAATCAATTCAACCTGCATTTTTTAAAGATACGGTCAAGTCTACCACTTAAAGAGCATGCAGACTCACATTCATAGAACAGAAGGTTTATTATTATTATTATTATTATTATTATTATTATTATTATTATTATTATTATTATTATTATT
>JBBPCW010000133.1:3206462-3216704 GCA_037974425.1 Phenacogrammus interruptus
ACACACACACACACACACACACACACACACACACACACACACACACACACACACACACACACACACACACAGTCTCCTCGGTGCAGCAGAGCAGAGAGCAGCTCTGTGGCCTACCCCCCCACCCCCCCCCCAGGCCCCTGAGGCTCATTTGGAAGCTGCATATCATTACCCTCTTGTTCAGCCATTTACTAACCTGGACTATAAGCATGGGTTGTGTATGAGGAGAATACAGTATGTATGTCCTGTTGTGTTACCAGACTGAACACTGCGCTACAGGACACATCCTGCATCTCCTCTGTCTAGGCACCCTGCCAGCCACGTGCTCTGAGGTCCCCAGAGATGAGGGGGTGACTCCATGCTGCAGTCCTGCAAACAGCATTTAGAGCAAAAGTCTGACCAAAAATTCCAGTTTATACAAATGTCACCAACCTTTTCAGACTGAGAGTAACTCTAAGACCATTAGGATGCAGATCTTTGTTGACTGAGCTTAACCAATGTCACTGTTTTTAATCCTGTCTGTAACCCAGTTCAAGCCTTCATTATATATATATTATATACATGTATATGCTTTTCATGCTTGTTAAGATTAATTAGTAATTGTACAAGTACTTTGTCTAATTTATGTACAGTTTATGGTAGGAGGGGGCACTCTCAGTCCCCATTCCTCTCTCTCACCTTCCCTGTAATTTGGCTCTCAGCTTTTACTGTCTTATTGTCTTTGCCTGTAAGGTCATATTTGAACATGCTGACCTGTTGGGATTTGCCATTTTCATCCATGCTTTTAATCATGTTTTACTTTTATGTTCCTGTAAACATGTTTTCTTCCAGTTTATGACTATTCCTTTTACCCTTTGGGAGCTTGTGTCACACCAGAAATGGCAAAATGGCATTTTTTGTATATTATCCAATTTTTGTCTCATCAACAATAACAGAATGTTTCGTGGTTTTCAGAACTACAAGAGCATGCCTGTTCAAAATTACATCACATCTCAACACATTTTGAGGCAGGTTGTTAATTTTTGCCACATTAGCCTTGCAGCTCTGGTGCAATGCTACAGATGCAAATTTTGAAGCCCAAACACGCCTTGGCTGATGGACTGTATATGGGGTAAGAGGAAAATTGTGTAAATGGGATTTTTCACAGAACTATCTCTTTCATGCTCAGCTACGTGCCAAGAGACCAAAGCAACCCCCAACGCACACCCACCAACCGAGCTCCCAGCGGCCCCTCCCTACAACACCCCCCCATCTCCTCCTCAGGCCGAGGGAGCAGGAGAGTTATAGTGGCCATAAAAGGCAGATAATGCATTGTTAACTAATTCTGTCTGCTCGGAGCTGATGTATCCAGCACTCTAAATCTCCATGCCTCCAATAAAATGCAAATGCTAACGCGGGCTGATAGCGTAGCGAGCAGGCCGGAGGTAAATGCTGGAAGAAGTGGGCCATGTGTGGCCTGAGAGCAGATAGCATGAGGTTTGTTTGGTAGAACACTCTGAGATGCTGGAACTAAATCAGAGCTGCTTTAGGAGAAACCTGCCAGCCATGCTCTGGCCACTCTGTCGCTGCCTCCCTGGACAGAGGACGGAATGATGTGTGAATAAACGTCAGGGCGTAAATGCCCCACTCGCTGATTCATGGGCTCCTTTAAATGAGCTCAGAGCAAATCATTGTACTACTTCATATGTATTATTTACAGCACACTGCATGAGGAGTTTCAATGGAGAAATATTAATAGTGTTTGCCTCCAGGTCAATGTAATCACGCCGAGGGTTTTAGATGTGATTTACATAAAATGATGGTATGTTAGGAAGGTTACATTTCCAAATATATGAACTTCTTCTCACTATCATTTTTCTTGGCCAAAGACACCTTCATGGCTTTTTCATCAGACCGGTCTGGCCTGCATCCTCCTGCCTTAATGCACTGGCGTAAATAATGGGTCCAGTTCAAAGACCCAAGTAATGCGGAGATGTTCCTGCGTCTTGAAGTTCAGGTCACTGTGTTGTTCGTTTTTGGTGGGCTTTCTTTGAATAAAGTTAAGGATAGAGAGGAAGAAACTCTCAATTTACTCACTCTGTGAACTGCTGGGATTCTAAATATCGATTCTGATCTATATTTCAATTAGCAAATGGCAATTCTGCAGCATCAGTTAATGACGGCTGATATGTGCTTCTTCATAGCTCAAGGCTTATACTATAATTAAGCCATAAATTAATTTGTGGCTAAGAGGTGTGTGTGTGTGTGTGTGTGTGTGTGTGAGCGAGAGCGAGAAAGAAAGAGAAAGAGAGATTAAAACCATTATGCTGAGCATGGCAACTCAAATCATGAAATACATATACATGTCTCACTGGCGTTCTTCTACTGTAACGTTCTTAAACTATTACTAAGCTCTAAATATAATTTAGTACCTTCATTCAAATGATGCTCAGCGTGCAAGTTCCTTCAGCACCAGCCATCTGTGGTCAGGAGTCCATAAGAGTACAGCTGGCACTGCTCTCTCTGGATGGCCCTCAGCACAATGTCTTAGTTGACATAACAGTATTAGTGGTTAGTGTTCTCCACGTATGTTGAACTGTCCAATGACACTGTTTTGGCAGCAGCTTGAGAAAATGTAGTGGTGCTTCTTGTGGCTGAGAGAACACACATGTTAACCTCCACCCTCCCAATGTTGGTGGGACTCTATGGTTGGAGTCCTGACTAGAGTGGAACTGAAATGTAAAAAATTAAATACTAAATATCTGTTTTGTGATGGTATGAACATTACAGTGAATATCTACTGGCTACTTCCAGTCACAGTTTGTCACTGCTACTTATACAAGACTCTATGCCGAATAAAGTGTTTAGTGTACTTAGCCTTATGCATTTCGCAGACACTCTTATGTTTTAGCTTTGTGACACATATTTTGTTAACAGCTTGTCATACAGTTAACAGATGGATGAACTGAGTAGAAAGCCCTCTAAGAAGGGGGGTATTGCCAGCAGTCCTAGAGATCTACCACCCTGAGGAATTTACATCTGGCCCTAATGCTCAGATGCTCCTTGAGGCCTTGATGATGTGGATCAGGGTTGCAGACGTCCAGCAGCATGGTTGGGCAGCCATACTGTAAATGGATTGAGATGCAGCTGAGACAGACAGCAGCATGTGACTGTGTCTATGGAGTTAGGCCTATGACCACACGCCTTGGTGTCACTGAGAATTAATTGCAGTGCATTATAGCGTATGACCATAAATCTAATATTTCCAGAGAATGCTGTAAAGAAAAAAATCATTCAAATTTTTTAGGTGAAAGTTAGACTGTTAGTTGCAAAGTAATTTCTTTCCCCTGACTCTTATTCATCAAACTGGTTAGGCAGCATTCTGGCATACTGTACAGTGACTTGTGAGTAGCATCTGTTATACACTGTACTGGTGTAATCATGGCCATTTCTGGTTTCTGCATTAGGGACTTTTCCTAAATTGTATTATTATTATTATTAGTGCTGGGCGCGATATTATCGTGGTAATGCATTATTTACTAATGCCAATGATTATTTTATCACATGTTTACGTAGGTTTTTTCTGTTGTCAGGATTGCAAGCAGGAAGCAGCTCTGCTCATAAACGCATATTCTATATCAATGACTATAGGTCTCAGTCTGGACAAAAGTATTGGGAAACCTTACCATTACACCAACAGAGACTTTAATGACACTACATTCAGATACATAGACTTTCATATGTAGTTGCTCCCCCTTTGCAACTGCTATAATGGTTCCGCCACCTCATGCTATTGACCCTGAGGGGAATTTGTTTATCTACAAACTAGATCAAATGTAAATGCCCTGGCAGGAGCAAATGGCTTTGACTTTATAATTGATTTGATTATATGATTTACAGAAATATTTGAACTGCATCTGTCTAACTGTGTTAAAGGCAAAACTGCTGATAAAAAAGTTGCACTTTTTTGCACTTTTGTGCATATAGCACTACTTTAAAAATAAAAGTGCACAATATACACAATACAAATACAATACTTTAATTTATTTTGTGTATAACAATGCGATTAATCGCAGAAAATCATGTGATTAATTGTGATTTAGAAATGTAATCATTCCCCAGCAATTATTATATTGCCTATATAACCACCAACAAGTCTTTACTTGAGCAAACGCACGGTCCTCTCTATAGCAGAGCCTGTGACCACGTAAAAAAAAGAAAACCTTTTTGAGTATGGAGCAGGGAAATTCTTGTTAATCAGTTGATTAATTGGATCAGGTGTGTTGGGGGCATGGAAAAAAGATGTACAGTGTAGGTGGGCCTCCACAACCAAAGCTGGGAACCACTGGTACACTACAAACACACTTAATTTTCGAGTTTTGTGGAATTCCTCTTTGATGCATTGCATCCCAGGAAACAGGATCAGCCCAAAATCTCCCAGCAGCTCTCCTTTCATTACTCCAGTCCAGTGGGCCCAGAGGACCACTGTGCATCAGCTGGCTTGTTTTGGTCAACATAGCCCCCCTACCAAAATTTACGATGCCGACTCACCGGCGCCCTTTCCCGTGTTATAAAAGGGCCTCTCGGGTTTCCTGGCAGGGGCCCGGAGTGTGTAGAGCTTTAATCCGCTCGCCTTCAGACCAGACAGGTTTCGGCCTCTGGCCTGTGGCCACTGGACCAGGCAGGACTTTGCAGGCCTTGACTGCTTCACGGTGAAGTCTGGAGTACTCCAACCTCAGGAAAGGCCTCCCACTATCTGGATTGGAGAGAGGTGTAGCCCAGCTGTGCGCAGCCCTCTCCTTGCAGACTGGAGCAGCGGCACATCTGTCTAATGGCAAAGCCGAGCTCGTCACATGCATCTTGTAAAGTGTCAGGAGGTGACTGATATCACTTTCGGGGAATGATGCGCTGTGAATGAGGGATTATTCTATCGAGTGTCCGTGAAATCCCTAGGCTTATCAATGCAGGCCTAAGATGTGGGCTTAAAGTTGGTATTTCAAAAGCAATACATATATGTTCTGAGCCTTTTTATCTCAAAAATGATGTTATATCTCAAAGCAAACCAAAATCTGTCACTCTGCATTAAACTGGTATGTAGTAAATGTAACATGATTTGCCCATGGATGCTTTAGCAGTGGCATGGATATAATGGCGTGGGGATCAGACTCAGCTGTTATGCGCCAGGCCCATGGTGTCAGAGGGTGTGCCACACATTAACACTGCCTGATATGCCTCGCTGTTATGACCATCTTCATCATCCTCAGACTTCATCAGAGCTGTCATGCTCTCAGCGGGGTGAAATATGGGCAGGGCAGCCTTGCAGGAATCCTGAAATGTGAGAGAATCCGAAGGGGAGACAGATGGCGTTTCCAGCAGACACGTACCCGTCCCTGCTTTTCCCTTTCTCTTTCTCCCTCCCTCTTTCTCTCTCCTTCCTCTCTCTCTCTCTCTCTCTCTCTCCTGCTCCCTCCCCTTTCCTCCCTCCCCTTCTCCGGCCCCTCCGTCTTTTCACTCCCTTTCCATCTGTCTGTTTGTTTTCGTCCATACCTGCCTCTGTCTCCCTTCTTTTGGTTCTCTTTCTCTCTCTCTCTCTCTCTCTCTCTCTCTCTCTCTCCAAACCTCCCCCTTTGCTTCCCCTTTCGCCTGCAACTCCCTCCCCTCACATTTGGGCTTTGAGAGAGAAATGTTCCACCATGTTCCTTTTCCAGACCTAAATCTGTCCTCATGCTGCGGAGGCACGGGAGTTGCACAGCTAATGCTCTGAGTCTCCCTGAACTGTTCTAGCATGTTGGGCTAGGTAGCGTAGACTTTAGAAAGACCAGAAGTAAACAACTGTTTGTAAGCAACAATGTACCTTTCCACTTAACTTCTGACCTGTGAAGGAGGATGCATATTTTTAATAAAATTTTTAAAAGCAAATTTACTGAAACTGCTCGACAGGAAACCTGATGGTCAGGGTGACGTGAAACAACTTTTCTGTCATTTCTTAATTAATATAGCTGTGAACAAAAAAGGCCCTATGGTATAGCACACAACATTCACACCATAAACCGGACTATACAAATTACAGCTATATGACAGTGGCCGAGTTCCTGAAAACTCTTCAACAGGTTTAGCAGTGCAGGCTGTGTAAATTAACAGTAATGTTGGAACTTTAGTGAATAAATGTTTGTCAGTAGCTAAACCTATGCAAAACCTACAGTGAGAATGTAGTTGTATTAAGTAACGCATGAAACACATACATTTCGTGCCATGTGACAGATTTCCCCATTAAAACAAATGCAAACAACCTGGCGCAGAGGTACCGCTGGGCCGAGGAGGAGCTGAGAATTGAAAACACCCCCAGCCCCTCCTCAGTCCAGCTTCGCCAGACTGTTTGTGCTTATTTTTCCAGCAAAAGTACAGAGATGGCAAGAAAAGGCTGCAGCTTTTGAAAATGGAAAGTGCGCCCACAGCTTTGTAGAACCTCTCATGCAGCAGTTTGATGGAAAAACAAAAAAGGTAATAATAAAAAATGAAAAATAAGGTAATAATCATAAATCTTCTTATGAAAAGCCTGTGTGAAAATCAAGGAAACATACATTAAATTAGAGGTCAATTTCATAGATGAACTGAAACGTACACAAACCTTTTCTTTTAAATGATGTCATTGACCAAGGCATGTTATCACTAAAAGTCAGATTGTTGCAAGTACCTGGAAAAATACCAAATACAAAATATAATGTAAAAATACATTTTCATTTTGCTGTGCACTGACACCTTTCTGTCATAGGCAGCATGATCTCCTACAGCTACAGCTGCTCTTCTGTTGGACTGGATACAGGAAACATTCCACAAGACCTGTTGCTTTGGAGAAGCTGTGATCCAGTCATATGGCCCTCATCAGGGGCGCCCAGATTTTTACCCTCGTCCATTATTTCCTGTTTCAAGTACTGCCTAATACACCAAAACCTTTGACAGATGCCATTAATGACATAATAAATGTTATTCACTTCACTTCTCTATGTGTTTAAAGTTGTGGCTGATTGGTGAACAGTGAAAAAGTAACGTTCAAAAATCCAACTGAGCTCACCATTATGTCACACATTCGTGCAGTTGATTACATCACCTTATTGTTAGAACATCTTGGCATTGGATTAGACACACTCAGAACACATCAGAAGCGCTTGCAAACATCTTATGCAAGAGTGTTATCCAGGAGTTCACCATGGCTGCCTTTAAAAGCCATGCCAAACTATGTGAAAATGTATGTCAGATGTGTTGCCTTGGCAACGTGGAGGTCACTAGAGGCCTGGCTGTTAAAATGAGGAGCTCATCTGTTTCCTATAGCCGCTGTTGCCTGGCGCCTGCTGTGGTGTTGCAGGAGGCTGCCCTTCTTTGAGCTGACCAGTTTGCCCGTTTTTTTGGCCTAGAGAGCGGCAGGCCCTGAATCGGTGCCTGTACCCAAAGCCGGAGAAGGAGGAGGTCGGAAATAGCTGTGCTACCACTGGGCCCGCTAACTGCCCACTGCCAAACGTCTGCTTCTGGAATTTCCAGCACCTGCTGTGCGTGGTTTCCCCCCACATAAATCCAGGTATGGAGCAAAGGGCCTCTCTGAGCGTGCACATGGCCGCCTCTCGCTGTGCCCATAGCCGGGCCACTCCATACGCATGCCAAGCAGGCTGGAAGTCTCCTAGCCGAGCTGACTGAGGACCATAAATCGCATATAAGTTGCCTGCTCAGACGCAATATTACCCTCTTCTTTGTCTACGAGTGGGAGCAGAACCTTGAAACAGCTCATTTTTGAACAAGAAAAGAATCTCTTTGGTTAAGATCTACTGTCATTGGTTCAGAGAGCAATAAAGCAGTGCTTTAGTGATGCATTAATGATCATGAACTTCTGGATGCTTTCTCCTAAAGCTTCACTTTAGGCAAAACAAGGAGATCAGCATAAGCACTTCATTGTGAGGCTCATTTCTGCAGACAAATGAGAAAAGCATAAATCTTCTACGCTGACAGACTGATGAAATATGTCTGTAGCTGAGAGGGCTATTGAAGAAAATGAGATCTTAGACTTTTAGTTTTATAAGGGCTTGGGCGAAGACACAATAATTGCTCGGTCATCATCAAAGGAAGAAAATAGAACTAGGGGAGCCAGAAACAGCAGACGACTCCTCACTGGTTTCGCACAGAACTTGACCATATGTAGGAAAAGCATGAGATGAAGAGGAGATCTTAGGAGATCCCATCACCAGACATGAATCAAGTCAGAATGATTCATGATGGCATGATATGAACCACTGGAAAAGAAGGGAACTGAGGCATGTTAGCTTTGGTTGCAGCACTGCTTGTAGAAAAGATCCTCAGCTGCCAACTACAACCATATCTGTTTTTATAATCTGCCATAACGATCATTAGCTCTGTTGCACTGACCCCTGGCGGCGGCTGCTGGAAACACTCCTTCATTCGCACAATGGCTTTTCGCTCATTCATTTTTAAAGGAATAATAATCAGCATTAAAAATTAAACCTTTCTGTCTTTCGTCGATTGATTTTGGCAATTGTGTACTGTCCTGAATAGTGTTAACTTGTTTGCAATTCGAAAGTTGCACAGAAGTAAAAACTACACTATATGGAGAAAAGTATTGTGGTGACACCAATAGGGACTTTAATGACATTGCATTCAAATGCATAGACTTTAATATGGAGTTGGTCCCCCCTTTGCAGCAATAACAGCTTCCAGTCTTCTCGGAAGGTTTTCTACCAGATTTTGGAGTTTTTGTGCGAAATTTGTGCCCATTCTTTATTCAGTAAAGCATTTATGTGGTCAGACACTGATGTTGGATGAGAAGGCCTGGCTTGCAATCTCTGTTTCAGCATGGCATTGTGGAAAATATTTTGGTATGCTGAAGCATTAAGCCCAAACCCAAACCCTGAATTAAGAGGTCCCAATACTTTTGTCCATATAGTGTATGTTGTGGTTTTGTTTTTATTTTATTTTATGTTTTATTATTTTTTTAGCAAAGCTTTCAGCCCAGGTTGAATTGGCACACGCCTGGAGGTAAATCACAGAGCTTGGCACGATTGGGCCAGAGGCCAAGCACGGCTCTAAACAGAGTTACGAGCCTGCGATGAAGACAAACTGGGCACTTAAGGACACGTTTACTGCCCCTAAATAGCCATGGCATAAACGAGTAGCACTGTGTATGGAGTCTGACCCTGTTTTGAGGCTGAACTACATCACTATGTGGGTAATTCTCCACTGAACCATTCTGTTCATTCCTATTATGCTCTTTCCCATATCAGTCGTTTGCATTATTATCCTTATGATATAAATTCATACTGATACTATACTAATTTCTGCAGGATTTCCTACAGTGAAATGAGCCAATTGAAACATGTTCTATATTACACAATTGTTATAGCTTTAGAAAAAACAGTGTTATAGGAACATTGTTATATCACCCAAATGGCTCTGAGTCTATTAGCAATAGTGAAAAAAAATATATAAAAGTATTATATTGTTGGTCAAAGGCCTTAACGTTGTATGTGCCTCAAATGTGTTTGAATCTGGAATGTTTCTTCTTCATTTTACTGATCAGATGTTTTCTTTGTTTATTTATTTAAAGTTTTCTATTGTTTATGTTCAGGCCTCATATTGTTTATGCCTCAGACTTTTGGCCACCCGTACACTTACAACCATAAGAAGGCCTTGACGAAATCTTATGGTTAAAACGATTAGCTTTTACCACTGATAGCATTCTCGAATGATCTCCTGAAAACAGTGAAATCTGTTCTTAACGTGTGTCCACGAGGTGGCGCTGTCACGCGTATTGTGATATCGAAACGTCCCATCTGCTCCAAACTGCTACAGACGTTCATAAAACCTTCATGAAGGAGAGCCACGAGCCTCAAAGAACATCCACATTCCAGATCACCCAGCAGAAATTCATCCTCATAGTTTCAAAAGAGAGAAAATTAGAGAGGCTGGAAAAATCCCACATTTCTGTCTGACACTGCCAGTTGATTACAGTGGGGGGTGGGGTGCAGAGAGCGAGAGAGAGAGAGAGATAGAGAGAGAGAAAGAAGGGGAGACTGGGGTAGAGAGGTAAATAGAGAAAAGGGGAGGAGGTAAAAGAAAGAGAGAGATGGCGAGAAAAGGAGAAGGGAGGGAGGGGGAAGACAGGGTGAAGAAATAGAGAGCGAGAGAATGGGAGAGAGAGAGAGAGAGAGAGAGAGAAAGAGAGAGAGAGAGAGAGAGAGAGAGAGAGAGAGAGAGAGAGAGAGA
>JBBPCW010000133.1:3246594-3257203 GCA_037974425.1 Phenacogrammus interruptus
ACAGTGTGAACAGCACGAAATACTTCCTCTGCATTTAACCCATTCACCAAGTGAAGCAGGGGGCAGCCAGGAACGCGTCGCCCGGGGAGCAATGCGTGGGGGCGGTACCTTGCTCAGGGTACCTCAGAGGGGCCTAGCGGTCTTGGGAATCGAACCCGAACTTTCTGATCGCAGGGCGAATGCTCTAACCACTAGGCTACCAGTTATTAGAAATATTTTATTTTTAAGTTATTAGAAATATATCTGTCTGAAAAGGCAGATATTTATGAGAAAAATTTGATTTATTTCAATGGTGAAAACCTTAAATTAGTGAATGAACGAATCTTCCCCAAAGTGCTTGGTCTACATACATTCATCCAAGAAGGCAGTGGAGGTCAGTTCTGCACAACCTCTGAGCACGCAACCAGGAATGTTGTCAGGTCCAGCAGCTTTCCTTGGGTTAATTTCTCACATTCAAACAGAGTACCTGGTCGTTGCGAGCAGGTTATTTTTTTATTGTTATTTTGGGCTTCAAACCATGTGTAGAATTTGTTCAGCGCATCTGGAAGGGAGGCCTCACCATCACAGGCAGGTGGAGATGCCCTGTAGTTGGTGATTGCCTGGATGCCCTGCTACATGTGCCGTACACCGCAAGTGTCTTTGAAGTGGCTGTGGATTTTCTGGCCATAGGCGTGCTTTGCTGCTCTGTTGGGTCTGGACATGTTGGCCCTTGCTGTTCTCAGGGCAGCCTTGTCACTTGTTTTGAAGGCAGTGTCTCGGGTTCTCAGCTGCGGCTTCTGGTTGGAGCGTGTGGTGATGTTTTTAGTGACTGTGACATCGTTTATGCACTTACTGATGTAGGCAGTGACCGATGTTGTGTACTCCTGCTGTAGGTTGCAGTCAATGTGATCAAAATAGTCCTGAAGAGCAGAGATGGCTCCTGGGGGTCAGATCTTTGTCTGCTTCTGGACAGGCTTGTCACGCCAATTATGTGAATTCCAGTGAGAAAGTTGCACATACAGTTATTAAAGTTAGGGGGCAATTACTTTATCATGTGCAAGACACAGGCGAATGAAATGATTGTTTAAAAAGTGTTTTACTTTTCCTCTCATTCTCCTTGTTTTTAATGTATTGTATTTTAACTGAATCCCTGAAACCTTTAATGGAGAAAATCAGGAGATGGGGCTGTACATTTGGTATCATCTGTCTTTTGTTCTCTCTTTATTTCATCCTTATTTCTTTCTGTTCTCCTCTCTTTTCCTCTCTGCCTCTGTCCTTCTCTATGTCTGCAGTGTTTCAAGCCCTGCATAATTACACATTACACACTTTGTTGCATCATGTGAGTAAAAGGACATGCCCTTATGGAGAATACAGTAAACACACTGTGACTCATCGTTCTTTTTCACCTCTGCCAAAGGTTCAAAGGTGGTTAGATCAGCAAAACAAATGAGTCGATGGTGAGGCGTCCCTGGAGAGACATCCATCTGAGAAGTGACTGGCAGCTCTGTCAATGACCGAAAGTGCAGTAATGCGCTGGTATTCGGAGGGCAAGAGGAGATGTGTCTGAGAGAGGGAGAGAGGGAGAGGGAGTGAGGGTCTGAGAGTGTATGCTACTGCTCTAAAGTTTGGATGTAGTATTTTGGGAGAAGTCTTTGAAAAATAACAAGAAGTGATTAAATGATAATAATATACTGTGGTTATGTATTTATGGTAATTACTTGTCAAGTTGTCTGCCTTCACGTTTGATCATTACTATTTAAATATTAACCATTTTACTGATATTTCAAACCCATATTTCAAACATTTTTAATTTAGATGACAGGTTTGAGAAGTTACAGTGACAAAATGTCTGCATTTTATTTGTGGTTGCATTTGTAACTTTGTCTTACTTAAACGCTACACTTCTTAGTAATGCTATAGTGGGTTTCACAATATATGAATTTTAATAGGAATACACCAAAATGCACCAAAACCAAAATTAAATTTTTTCTTGAAAATGGCCATAATGAACACCTTTGTTTTTTGTCTGTATATGGAAAAAGAATAAAATGGATGAAAAATATGATTATTACGAATCTAATACTAAAAAAAATAGTTTGAATGATGCTGAAAATGAGGAACTGTGATTCAAACATTGTTTCCTTTGCTAAACTGCACTGTTCAGTGCAGAGTCTCATAGTTTAAACAGCCAACATGAAATATTTCATGCTTATCAAACTATTTACTTGATTCTACAAGGGACACTGGTCAAGAGAGCTCACCATTCAAGACAAGTATCAAGAAGGTAAACAGAAACCAAGGAGTTCTCCTTCATAGGTTTGATGCACCATTGGAAAATAGCCCAACAACAGACGCTAAAAAATAAGTCTCTGTAACCATAGTTCTCATAGATGACAAATATATGTTCACAGACAACATATTTCTAGAAAATGACCTGGACACTACTCTCAGGAAACTCCGGAAGTTGCAGGTAATGGACAGGAAAAGCTGATTCTAGTTTTTCCCTAAATTTTGAAAACATTAGATCTCTGGTTAGAACGGCTAAAAGACACTGGATATTCAAGGCTATGTCACACATGTAACCATTCATTGTGGAGCTCCCATGGTGTTACTGCTTTGGAGATCAGAGGAGGTTCAAATCCTCCTCATGTTTCAAAAATCATATTGATATGTGATCAGTACCAGCTGTTCCACATATACATTAGAATGAATACCATAACAACAGAACCGGGTGCTTGAACTCTTCAGTGTTACACTTTGGGGTGTAGGCTACAGTTGGTCTGACTGTTCACCATTATCTTGGGCTGAAATATTTGAATCAAGATGAGAGATGTCTCTTCTAGGATCACAATACCCCCAACCACGGGGGAAAAAAGGGTGACCTAATGGTTTATAGGTTTGATGAGTGTGCTATGGCCTTCACAGTTGTGAGATGTATGCCGAGGTGAACCCCTGTGGGATTCTCAACCAATATGTTTTGGGGGAATAGTGCTTCATCCATCCCAGCCAATTCCACACGCTTGTAGAATTTATGCCTAAACACACTGAAGCTGTTTTGGTTATTTGTGGCAAATCAACACTTTAAGTAGGCACTTTATGTTGGACTTTATTTGCCGCCTGATACTATTTTTAGTGATGGACCAATATGGCAATTGTGTAACTGAGATATTTTTCATTTGATGAAATTGTAAATATTGAAATTTGTGGTAAAGTAGGGGTAAAACTTTAACTAAAAATCAAAAGTTCTAAAGCGTGGAGGTGAAGTAGAGTAGAAAACAAGCAGGATGAAGAGTTTTATGTTGGATTAAGACAAAAGGAAATTATGAAAGTGAAAACAAAATATCTGACTAGTGCTTACTCTAAGAGAATGAGGTTGTAATTAATTACATAATTATAAAATAACTCTTTAAAAATAAACCGAATTAATAGCAAAAATAGAAAGCCATGAATATACATCTGTAAGAATAATACAACTGACTCCAGCTTTCAGTCTGTGTATGTTTGTTTTTGTAAATGCGCACACAAGCTCATTTATTACGTCTCAGCATAGAAGATACTGTCTCCCTGATGCTCTGGCTTCACTCCTGCAGACCACGGTGCTGTTCTGGTCCCTTGGGTTTGTGGTGCTGGGCCGGTGAGTAATCTACCCGCTAGCATGGCCGTGTTACCATTGATTTTGTCTCACTTCCCAGCTCCCCCCAATTAGCTCCACTGCAGCCTGTTAGTAGCCTTTCTGTCAGGGGAGAAAGCTGCATCAAGCCTCTCTAACAGTGCTTTGTTTACACTGCTAATTGCTGCTCCTGTTTCCTTTCATTAGCAAGAGCTGCCTGTTATGCTAAGTGCCTGCTCTGTCTATGTCTGTCTGTCTGTCTGTCTGTCTCCACATCTTTCCTTACTTCACTTCATCTATCAATCTAGCTCCAAGACTCTCTCTCTCTCTCTCTCTCTCCTTCTGTCTGTCTCTCCAATTTAGTTGACATTTTGAGACTCCGCCCACAAATGTGTTCTTTTGTACAGTTGCCAGGACAGACTTTATCAAATGCTGGCAAAAATCACGCCCAGCCTAATGAGATTACTTAGTTCACTCTGTTTAGAGTTGCTACATTACATTGTGATTCCAGTTTGAAGGGGTATTTTGGACTAAAACCAGCATTTAATGTTATTTGCATCCCCCAGCCTTATTACTGATGTTGAGGGTAATAAGTATACAAGCGATATTTGGCTGCCTACCAGTAACAATAGCTATTTGGCTTCTTTCTACTTTAGGCAGCTAGCAGAAAAAATATAATTCAACGGAACAGCTTTAAAGTGCTTATATTTTTCCAAAAAGTGCCTTCCACCTTCAAGCCATATCATCTTCCTATTTGAACATTTTACTCAACATTTGCTCTACTGGCCATTTTAAATGTGTACCCTCAAAGCAGTGCAGCAAGCAACGTTTACACATAAACCAGTGAGTAAATACGGACAATCATCGTTTCTGTCCATCTGTCTCTCTTTTTTCATGTCTCTGTGTTTCTCTTTATGTTTTCTCCCTCTATTTGTCTCTCGGTCAGTCTGTCTTGGCTTAGAGCCCAGCTCTGCATCTGTGAGCAGCAGAACTGATTCCAGCTTTTCCACCATCAGCTCTGACTCCACCACACATGGAGCCATGTAGATGAAAGTTGAATCTGAGTAGTGGTGGTACTTTAAGAGACATCAGTACACTCTGCCAGACAGTTCTGTTCAAATGCAACAGATGACAAAATGCAAATTCAGAGTTGTGTTTTGAGTCCAAGTGAAATAGTGAAGGAAGCGTTTTGTGCAAAAAAATATCAAATGGATGTACAGAGTTGTGGTGTAACTAGTTACATGAACTTTAAGGGAAACATTGGGCTGAAAGTCTGATTCACAAAATGTCAATCTACTCCAGGCTGTTATCTACAAAAAATTAATAACTCTTCATACAAAACAATCAGTTACATTAACTTTATTACACGTGGCATGTGGCACTGATATACGTCACTCTAACTTAAATGTATGTAAAATTTAACCATTTTTTACCTTCTAAGTAATTTAACAATCACTTATTCTTTAGTTGTGTTGGATTTTGATACATGTAGTTGCATGTTGTTGCTGTACTGCTATGTTATTGGTCTTATTGAGGTTTATTATTTTATTTAAGAATGAGAGGGCATCAAAAAGAGAAACAGAACCTAGAAAACATCAGCTTGTAGATCTTAGATGTACAGCAATTATAGAAGTTACTCAGTAGTTTTTGAGTTACTATTCAAATGTGTTTCTAAACTAAAAAACAGTAATTTCAGGACTTTTTATTTTCAACTGCTTACTAGGCTCAATATGCTTGGAGGAAAACTGATAATTCTGTTACGTCAGCTAAAACGATTGTGCACGATGCAAAATTGTGCATCATCACCCGAGGTAATAGAGACATCCTTCCCAATTGGAGGGCAAGGGCCCCCGACTCTTTTGTTCTTTCATCAACTAATGTTGTCAAAAATAATTGATTCTCAAATACTAATCTATATTAAAATTTAGTACTGAGTTTGGTATCAATTAGCACTGGTATCGATACTTAAATGCCAGTTTTGCATCTGCTGGTTCACAGAAATCTGCAGCCGACTGCAACAATTTTCAACAGGCATTGCAGCAGGAAGCCCCGTCTCCAGCTACCTGGTGGACCCAGTGTTTACATTGCCATCGGCTTGGGACTCATTTAAAGGTGCAGGCCACTGTTTCTTCCTTTGTAAAACGCCAGGAGAAGTTTTGGGGCTTTCGGAATAAAAACGTGGCAGGCACCTTTAAATGAGTCTGTTGTGGAACATTTTGCTCCGTTGTTCGACCGGGGAACAATCTAGTGTTGCAAAATTTTACATGGACCCTCAGCTCCTCCTGACCTATTGGACGTGGCTGATGGCGAAGCTCTCCTCCTCACAGAACCGACGCGTCTGTCATGTGAGCACAAACATTCCGTGCCGCGTCACTCCACGGGGTGAGCACCAAGCCACGACAAACTTGGACATACCAGTAGATCTCCATGAGACCTTTCCTCTCTACAGAGGGAAGGAGAAAAAAAGCGTTGTGCACCTTTAAATGCGCTGCCAAGTTCTGAGCCGGCTAAACGGTGCATTTTGCCCCATAGCTCAGCCAGGGAAAAAGCTATCGAACGAGGCCGGTCGCAAAGCTGTCCTCCGCAGAAAACCAGTGCAACAGTCCTGTAACCACAGTAGATATTATTTATTAAAAAGATCCTGTGTTTGTTTTTTCTCCTTCTGTAGTATTGACAATTTTATTGAATATCAAGCACCATCTTTGGTACTGGAATCGAGTTTTAAATTTCAGTATGTTGACAAGCCTAAGAGCAACAGATGGCAGTGGCATCATCATCAAACTTTCAATATTTTATTGACAGGCTCAACACTTGTAAAAGTAGAAGCTTGAATTTGTCCAAACGTTTGTTTTATAGATACAGAGACGTCATATTTGTAAAAACTGAAAAAATATGGACTCAGCTTTAGCTTCAAGATAGCTTTTAGATGTACTGAAACTTACATTTGTCTGGTTAACAGTATGTCTGTTTAGCCCTGTGCCTGGTTCATTCAGTGTGTACATGCGTTGCTTGTGTTATCTATTGTGTTTTTTCCCCCTCTTATTTTGAAAAATGCCTGAGAGGCCTGTGTACTGAAGCAAGACTCTGCATCTGCAGTGCCTCTCAACTCCACCTACCCCCCCAACCCGCCCTCCAATCAGCCTTTGTACAGGCAGAGCGAGTGAGAGAGAGAGAGGAGGGAATGGAGTGGAGCACAGCCGCACCTCCTTAATGACTCCCATCCCTCTCCGTGCCATGTTATTAATTAGCTCAATGATCCTTGCCGATGGGACCTGGGCAGCGGATTAGAGCCCCCGGCGGGCGAGGCAAAATCAGGAGTGGCTCTGCCTGAGCCGGAGAGTCTCTCTGGAGGACTCGCACACTGCAGCCAGTATCACTCTCACCACCCTGAGGGAACACACCAGTGTGGGTGTTTGTTTGTCATATGTGTGTGTGAATGTAAGTTCGAAAGGCTTGTGTGCATGAGTATATGAGAGAGCGAGAGAGAGAAAGAGAGAGAGAGACAGTATGGCTAAAGGGTACATTCCCAAAGACTGCATATTAGATTCTTGTATGAGGTCAGATGTCTATTGGACTTTTGGTGGGAAACAATCTCATTGTTTGAATTTAAACTTATAGTTCAACTAAAATCAATTTGACATAATTATTTCCTTATCCCAGTGAGGTCAGAGGACAAATTGCTGTCTAAAGTTTGCTTCTTTAGAGCTAAATGGACATTTTTACTCTAGAATACTTCTTGTTTTTGAGTGAATTCCCTAAACTTGCTTTGTTTCTGGTTTCTGACACTGTATGGGCATACTATTCTCTTAAATTTACAAAACTATTCATAAAATGTTTAAGATGGCTGCCATTGTTTTTCAGCAATTAATTTTACAGTTATTTTTTCTTAACAGAGTCACATAGTGTCAAAGAACATGATTTGAGGCAAGTCTGTGATGATTTCGGCATGCATGAGGCTAATATTATTAGCTTAATTAGACTTATACAATTTGCTCTGGAATTAATCTAAAGAAAGAAACTTCAGACAACATCTTGGCCATATTTGGTGTTAAAAGGAATATGATGTCAATTTGACTTTAAGCCAAACTCTAGCCTTGAGGTTTTTTTTGCCCCAATTGGCTTATTTTTTGAAAAATTCATTTTCTTTTCTACATTTCTTTCTTTTTTCTCCTTGCATTTTCATCCCACACAGATGTCTTTTTCTTCCTTTCTTACAGTCTCTCTGTCAGCAAAGGTGAGCACCACTAGCCCCAGTCTGTTGTAACAGTAGCAGTCTATGGGGAATAGTAGGTCTGCAGTATCCTGACTGCAGCAGCACCCTACACTGCCTTTCGATCTAACCCTGGCACAACCTACCTCTGACATAAGCCAGCCTCCCCTTTGGAAGCTTGATTGAGCTTCCACTCCATGCTGGACTGCAAAAGCCAGAGGTTCTTTGTCCTCCCATCCAATCTGTGTGTTTGTCTAAGGCCCAATCCCCTTGGCATGTCCATTTGCATCAGTGTGATTGTCAAATTGGGAAAAAAAGACAAAGAGGGGGAACCAGCCTCTCCAGATGCGTGACTATTGCACAGAGCAAATGAACATAAATTTCACTGTCAAGACGAGAATGAAGAAAAAGCATGTCAAACAAGCAGTCTGTGACACTGTCTGAAGAGTTGTTTAGTATTTGAAAAGGAGAATCAAGGAGAGAGATGGTACAAGGATGACAAAGGTCTTGTATTATGGGCCATTCTAGTGGTCAAGAAGGAAAGAGTCATTAAGGGTCAGAGTGAATCACCTGGCAACTTGGCAATGAGTTGATCATTCTGGGCCCTTCTCATACATTGAAACAGGAGCTGGTTTCAGAACCAGGTTGCTCCTCTTGAACTGGTCTGATCAGCACAATACTAATATTGACCAACTGACCAGAACGAAGGGTTGCTAAATATACTGATAAAATAGGCTTAGGTTTTTAACCCGTAGAAAATAGTGCTGTTGTTGACTTACATGTGATTTGCATTATATAATCATTTGTATTTAATTACATTTTTTAATAAGTAATTGTGTAGTTGGTTATATGCATATACAATTACACAGTGCATGAGATTTGTATACGATTTACATTCTACCCTCCAAAAAATGTGTTTGTGTTTTATTTGATTCAGATGTGTACATCATTCCGTGTGAATAAAATATATTACATAAGCACTTTTCTTACCAAAAGTAAGTGAACTAGACAAAAGCATATCACAAAACTATTAATCTCAAACTTTCAATTAGATTGACAAAAACAGTAATAAAATTAAATTGATTGAAGGATAATTTCTGGTATTCTCATCAAATTTGAAACAATGTTTCCAAATTAGTTTATAAAAAAAAAGACAAAAATGGAAGGCTTTTTTATGACAGTTGTTATTGTTATTACATTTTTTAAAAAACAAATACATAAGGTACAAACAATGTAAATGTGCCCTCAGATGTGCAGTAATGGTCCTTAAGGTCCAAATATACACTTTTATATAAATGTTATACATACACTACATTCTTATTCATTGGGGAAAGTGTATATTCCTAAATAAAGATTCTAAATACAATATAAAATAAATAAATAACCAGCCTGGAACTTTCTCTGTCATAAAAGAGTATTTCTGCAAAGGACAATTGTTTCCATAACATATTTGAATCATAACACTAGTTTATCACAAGTCTGATTTGGCTAATATTTAAGAAGGGGTGTTTCAACACATATACACTATGAGGTTTAAAAGGAATTTGAGTGATAGTGATTGAGGGATAGTAGTGAACATTGCTTATATTAGAGATGTCAAAACAAAAATAATTTAAAAATTCTTTTTAATTAAAGCACTTTATGGACCATGCCTAAACTATTTAAGCTCTCTGCTATGGCACTACTATAGTAAAATTACAAACCTCACAACATTATGCTTACAAAACTGTAGAATATATATTGCTCCAGTGTATGTTTAGTGTTTCAAACACATTATCAGAACCCAGCATTTTTTTTTACATGTTGCAACTTTATGCACAATTTTATGCACCCATGCTGTCTTTGAATGCTCATTGTACACCTGTACCAAATCCTAAACTTTCATTGTATAATTTTGGCCCATTAAATTGGGAATTATGCTTTAATGAGAAATGGAAAAGTACCAGTGTGTTTTAGTTGAACTTGGAAGAATAAATAAAAACATTTCCAATTCCTCGACTGTAAAGAGCTATGAAAATTCATGATCAGTTCACCTCTAGTGTTTACGTTTGCATTACACTGCATGTGACTGTCTTTCCATTGCTTGATGTGTTACTTAAGCAATTCTGAAATATTATACATTTGTTATAGCGGTGTTATAACAATATAACATAGTAGATTACTTATTCCGACTCTTTGGTGTGTTGGGCCAGTACCACCTATACATCTAACCAAATGAATACATGTAGTGGAGTGCTGTAAATGATCAGGCCACTTTACCCAAGTTCCGCCTCTACGTGACTAACATCAAACACCAGTGTACTCTACATGAGTCGTTATTAGCCTTGTATCTGACACTTGCCTTTGTGAAGATGTTAACATCTTGGTGTGGGTACGTGCTGAGACAGTCCTTCTATATGCCCATCATAAGTCTCTATATAGCTTTGATCGGCTCCAAGGTGACAGCGATGCTCTGCCTGTGTGATTATTGACTGAGTGACCTCTGGGTGACCCCGCTGGTGTGCGAGTAAAGGGCAGGGTGTTAGTGCATGGCGCACTGTCTGTCACACACGTCAATAAGGTGATGAATGGGGCCAGTGGTTATTAAAGCAGAATTAGAGTGGGGAGGGGGTTGCGGGGGGATGTGGCGATAAATGATGGCGCAAATGGCTCTGCAGTTGAGAGCTGGGGAGCCGGATGGCACAGCATCAGTGTCATCAGTCTTTATTATCCTCCAGGGAGAGAAAGAGAGAGAGAGAGAGAGAGAGAGAGAGAGAGAGAGAGAGAGAGAGAGACAGCGAGAGAGAGAAAGTGAGAGAGAGAGAGCAAGC
>JBBPCW010000133.1:3423554-3450355 GCA_037974425.1 Phenacogrammus interruptus
CCCCTTATTCCTGCATTCAGGGTCGGGGTGGGGGGCTGGAGCCTATCCCAGCTGCAATGGGCGAAGGCGGGGTACACTCTGGACAGTCGCCAGCACATCGCAGGGCACATATATAGACAGACAACCATTCACACTCACATTCACACCTAGGGGCAATTTAGAGTACTCAATTCACCTATTCCCCAAAGCATGCATGTTTTTGGTGCATATATATATATAATCCAGCATTTGTTAAGGTTTTTTATTCACATCATTTACATTTAATTAAAATTTGGCACTTTAGGGACAGAGGCGTTTCACATGGATCACTATTAAAGACAGTAACAAACAGTTAATTTGAAAAGGATAAAGACAATTAAAGTACAAGACAAATATAAAACATGAATTCTTCAAGCAAGCAGTCTTGGACACACTTGGTTTCTGGCACCATGTGGCATTGTGTTAACTTTGAAAATGGCTGCTACAACCATTTTCAGCTGTGTGAGATTTTGTCTTTATGTTGTACAGTGTCAGAAGCCACACAAGCAAGTCTCTTTGAGGTTCTTTAGTAATTCAGCCTCAGATTGAGATTATTAAAGCATATATGACATTAACAGTTGGTTGGTAACTTCGATCCCTAAGCAAGGTCAGACTTTTTGTTCTAATGCTACACAACAAAATCAATCTTTAAGCTTCAAATCAGCTCTGACTGACATCTTCATTTTAACTGTTATTATACACATTCATTTTTTGTAATTCTATTGTTTTATGGTGCTGAGCTTGGGTACTTTGGGGGATTCAAGATTCAAGATTCTTTATTTGTAACATGCAGTCATACAAGTACAACACACAGTGAAATGTATCCTGAACCGCTCCTTACTGACTGTGCAAACATTAAAACAAGTAAATTATAAATTAAAATCTGGACATTTTCAGAAATGTCCAGATTTTAATTTATAATTTAAATTTATATTTAGTTACCAAATCAATTCTAAAATCTCAAGTTGAGAGATGGTCAGTGTGTGCAGAGTGCAGAGAGACAGAATGTCTGAGAGAGAGAAAAGTGAGTGAGAGAGAGAGAGAAATGCTAGAGGTGCTGAAGCTCTATGTGCAGATGTCCAAATAAGCAGTAAATCACCACAAGGACCTGAGGGTGCTCAAATGCTTTTTGACTGAATGTGTCTGCCAGCCCAGGGGCTGCCGAATGACTAAAACATTAGCAGGAGTCCTCAAGGCAGCCTGAGCAAACACACCAACATACACACGAGGCACACACTCACGCAGAGCCAAAATGGTGCTCATTCACATGCTTCCAGAGATGGCTTCTCTCTCAGGCCTTGGAATGCAGAGCCGCATTCTGTGTTGGTCATGTACACAAAATGTCTATTTAGGTGTGCGTCCTCATTCCTGAGGGCCATAAAGCTGCCATCGGCCTCTAAACTCAAAGCCCTGAATCCAGTTACAGGTGTTGCTTTTAACACAGTCGCCCTGTGAAAAAAAGGGGCCTGTTTTATGATCCTGCTTGTACAGAAGCTTAGGGAACCAGAAGTGACACAAAGCTACAAAACAAGTTAAAACCACGTACCCATCATCTCACACACCACACACAGACATCAGAGCTGACTAAGCAAGAGAAAATTGCTCTCCGCATATTTTCATCTCGCAAATTGGCCACCATTTCTTTCAGCTCTTGCAAAACGTATTGGCTCACAAGAGTCTACCCTTGTTTCATGTTGCTTACCTTCCACATTACCTAAATTACTCTTACTGCATGGAGAGTGCGACGTTCACTTCTCACACCTCATTATACACAAGGGCTGAGAATGAATATAGGCCGCAAGCTCTTTTTTTAGAGTGTGGCCATTTGCATTTTTAAGCTTATGTAAAAGCATATTACAAGATACCAGACAACAATTTTTAAAATGCAGCATGAAGCTAAATAACAGCAGGATAGTCTCCGAATAAAACAAAGTAGAGTATAGTGGATATGGAGTATAAGAAATAGTGACACTCTATGAAGTCTTTGAAAGAGACAGAAGGCTTTGTTCACTAGGTTGTTTTTCATTGTACATGACATGAATGATAGTTAAGGTCACCTATTTAACTACACAGAGCATAGTCCGGTGCCCAGCTTCCGTCCTGGAGCTCCAGCGTCCAGCACAGTTTCATAGTTCCGTCCTCAAACACAATCACTGAACCTGGCAATTAACAGGTGAGTTGAATCAGGTGCATTCGAGCAAGGAAACCACCAAACAACGCTGGACATCAGACCTCCGAACTAGACTTGGGCACCTCTGGCCTTTACTGTGGACTAGGCCTTTTACTATTGCTGCTGTGCAGTTCCCTGAGCTAAGGTGCCACGCTCAGTGCTGTTTATGAGTGTTTCACTGCCCCCTGCCTGCCATATCCTCTATTGCATAGTTATTTTCTGTGCTGTCTACCCCCTCCCCCACACTTCCCACATTCTCATTCTACTGCTGCAACTGAACCCACTAATGTGTTAAAATTTATTTCTACTATGTATTTCTGTATTCTGAAACAATTTTACTTAACAAGGAGAAACAAAATAAAGGCTGTAAGTTACATTTCAACTTGAGATTTACTGATATGTAAAATGTGGCTAGGCCTTTATCTGATAGTGCATCCATAAAAAGCCTGTGTATACAAATTATTTTTGTCTGTACCTCAGAGGTTTTAGGTTACTAATATAAGTAATAAGTACACTGTGCTATTATAGCTAATATTTAAACTACCACTGTTTGAAGGAATAATAAAAAATCTAGTTTACATACTTGCATTTTGAAGTAAAGCTACAGTATTAATAAGACATTAATTTATATTATTTGTAGACTGTAGAATATGTTTTGGTCGATTGACTCCTTTCAGGTAATGGAAAACATTGTGGAAATGTGTTTTATTCTGTGGACCATTCCTCTAATTGTCCTGTGTAGTGAATATCTGAGTGGCCTCCATACACTTTTATCTAAATTGTGTTGCAAATGCTATTGTGTCGCTGACAGACTTTATCATGTAATAAAATTCTAAATGATTCTAATGACTGAACTTGCTTTCGAATCTGTTCACTTATTTGTTTATTTGTTTGGTTGTTTGTTTTATTCTTTGTTTAATTCAGGAGCCATGGTTAGTAAGGTAAGGCTCAAAAATCTGCTCTTCAGATTCACTCTAATTACAAATTACAATGTATTTTTTCCTAGTCATGATGAGTGATAGTATATTTTAATTATCGGACCAAAGCACTTTTAAATGAGTGTGTGTGTGTCCTTCACAAGACATGGCAGACACGGTGGGTTTTGGATATGGAGCCTCAATGTGCAATACCACTAATTCACTGTAGGTGACAGTACAGCACCTTTCACATCGTACTGCTTGTGTTAACCAACTCCATCCACCCACAACACACCTCGGGATCATCTACATCTCTCATCCCATCATACACTGTGATGTTATGGCAGACTAATACTGTTCCACTGGGCAGAATATATTAAGGAAGCCATAAAATGTATCCAAGATCAGTGCCTTGTGGAATTTGTAGTTTTTGCTGGTCCACTCCATTCTGTAGGCCTTCTGTAGACGTTTCTTGATACACAAGAGTGAGCGGTGCTATATTAGTCCTGGGGTTGCTAGACGAGGGATTTGCTAATGCATTAGATAAGCTTTCGATGCATGTGATGTTATACCATCATTGTTGTCCATAATTGTAGTGTTGCAGTGATTTCTGGGGCTTTAACCTCATGCACCCTGCGTTTTCATGCCCCAAAACACAGATCCAATTGACATCACTCTGATAGTGTGTGCTCTGGAGTGGAACCAGAGGCAGAGACAATTCAAATTAATTAACAAATGACCTCAGATTAAAAGGGGAAGTCACAGATCACACCACTGGGCCATTCATCAAGTCGGCATGCGGCACTCCTGCAGAACGTGGCTTCTCTCCATCGTACACCAAATGTTTATAAGCATGCCCCGAATGCAAATACGGAATAGAGTCCACCAGTGCGAGGGAAGAGAGGAAAAAGAGGAGGGCTTTATGCTTCCGTATCAATTACACTGCATCTATAAAACAGCCTTTTCACTAAATCCGATCTATTTACGTCCAAAGTACAGTGGCAGTAAAGATGCAGGCAATCCTGGGTGCTGTCATGAGACACCATGTTACTAGGCTGGGGGGCAATAAATTGTATATGAGGGGGTGAAGTGCTGATCTCCTTCTCCAACCCTATGTCTCTGTCAGGATCTTCTGAATCTTGTCTACATTCCTACATCGTTCCCAGCTTGGATTCCACATCTAATCGATGTATATACATTCCATTATACAGATACATCTTGTTTACAAACATTAAAAAAAATCTATTTAGCCTATAGTCTCTTGAAAGAAGTGGTTCTTCTATGGAACTGATAAAGAACCCTAACACTATTAAAAATAAAGGCTCAAAAATGCATTAAAGTGGAATGAAAATATGTCTCAATGCCAGTCCGAAGACCTGTCACATATGTGGAAAGAACCTCCACATCGTGTAAAGATGTGCACCAATGAAAGATTTTCCTAGTGCTGAGCACGCAAGCCAACATCCACAGAACATTTGCTTTCTAAAGAAACCCTTGACCGAATGGTTTTGATTGAGTTTTTAAAAGAACTATCAGCTGAAGAGTCTTTATGGAAGCAAAATCATTCTTCTGTCCTACGGTTCCATCAAACCCTATTTGGTACTTAGATTTTTAATTGGATTTATGGCCGGTCCACCAAGCCAAGCAGGTAAACAAACCACAGCATGTCTGGAGGTGATGGATGGAGGGAGGGAATGAGGGAGGGCAGGATAAGATGTCATAAACTGACTTGTGCAAAATGGTAGAAATACAAAGGAAGAGGCATGAGGAAGAGGGAGAGTGCAAACGAGGAGAGTTAGATGCAGGAAGACATGATCAAGTGAGAGACAGAGGGAGGATAAAGAGTAAGAGAGCGTAGGGGGAAGATGGAGAGAGAAAAACAGGAGTGTGGGAGAGATTTATGCCGGTTGTAGACTTTCTTACACCACCCCACACACACCTCTACCCTCCAAACCAACATCCCCCACTTCAGCTCCTTCTAGCCCACCCTCCTTGGGTTTCTGAATCTTACCCCAGACACACACACACACACACACACACACACACACACACACCCGCCCGCACCAGAGCCCATGATTAAGATTCTGGTGGGATGTGACTGCAGCACTTTTGCAAATGGAAGACTAGACATAATTTCCCTAAAATGCTGTTTTTTATCACCTATTTCCCCTCCATCAGCCGCCCAGCACACGATTGATAGCTGATGGCACCTCTGACAACTTAACGGGTTTATGGCCAGATTTATGGGCTATCTGCTCAGGGCTTTTTACAGCTAAAACTCTGTAAAAAATGCTTATTTCTCTGATAAGGGAAGGGAGGGTGATGGTTGGTGTGTGTGTGTGTGTGTGTGTGTGTGTGTGTGTGTGTGTGTGTGTGTGTGTGTGTGTGTGTGTGGCGTGAAGAGGAGGCAACCAGCAGCCATAGTTACATGACTAGAAGAGAAGTGCCTCTGCATTGCAGTGTGAGAAGCTCAATTGTTGTCATCCTCTCCATTCCCTCCATCTTCTAGAGTGTACATTCTCTCATTCATAGCTCTCTGCCAAAGGTGGGGTGAGGTCTGACCCACTGGAGCTACTCTGATTCAGATGAAAGGCATCTCTTGAATATATCTTTCATTGAAGTGTCCATTTACTCCATTAGTGTTCAGTGGTGGATAAAGGTCTCAAATGCTTCTAACAAGCCATAAAGTAATAATTTTAGTGGTGATACTTGATATTTTTGGGGGGCCATAACAGGGCACCATACCTGTTTAGACGCCAAATAAATGCCTTCAAAGTTTAGAGCTTCATAATTATTTCATAATATTTTTATACAGCTGTTAACAAGAGAAGAGTTTATTAAGCATCAGCCACACTACAGGTATAGTGTAGAGCTCATTTATGATAGATTTAAACATGTTTGATGTGGGCATGGGAAAATCTAATCATGAGGTTAATCATTTCACAACTACCGTATTCAGACATGCAAATCTCTCAGCAGCGGAAGAAGGTGACGAGTTGAAAAACCATCCTCTGCAGGAAGGTTCAGAGGCTTGGTCCTGCAGGTGCTTTTAACATTCTGATGCACACTGAGAATTACACATATGGAAACAAGAAATCGTCATAGAATGATTCCATTACATTCCATTAGATTCAACAAATATGATAATACAAGTCATGTCAAAGGTGCTACTCTTTTTCAGATATTTTGACAATCTTTTGCTTACCAAAGGCCAAAAAGATCAGTCTGTACAAATGTCTTCTCTTTTTGAGCCCTGTCCTCAAAACAGTGTAACTTACAATGTAATTTGCAAATGGACACAGAAGTGTTGACAGCCCAGAAAAAAAAATAAATTTCAGACAATAATTAGGGGTATCTGATCATCTTGTGTGCAAACAATGATACACTTTATGATTACACTTCACAGCTGTCAGAGCAAAACCTTGTATCTCTAAAATGCAACTTTTGTAAGTTAGCATTTCAATTATGAAAACATTTTATCCTTTGAATCTACACGATTCACATAAATGGCTAATTTAAAAATGCACACTTTACTAAAAAGGAGCAGATTCACATGAATATTGATTTATGAGGTGCTTGGAGGCATTGACAAGAGAGGGGCACTTAAGGGGACAAATAATGTGTTCTATACCAAAATATTTTTTCCTTGAGCAGTAAGTCAAAGCCATTTAAAAGTGTCAGTAAAACAAATGTCTTTCAAAGTTTAAAGTTTAAATTGCATTTTACCATTTACTTGCACTAAGATGGACTTAAATATCAGAATAGAAATAAATAAACCACTTGAACCAAAACCATTGAATATTGCCGTCAGTGTGAGCTGCTTTTTATAAATGACAATCAATAAGGATTTAGTTAACTTAATTAACCAGTCAAAAGTAAAAGATTTGATTGCTGTATACAGTCAAAAGCTGGATGGATCTTATTTAAATGAAATGCTTAAGGTAAACTGATTTATATGGTTTGGAAGATAATGTCCAAACAATGGACTTTTTAAGACTGAAGCCTATTTAAAAGCCCAATTTATCGTTTTTTAGAGGGTTTTGGCAAATTGAACTGTTTCCAAATGTGTTACAAATCATCTACTGTTCTTTTCAAACCTTTTTTTTATATCAAATATTGTTAGAAATGGATTTACAGCACTTTGGAATTAACATCTTCTTTTGTCATTCATTACTCTAAACCCCTAAAGGGATTTCTCTTTCACAGACTAAGTAGAGTGGTGTCTTAATTGGAGCATTTAAAATACATTTTAGATTGTCACTCTACCGCTGTGCTTTACATAGGCCTTCAACATCAGCTCTATCTTAAAACTGACAAATTATTGATTTTTTTATGCCAGGAGCTACATCCACTGCCACTGGCTGTGTGGGTTTAACTAGTCCATTTTTTTGATAAATATAAGCTCTCTTATTCTTCTCAATTTCTCTCTGGACCATAAATCCCTTACGCTCAATAAGTCATTACCGTTCCCATCCAGTAATCCTTTTACTCTCACTGTAAATCATAACAGGCACTATGTGTTCATAAGTGTGTGTTTATGTGTTCTTAACCGCTCTAATGTCATCTGCACCAACCACAAATAACCCATACTGAGCTGTCTTCTCCACTGCCTGGCTAATTGTGACAATGAGTTTTATGCATTGTCTGATTTATCTGTAAACATGGCTGACGAGGAGCACAGACAGTTTATGTGGTGAAAGTTTATGCGCTCAAAGTTTATGTGTTCGTCGAGGGCTTGCTCATTTTATGTGTGTTTGCAACAAACATTTATTCCTGAATTGGTGAAGTGTTGTTTATGTGTTGGCAGCTTCTTATGTAATGTGCCGCCCAAGTATTTCCTTTTGGGCCACAAATCACACATGTGAATGAATGCCGGCTTCTGTGGCAGTTTTCTGTTTTTATCTCTTTGATAGTTTTCCCAAGGCTTGTTCTGTTCTAGTGTAACTGTGTTGACTTTGTGTGGTGTGTATGTGTGCCACATGGAGTTCTAGTAGGCACAAGAGTGTACGCATTGCGTGTTTACTACATTGTGCTCTAGGGGTGTGAATAGTGTGTTCGCTGCATTGTGCTCTATAGCTGTCTGAAAATGGAATATACTTCTTAAGTATATCATACGTACTATATGTATATTATAGTAATAGTCTACTCTATGTGAAATGCATTGATATTGTCACATGCACCACATGCACATGAGGCACAGGAAGTGACATGTGTCACTTCCCTTTCTGCCACAGGCAAGAAGGCGCCCCCAGTGCTGGACTGGCCATTGGGCATACTGGGCATTTGTAAATTTGGCTGGCACGGAATCCCATCAGCACCCCCCAAAGGAGAGGGGCCCCGGTGGGAATCCTTCAGCAGAATCTTTTGGCAGCATCCCCCCGGAACGACAGCAACAGTCTGGTGCCCAGGTCGATTTTTTTTGTCCCAATCCAGCCCCGGGCACGCCCTGTCTGCATGGGTTCCCTGGCTCTGTTTAGGTGGTCCTCTGACAGAGGTGAATGTCTGGCCAGATGTGATGAAGGCTCCATAGAGGTGCTGGTCTTGGGCCAGGGTCTCGCCGGCGGCAGGGTACGTGGGGGTGGCTTCGGGCGAGATCACATGCGCCAGTCAATACACAGACTTAGCTGGATTATGACCCTCCAAGGTATCAGGCAGCTCTCATCCTGCGAGTTCGTCTTTGATGTGGGGAGCCAACCCCTCATAAAAGACTGTTCAGAGAGCGAAGTCGCTTCAGGTGGTTTGGACAGCTAGGGTGCAGAACTTCAAGGTGTAATGGCTCACTGAACTGTCTCCCTGCCACAGACAATCCAGGCAAGAGTCAGCCTCCACCTCAGGATGTTGAAACGCAGCCCTGAGCTGGTGGATGAACTCCGGGTAGGAGTATCCAGTGTCCGAATCTGATCTCAGGACCGCGGTAGCCCACTCTGCTGCCTGCCTGGTGAGAAGGGAGACGAGAAGTACGATGCGTGATCTATAGCGTTCAGGGTGGAACTCAAAAATAAGGGACAGGTTAGTGAGAAACACATCACACTTCCCATCTCTACCATTCCATTTTTCGGCAAGTGACATCTTAGGGGTATTATGGTAGGATGAAGTGATTTGGACCGTATACAGATATCGTATTTTGTGATATACAGACCAAAGAAATGATCAAATATGGCCTAGGAAAAAAAATGAGCGTCACCACCATTCAATCTGAAGGGGACCTGACCCCTCACATTTCATAATTAATTGTTAGACTCCTCCCCATATTTAACATATAATTAGTTGAATCTTGAATCTTACGCAAAAGAACCCACTCCACTTAATCAATAGAAGAATACACACACCACTGGAAATCCGAGCAGCATATCTACGCACTGACGGTTCACTTCACTTGCATGCGGTGAGTTGGAGGCAAACCCGGAGTGGATTTACAGCGCTGTGTGTATTTTCTTATCGATTAAGTGGAGTGGATTCAAGATTCACGATTCAACAGGGGTTTCCAAACACCCCCACCCCCTAAAAGGATGGGACTTTGCACGCACGCAGCAACCCCGCCCCCACACAAACCTCCGCCCCATGCCCAAACCCCACCCCCACGAGTAGACTAATGCACCCCACTCACATAAAAAATGCTTCTGACACCCCTGCAGCAGTCACAAAACGTTAGTAAATGGTATTGTACTGACAAAAATATGATTTAAAGCATGCTGCCACTGGATTTTGTGCCAGTGTTCAGTGAACATGTTCTCTGGAATGAAGATGGTAAGCTTTCTGGCAGTTGGAGGGACAAAACTGGATTGCTGTAGTCGAGGAGAATGTTGCCTACTGGAATGCAAACTGCCAACAGTAAAGGAGGAGGAATAATGGGGTGGGGCTGCTTAACAGGGTTTAGGCTAGGCCCCTTAGTTCCATAGAAATGTGTCCAGCTGAATATATGGATAAATGTGAGTGGTATCCATGTATAGCAGACCCAAATTCAATTAGACAGTGCAAACATAGTAGTATAGTAACTCTATGTTGCTCTTTTTAATCAGGGCAGGAGTTGTGTCCTTCTCCTCATCCCACCTCTATATGTAGGCTAAATGGAAGCAAGCAATGCATTGTCAAAATCTAAGAAAAGGCGACCGACACATTTATATACATTTAACATAAGAGTTTGCACACACAGATAAAATAAGTATTATAGATTTGAACAGCATCCAGATTGCTTATATTGCATTTGACACATTACTGTATTTCATTTTAATAGGATTAGGAAATGGGTTGGAAAACATCATTTGAATTTAAACATTTGATATTTAATATGATTGTATTAACGAACATCAGATGAGCCAATTTCAACTGTGCCAGTGGAATGGCCAGCAGGAGGCCTACAAAAAGGGGTTAAGTTAAGCCACACTCAAGTTAGGAGGCTGCCAGTAAGTTTTAAGAAAACTTGCTTTCCCAGGCTTTCTTGATTGCTGAAAAGGGCTCACTTCACCCTTGGTGTATGTAAATATGCTCTGTAGACACTGCTGCAGATGCAGTCTTTTGCAGTTCAGAGAAATATTGTTAGTGTAGTCTCCAACATAAACCTTCTCTGTCCTTTTGAAAGAGGTTTCCTCCCATCCTGTATTACCATCTTTCAACATTTCTTCCCTGCTTATAATTTACTGACTTCTCTGCTTATATTCTCTAGACGATATGGCTTTGCTGTTTTCCATAACAACTATGAATCATAATCACATCTCAGAAAAACTCCTGCCATGTCTTTTCCACATGGATTCTCTTGCACTTTTTTATCCAGGCTCTTTTCAAACAATTCCATAATCCTTCCATATATCAAATTTGATAAAGTTTCTAAAACACAGACTTTGTATTTCTCCGCTCAATGCATATGCTGTTTCCAGGACTTAGATTAAGTCTAATTTTCCATAGTGTATCCTGTATAGAAACAAATGTGGTGATTCACTGTTGGGAATCATTTTTAGCCTGGGGTTCAGTCAGTCTGGCCCACTGAGCTAAATTATCAGACCTGAACCTCTGTGGTCATAGCATGACGCTAATCTACCACCTTGATAAGAATGGTAGTTCTCAGCCGCTTTGATAAATTGCAGCCCTTCAGGGTTGGCCTTGTTATTCATGTTGAATAATTACCAAAACAACAGCTCTCTTTCTCTGTCTCCAGACTTGAATGCCTTGAACATTTCCATTACTCTTTTTTCCACCCTGGGTGTCTGGAGAGGGGGTGGGAATTTTACAAGAAGGAATCTGAAAATGGAAAATGTGTGCTTCTCATAGATTTTTTTTCTTAATCTCAGCCATCTTCTTAACACCATAAACTTCAGTGTTAATGTCTTCCAGAACTAAAGAGAACATTCATTTCCAAAAAGTGAGGCATAGACACCATCATGAGGGTCTCTAAACCTCACATATGAACAGACAGTAAATCGGTTCACTATAATGCCCTTGTGTACTATTAGGGCAAAATAATGGCCTTGTTTTATGACTATATGTGCATTAATCTGCACCTTCAGGTCCTTGTATGAAAGACCTCTTCACCAACGAGGGTGCAGTATCATTATAGAAGGGGCAGATAAAAGACAAGAATTCTTCTGCATTGTGTAACTTACCGGGCATGTGCATACTCTGGACATTAAAGTTATTGGCTTGTATGGTTGCTTCTTAATACAGAATGCAGAAGCTTAATACAGAAGCTTTAAGCTATTGAAGATACATTGAACTTAAAAAACAGAACCCCCTTTTTGAAGAATCGTCCATTTAAAACATCCTTAGGGAGCCAAAAGTGGTTATTCTATGGCACTGCTCAAAATAATCCTTTTTGGTACCTCTAATAGTATTTAATAGTGTAGGGAGAATAAATAGTCATTATATTATCAGCACTATATTGTACTGAACAGACATGCATGTTCTTACTAAATACCTGGCCATCGTTCAGAACCCCACTGCTAGGCGGCTGGAGAACGGCACAGCTCTGGAGTTCTGGAGGCCAGCCCAAGAGGCCCACCAGTGTGTTCTGTCTCTGTGGGACCTAATCGTTGTAATTATCCACCAACAATCAGCACCACTTTGTCAGACCAGCTTTTATAGCCCTTTAATGAACAGATCCATTAGGACTATCCGTACACTAAATGAACAGCTTTTGTACTGCACCCGTTAAGGGCTAGGTGTGTTTTACTCTCCTCAAATTTGCCTCAATGAGTCACCTCTAGATTTTCACGTTCCAAAACAATGCCAGGAACATGCTGTGCAGGCAAGAGGATATTGAGGCCACTGGAGAGTGTGAGAATGTGAGTATGTCAATATAGACATTATTTACCCTTACGCTTACGTTATTCCACAGCCAGAGGAGCTGCAATCCTAGTTGTGCTGAAGGCCATTTACTAATCCTAGCATGTCCAATGGCTCAAATGAAGGGATTCTTTTGGTTACATTTTCCATTATGCCAAAAAAGTCTAAAATGAGAAATCTCATTGAAATGTGGACTGCCTCTCAAAGAAGGACACTTCTTAAAAGGTGAGTAAATGGAAAATGGTCAATTTTCTTGGCTAACCTGCAATCAGGGTTGTCCCACTTTCCATAAATCATTTGAAACATGTGTGGCTTTTGTTTGAACCTCCATCTGTAATGAACATCAGTGTATGCGTGTGCATGCCTGCATCCTTCTACACTATATTCTGTACACATGTGAGATTGCTTACTTGCTCCATTCTTGCTCTCATAATGTTCAAAGTTCGCCATCCAGGGCCTGTCCTCATTAGCGTGAATATTAATGTGGCCAGAAGAAAGGAGCGGCGGATAGAGCATGAGGAAAGAAAATGGAGGAAGGAATTTGGAAGAGCTTTTTAAAGGGGCCATTTCATCAGAATCGTTATTTTTTTGCGGTCCTCTGAAGGCTCGTAACCCGCGCTCTATGAAGAGACACACGCCGCAGTGGGGCTTCATTTAAAACCTAAAGGTCATTGCGCAGGGAAAGGTCTCCAACTCAGCCAAAAATATAAAAAGGAGACGCAAAGAGGGGGTGGGGGTGTACAAGGGTTGTTTAATATATAGAACAGCAGCATGAAGTAATAGATAGGATGAATGAAATAACTCTAACTCAAAAGCACAGCAGAACACAGCCAAAGGCCTCAGTAATAAAAAGAAATGATGCCAGTGAACAAAGCTAGTTCAGAGTTATTAAAGCCAACATCAGCTCAATTACAAATGCTTAAAAATTGGTTTTAATAGATCTACATTCACCAATGTTACAATTCAAGACCTAAATTAATAGTAATACAGTTGCAACTGGGCACCATCATACAAAACTGCTTCATTGGTGAAGCCAGAATGTAAATTTTGGTCTGGTTATCAATGGGTTAATTTAATGTTAGTTACCTCCATTTCTACCTATTTCATCCTGTTTGCACTAGGATAGGCTTCAGCAACCCTGGTTATGAATAATTAAAAAAATAGTCTACTATATTTAACAGCGAATGCTTGTGCTGGCTTTATAGTGGAAACACAAACAGAAAACCAACAACTCTGTATTTGCACTGTAAATGAATTACAAAAATTACAGGTAACATTTAAAATGAATAGAGGTTTAATGTATGTTGAGAAGTGCTGAGAAATATAGCTAGTTAAAGCTGACAAATTGTTGCTCTTATAGCATAACTGGTCTTTTCTGTTGTTATTGGGAGATATTAGAGGGGAGTATTCTACGTTAAATATGTGTTCATGTTGTTATGTAGTTAGTTTTTGATAGTGACAGTTCTGAGTACCAAGTGGGGACATGCATGCATTGCTCTTTATCATAGTGTTTGAACTGACCCATTGGTTGTGGATGGTGTGGTTGCTGCATTAGTGTCCCATAAACCTGCTGAAATGCCGTTCGTGTGTATTTGCAGAAGCTCTGCAATCACCACCCTCCTCTTCGTAGAAGGCTAAGGTGCTAATCCCAAGGTGGAGTGGTCGCTTGTTTATCTACCAAGCTCAGTTTAATTGCTCAGTGGCTCCTTGATTGCCCCCACATAGCATGGGGAGCCCAGAGGAGCTGTGGCAGAGGTGACAGGCCCTGATCTAGAGCCCAGCACACCGCTCTGATAAGGCAGGGCTTCCACTTTACTGTCCCCAGCACGCAGACACACACCCAGGCCCGCTAGTAAAAGGAATGCCCCTACTTGCTAGTAAAAGAGGGGGAGGAGAGAGAGAGAGAGAGAGAGAGAGAGAGAGAGAGAGAGGGGGGGATGGGTCCTGGATGGTTGTCTGGGGTAGGGCAGGAGCCGAGGGAGGAGAGGAATGTCACACACTTAAGAATAATCTCCCTCTATACTTCCTCAGAATCAGTCTCTCCCATTGCGATTCCCAATCTTTTTCTCTTTCCCTTTAAAAAAACAGATGCCCAGTTCCAATCATGGCTGCTGTAAAGCAACCCTTGTAAAATACCACAGAGCAACAGCACAACCTCAGGCCTTCCCCATACAAGATGCCTGTTGGACCACTTTGCTTTGAAATATGGCACGGGCTTGGCTGAGGCAGCATTAAAGCCATGGATGGCCCCGTTTCAGCCCAGAAGAGACATTCTGTCGCCATAAACAAGGATTTGTATGGACGCTGGTATGTGCCGGTGCCCTCCTGAGGCTGTGACACGCTGCCAGTCTTCATTATAGTGTGCAGAAAGCGTTAGTCTCAAACTGTGCACATGTTTGTGTTTGCGTGTATGCAGGATGAGTCCCTGGCAAGGGGATGTACCCTGCCATGCGTCACCGCTGTGCTCGGTACAGGCACAGCGGCCGATCAGATGGACGATCAAACACTAATCATTCCCTCACGGCCCATTCCGAGTAAAGCTGTCATTAATTTTGCGGAATTACATCAAATCGGAGACATTCTTTATGCGGCCCACGGCCTACCGACAGTTATACGATGGGTACTGCTGCGCTAAGCAGATGGGGCAGTTTGGCCCTGCATACTAAATACTCCCGTCCCCCTTTCTTCATTCCTCTCTCTCTATCTCCCTCTTCCTCCCCCTTTCTCCTCTGTTTCTATCTCTTGTCACTTGTGTCCTCTGCTATCCCTTTCTCACTCTTTGTCTTATCCCCATCTTTTTTTTTTTTTTTTTAATCTGTTCTTCACCACCTTCCTGGGGCCATGCTCTGCCTCATATCAGCACATCTTTTTATGTAAACATCTAGTATTGCCCATATTTGACTGGAAACATTTGTACCACAGTGCTTCTTTCATAGCAACAAGAGAACATTGGTAATTAAAACAAAAAAACTTAACAGAAATTGTAGCATGCTATTGAGTTTTTGCTAAACGAAGAAGAACAGCAGCTAACTCGCTTTAAGTTGGTAATGATTTTTCACCTAAAAAAACAAAACAAATCTCCAGTTTCCTTGTGTGCGACTCTAGGATAGTGCAGGCTAAACTGCCACTAACACTGAGCACCTCAATATGCTTGGGGGAGATCACTAACTGACAATTATATTATGTCAGCTAACAGATGCCTGCATTGGCCATCATCAAACTGAGTGATGGTGGATAGAATGAAACCCATAATGCTCTATTAGACAATCAGAGTTATTCCAGATATCCAGTGATGTTCTGACATCTACCTTAGTTTGGTGCTTTCCCTGCTTAAACACACCTGATTCCATCATCTGTAACTGGTCAGGTTTAGCAGTTGGGATTACAACAAATGCCCTTGTCGTGCCAGGCTCCAACTTCCCCTGGACCTTGCACTTATATTATTAAATAACTCATTTAACTCAGTTTATATAGATAACACTTTAGTTTAAGGCTACACAACATCTACATAAGTCGTTTATGACATAAACCTACAATAACATTTACAAAGTCTGTTTATTTTTATTTGTCATTAATGCTACTTACATCAGTTTCACCCCAGTAAGTATAATGACAATGGATGCTTGTTGGAATAAGTCTTTCTAAATGTTTATGTAGGTTAATGTTCTTCTCATGAAAGGTTATGTTGATATCATGTAGAAAAATACTTGGTTCTGCACTAGCTACCTTTTCCTTGATATAATTTAACTAGCATTGCCTTTCCGCTAGGATCATTTAAGAAAACGTGCCACTGAACAGATGTGTAGAGCAGTGATAATAGTAGTCATGCCATTATGTTTGATTGATTTCAGTATTACATTATTTATTTTTTGTGTTTTCTATGTTTTGTTAAATCTTATAATATATGTTGGGAAGTAAAGGCAACAGGGGATTAAACTGACGTGTTCTATTATTGCGCAGTCAAACTGTCACAATATACACTTCTGAGCATATTGGTGAAATTGTCAGTGCTTAAATGATCACCTGCATATCTCAATGCAAAGAGTCAGAGCTGGCCTGGGTCTTTTCTGTGCGGAGTTTGCATGTTCTCCTTGTTTCATGTTCTCCAGGGTGCTCCGATTTCCTCCAATTGTCCAAAGACATGGAGGTCAGGTGAACTGGAGATGCCAAATTTCCTGTACGTGTGTGTGCCCAGTGATGGACCTGAGAGAGTTGGGTTATTTTTTACAGTTCATTTATTTTACTTACTATATTGATCGCAGAGGAAATTACTTGAGTCCTCTGTATTCAACCCGTTCACCTGAGCAAAGCAGTGGACTGCTGACAATAACACCTAGGGGGAGCAGTGTGTGGGGACCTTACCATGCTCAAGGGTACCTGCTCAAGGGTACCTCAGTGTTGCCATTAGCGGTCCTGTGATTCAAACCTAAAACCTTTCAATTCTAGGGGCAGTGGCCCAACCACCAGGGCACCAGGGCATTTGAGAGGTGGGCATCACTGAACACATTTAGTTTTGTTTGGTTTATACATATAGCATCCCCCTGTCCTTCTTGTTGACTTGATAGTTGCATACTATGCCAGTGAACATCACAAAAAAGGAAGAAATAATGTCATATTCCAAGACTAAGCTCTATGAATAAGAACCGGTCAGGCACTTATCTGACAACTTAACTATTATCTACCCTGTAAACAAAGATGTCATCCCTGACGCCTATGATGACTCAGACTCAGTCAGACTTTCTGTTCTACCATGAGGCTAGTCATGATTTACATGTCACAGTGACAAGTACACATTTTACTCATACCTTACCTAGATGCCCTGCCAGTTCTACTGCATCATTCGTCAATCAGCTATATAACACCAAAGCCACTCCAACACTGACCTTGATTTTAAATGGTCAGACGTCATCAGGAGCAGGCCAGCCAGCAAAGATACACCACCTCAATCTATACACAAGCCTACACAGCAAAACTGCTAATAACTGCACTTACAGTGTTAAACTAGTCTCCAGTGTGTAATTTGTAGGTATATTGGTCTCAGAAGTAGATTGTATGTGTTAATATAACACTGTTGGTTTTACTATGTGCCATCTGTTAAAATTTCTTCTTTTTTTTTTTGCTCTACATAAAACTGTGTTACCTATCCAACACCTTTGGCTAAGCTTGCAGAAAGGTACCTCCGCAGTCCATACACAAGTGCGCCATCTGAAAAAGCTTCTGGCTCTGCAGCAGACGTGGTGCTACCTATCCACCTAGCAGCGTTCATTAAAATTTCATTAGCGAATCAAAAATGTGGCACAGCTTTTAAATAATGAGCTATGCTAATTCTGGGTGCCTTAATTGTTCTTATGCAGTCTTCATATGTTCAATTTCATTTTCCATCCAGTTCACAGGCTGGAATTGTGATTGCCATTTTTAAATTGTTAAAGTAAGTTGGCAGCACACATCAAAATGACCAATTTGGTTAATAATAAAAACTGAAGGACCATCACAATGGTATAACATATAACAGAAATGGGTAATGTGGCAATGTAGCTAAAGCTGTCCTTTAGTAAACTTTTCAATATCTGCTGCTGGAATGTGATGTTCAGTTGTTTAGGTTAGTTTCACAACAGAGTATCACCCTGAACTCATGAATTTAAGCCTATTTAAAAGGTGAAGGAAACCAGATGTTTACTGTAATTGTTACTGGGGACCACCATGGCTGAAAAAAAGAGTAACAAACTAATTACTGAGGAATGTGAGTACCATGCGAATGGCCTACACTGTGGTCTATAACCTTAGCACTGCCAAGGTACTCTGTGTTCCGAGTTGCATTACAGCCTGATGAGCTCAGCACTTTCTCTGCTCCAATACATCTGATCCCTACTCACAAAGACCTTATTAATTAGTTGATGGCCCATTTCTGTGCTGAAAAGCACAATCTAATACTATGACCCACCAGGAGTAGGACTATATAGTGTTACTATAAAGATATTAAGGTTATTTTATTTGGTTAGGGGAACTCTTTAGTCTCCTAGATTAAAAAAATAAATGAAGGTAAAATGATGTTTAATTGTTATAGCTTAAATATTTCCAATGCCTTCAATATTTATAACAAAAATTGTCCTGCAATATTTTATATAGTTTTTAATGTCAAAGCTGCACATTTAATGGCGAGAAATTACATCATTTTAAGATGTATACTTTTTATCATTTAAGAAGCATCATCATGACATATATTACTTTTTAGGAATTTTAGTTCAGAATCACCCTCAGATATACATATTTAACTCTATTGCACATTAGGAGATATGCCCCTGGGTTAGTCAGTCCAAAACCTATACAAATTATCCAAATTATGAAAGTTGTCACATCATTACCGTCACATCATTACCATTGTTTGACACAATGCTGATAATGAGAGCAATCACCAAGCATGGAAATGACACAAGACTGCTTTAGAATAGAAATCGGTGCTTACTGTCTCTGATAGTAGGACCTGACTAAGTCAGTAATTATACTGGAAAATGGAACTCCAGCACGAGCTGCAACTCTGGACGCTGCCAGTTCCTTTTATTGATTCTGAAAAGAGTATGAATGCAAGAACCCTCAGGTAACAAGAGGGAGGGAAACTGGGAGTGCTCCCTCCAGAACCACAGGCCTGAGGGCAGTTTGTCATCCAACAAGGTCGAGAATGCTTCGTCTTGCTGCCATCAATCAAGTCCTGAGCCCATCCCCCCACTGTGTGTTTCTAGCACCTTCCATGCACTCATTTCAGACTCTCTGTCTCAGTTAAAACCACCCCAGAGCCTTTATTGGGCTGCCTCATTTACTGCCTGCATACAATTACAGACCGACAGGGGCAGCCATCTTGTCTGCTGCAACCAATGTTGGCTGCTTTGCAGTGTACGACACAGTAGCCTTGATCCTATCCCACAGGCAGGATATTAAGATGTTTAGCTAGTAGTAAAACATCAGGAAGAGTATGGACATTATGAGGATGATTAGAAGTTGTAGAGGACATAAAACCTTTGTGGACAGTGGTCAGTATTCCAAGGTCCAAAAAAAAGAAGTAAAATGTCCACTTATAAACTGTAATCTTTTCCCTGGGTTGGTGAGTGTTAAATCAACACGTATGTTTTAATTAGCCAATATATCACTTTGACTTATGACCTCCCAATAGCAGAGGACCTCGGTGCATAGTGTGCCAAACACAACAAGATTCTACTCTCCAGTATAACCGTTCATCCATTCACTCACTGCACCAATGTGAAAGATAATATGGCTGGGTTGTGTTTTACTGCAACCCAGAGTATGAATTTTACCCTGCATGTAGCCTGTAAACATCTCATTATGTAATTAGGCCTTGGAATGTTTTCAAGCCCTTATTGCAAAGGTTCAATACACCTTTGAACAGATTCATACGCAATATACCGATTAAAGCAAACTGAAACGCTACCTGTCAATCAAAATTAAATTAAGCAAAACAATGGCAATCAGTGCAGCTGGCTTACCAGTTTGCATATGAGTAAGTGTAGTCTTTGACCACCAGATCTTTGTGATACAGGTACATATCAGAAATCACTGCAGGCCGAAGACCATCCCATACTCATAAAACGAGCCTTCCTCCATGGTTCAGGTTTAGTTAATGTGTACTGCCCCCTGGCGTTCAAAATAGATATTGGTTCTGAATTCTTCGTTCTGCCCTGCTAATCGAGCACTTGTTCGGTACAACGTTTTCAGGATGTGCCACATTCCCATGAGGGGAAAACGGGGAAACAGACTAATTATAACTCGACCTAACTGAGGAAAAGAACACAAGGAGGCACGGCTGTAACGCTGGACCTCCCTGCTTCTCATGGGCTCATGGTGGTTTCAGGTTTCCTGTATTCAGCAGGATTTAGGATGGTGTTTACATCACTGAAATCAGAGCAGCAGCAGACCAGGCTGATCCGTGGAACACTGTCGCTCTTAGAACAAGATGCTGTTCATCCTCGATCTGGGTCTCTTCTTCCACACATGGAGATTCAGATAAGACAAGATAAAATAACAAGATAAAATAAAATGTGATGGGATAACACTTTATTCCTACAATACTTAAATTCCTACACAAGCACACCTCAATCTGCTTTATGAGGTACTTATTAGGTGATCACCTGAATCAAATGAGGACAAGTATAAAATCATAGGTTTTTGTATGAACACAGTGTATGTATGTATTTTACACCTTGGGTGATCATCAGGTGCGTGGTAGCAGACACTGAAAGAAACAATGCACTATGCACACATTAATATTATACCTATTATACAGTAATTGTTGCTCATGTTCCATGAAATATGAGATATTGCCAGATAAGATTAGCCTAAACGAAGCAATTCATGTCTAGTAGGTTTTTATGGTCATTTCAACCATATACACACACAGTGAAACGAAACAATGTTCCTCCAGCACAATGGAGCAACACAATAAAAAAACAGAAACACCACAAGGCCACAAACAAAGCATACAGTACAAAAGTGAGTGCAAGAAAAAACACAAGAGCAAAAAACCAATAGGACAAGACAACATTTATTGCAGTAGACAAAAGCTACAGTACTAGTCTGAATCAATACAGTCTGACAGATGCTATATTCTAGGAGCAGAGGGTTGTGTGTGCAAATATGCAGAACCGAGGTAGACAGCAGCTAATATAATTGGGAAAATATAGCAGCAGCAGTACATATTACGTGCAGTATAGTACATCGAAGGCAGGAGGAAAGCTCAGGCGTCCACATACGGGCCAAACCATAGCTTTTAGCTCCACAGTTAAATAAATCCTTCTTTAGTTAAAGCTGAAATAGTGTGAGGACAACTTCTAGCAGGAAATTTGAGGTTTGAATTAAGCTATCCAAGTAATTCAGAAAATCTACTATTTAACCATAACCATTGATTTGCTCAAAAAATAACTGCAGAATGTTTAGACAGACAGACAGACAGACAGATAGATAGATAGATCAATAAATCTAGATATTTAGATAGAGCATTCGATCTCTCCGCAGTTTGCGCAATCGCCACGTGCACGTGTTAATTTCATGTGTTGTTTTCAAGGTTCTGCGTGTGACGTAGCCGCTTTTAATTGGTCGAAAACCCTGACGGCAACCTAAGCTCCACCAATAAGAACCCGCTTTTCTGCCGTTTGGTCAAAAAAACACTAATCACGTCTTCTGCTACTAGCGCATGGGGCTAAAAGTCAAGCGTTGCAAGTTGTTTTTTTGTGAGAGGACAAACCCTGGTTTATGAAACAGCCCTGTGGGTTTCTTATATTTATTTATGTCTTCATTTTTACGATTTGTATATAGCAGCTGAAACTGAGAAGACCTTCTGTGGCTTTTGTCAAAAATCCACCAATCACAATCGCATGCGCTACCATACGCTCTTCTTTGTCACGTGTGGGGATTGTAGTTTTAAAGAGCAATTTTCTGTAGTTGCCTATTCCTTACAAACTATATTTCCCAGAAGTCAGCCGAACTGTTCGAACAGCCATGCTTCTGTTTTTGTTATTATTGTCAACGGCTTGTGTTGTTGCTACGCACGGACAAGGATTGTAATCTAATTACGAGACACTTGGCCTTTTGGTCGAATATAATCGTTGTCAGTCGTTCGTAGTGGGAAGGAAAAACAGCTCGGAGCGGTTAAAAGCAAACAGGGTGAGTTGTTTGATGCTAAAAAGCTGCGTATGTGCAAGTATTGCACGTTTGCACGCAGACAAAAGCAATGTCGACGGGTGGACTGCCTTTACTGGTTGGGTTAACCATTAAATTGAGTACGTTTGAGAATTATTTCAGTTATTGCACTTGCAGAACGTCGGATCTGTGCTTTCGTGAGTGGTCTTGATGCCTGCACATTGTGGTGCAGCCGCTGGGCCTGCTATTTGCATCTGCAACCTGGCAGCTGCGTGAGGAGTCGTGCATGGTACTTCGTGTACTTCAGAGATAAACAAAGCAATCTCTACTCTACTGCTCATATTGGTGCACAAAACAGGTGCTGAAAGGGAATTTATCGTCTGCATTATGAAAAAAGTCTATTCCTGTGTTCCGTTTAGTGAGAGAAATCCTTGTTTATTAAATACTCCGCCAGTATTTGTTTGACATATTTCAAAGCAACAATTATTTGTTTCCATTTCTGATCTGTAAAAAATATACGTGTGAGCCTAATAGCCAATTAAATACAAGGCAGACCTCTTTCTGCATGTAATGTGTGTCATGTCCTACTGCTAATTAAAGCCTGTTGGATTTTGCTGCTTGCAGTGTGGCACCTGTTGCCTTTCACCACGCTTTTGTTTGCACGGAGATAGCCAAGCTCCAAAAATAGAATAGAATAAAATAAAATAAACAACCACCCGAAGGGTTGCTGAGGATGTTGTACACTGATTTACAGTCAGTACACTGATTTACATTTGTGGTTATGCAAATTGTGCAGTGCTCTTCATAGGCTAAGTTATTGATAATTTATCACATTAAAGTAATTTATGTTATTCCATTATTTATTCAGTGTGCATAGTGTATAGTATGGTAACATAATGTATATTTCATAATACATAATAAACTAATGACACTGGTGGCCAGAAAATCTACTGTTTGTTTTATCTAAACCTGGCCACTGTTTAGGTGCTTATTCAAATGTAAGCAAATTAATGACCCTGCCCATGTTAAAGCCTTTGACCAAAAAGCTATTCAGACTCTAAATATTTTAATTTATTATTATTATTATTATTATTATTATTATTAATTTTACATTATGTAATTTAATATACTTTGTCATAAAAAAGATAAGAAGACTAATTTAAAGTAAATTAGTGATCTAAGACATTTGCCCCCCAACCCCCATACGTAAATTATGTTTACATTTGATTTCACTGTTTTTACATGTTCTGTTCATAAAAAATTGAATTTTTTTTTCTGTTTTCCTGCTAAAGTACCTATTTGCTATAATACATTTGCTATAATATGTCTATTTTAACACAAATAAATTTTGGTTTTGCACTTTCTAAACTAGTTTGGGAGTTTGGCCTTGTGTCTGGTTATGGTCGTCTTACTGGTGAACGAAAGAACCTCCTGATGGAAAAACACAGGAGATTGTGTAGGTCCGTGTAGAAAAAACAAACCTCTAAATATGGACCCTGTGGTTTTGAACCACCTGTCACGCCTGATCTACTGTACACGAGCCTTCAGCAGCTCTCAGAACTGTCCTGCCCGTCTTCACTGTTCTGTCACTTCTGATTTGTGGTTTTGTGACGTGTGCCATGATTTACTGTTTGCTCCTCTGATTGCTGAGCTGTCAGCACAACAGGTTTGTCCTCAGCATTCACCCTCAGGCATGTTCTCTCGTGATTTAGTTTGTCTCCCTCCCTCTTTGGTTTCCTAACATGAACTTTCACCTCGTTAGAAAGGCCACCCAAAACAAGTGTAGTTAACCATTATTTTTAAAATTGTTATAAATTTTTGATTAGCATCTGCTCAACATCTGTATCCAGGCCTCTTGTTGTAGTCTGCTGCAGAACAAAAATAATAGTAAAAGGACGCTTATACGTATACAGAAAATACTATAACTAAAATCAGATAAATAATGAAAATACTTATACAGGAAGCCCCCGCTACCCACTTGTATGTGGTTCAGCAGTCATGGCTTCGGTCTTTCTGAGCTGATTTTTTAAAATTGTTAGTGGAAACTGCGGATATCCTCTGCATTTTTTCTTTGCTGTTGTAATGTCCGGGCCTCATCCTCCACGCCCCCTCGTCCTGGTTGTTTATGATTGGGCACGGCGATTAGCAAGGCAATCAGACACCTGAATGGAAAGAGACTCCGCTGCTCGGCGCCGAGCCCAAACATAAACAACCAGCACGAGGACGAGGGGCGTGGCGGTCGAGGCCCGGATATCACAGTCACCTGTACTCAGAGGCAGGAGTTTTAAAGTTGCCAATCCGAGAACTGGTGCCCTTTGACGAATCCCTTGCAGCTGCAGTTCAGAATTCCGCCCGCAGAGCATCTCTGGTGTTCTCGTTTTGTTCTTCTTACAGCCTTGTTTTTTTGTTACTGTAAATTAACTGACCCTACTTTTACCAAAGAACATGGCAGCGCATACCAAAGAAAACACATGTGCAAAAGCTGTGGTTCAGTGTAATTGGTAGCAAGATCACTGTAATTAGTAAACTGTAAGCTCAGTCTGATGTTTTATTGCTAAAATATATGATCCCCAGTGGAGTATCCTAATGCAAGCTGTACTTTGCTCAATTATGGGCTTTTGTTGTTTTGTCTTCATGTTTAACCTGTTAAAACAAGACTATAATGATTAAAAAGAATGTTCCTTCATTGTGTTTTGATGGTCCATGTTACAGGTGCTGTGCCCAGTCTTGGCTTCGACCATGGAGAAGGAATGGAAGGTAGAGTTTCGGAATGTGGGCAGTAGCTACTTCCCTCAGAGCCGAGTGGAATGTCACTACAGCATCAGCTCTCAGCACAACTGGGCCAGCAATGACTGGGTTGGCCTTTTTAAGGTTAGTTTTAGTTGCATTTTACGCATTGTCAACCTTTTCAGTGGATATCTTTTTTACACAGTTGTTCCTGTTTCTCCAGGTTGGATGGTCGTCGGTGAGGGACTACCATACATTTGTGTGGGCTTTGGCTCCATCCAGCTACAAGGAAGGGACCAATGTGAACTGCTGTGTTCACTTTCAAGGTGTCTCAGTTTGCGATCTCTGAACTACTCTCATCTGTACTTTGCAACTTTTATGAAAAAACAAATATACACAGTTTTCCCCCAGTTGTTGTCAATCAGCCAATACATGTCTGATGTCTGAAGTTTGCTTCTTTACTTTTGCTCTGGAGCTACAAGCTATGGGAGTCTATTTTACATCCCACCAATTCGAACGTCGACTGTGTAACTGGATTGATTTGTTAAATAATCTTAAATAGAGTTTGCCATCACTGTATGGTATCCTGTTATGTATTTTAAACGGATAAAAGTATACTTCTAGATATTGAAAATATACTGTTAGTCATAAGCTTTCATTATTTGTTCTCTATGTTAACCTCATGGTTTAGGTACATAACGTCAGAAGCAAGATTTTGGCAAAGTGTCACATCACTCATCACCCTGCAATTGGTCACATCCTTCTGACTGAAGTGTCCTATAGTATAGCCAGTCAGAAGAATAGATTAGACTGCAGAGAATAGTCCTGATCTGATACAGGACATTTTAAAACATTGTAGACTGTGTGCTTCTGTATGTCTGGTAGTGAGAGGGAGAGTCAGCATATCTTTAAGGATCTTAACTCACCCAGTTCAGAATGGCTTTGTTGAAGGGGGGGGGTTGGGGGGTGAATCATGAAGAGGGGAGACAATGGCACAAAGACCTGAATGAGAGAATGCTTTTGAGGACACAGCAAAACTGCTTCAATCCCTGACAGAGCTCGATGAGGTCATCGATGAGCTCATCAGCAATGAATGATTGGTTGCCTGGAGGAAATCTGAAATCTTTACACCAGTCAGGATGATAGAGTGTGACAAGGGAGTGCTAGCGTGCTGATATGTTTGAACACGTTATTAATGCACATCTTATAACCGTAGGTCATTAAATCAAGGAACTTTTTGTTTATGAACCCAAGAGGTTAAAGACAGAGCTTGCCAATGTGTTTGGGCGTTTAATTAATGCAAAATTAACAACCTACATTTTTGTAAGTTCTTTTGCAAGTTAGATCATTTGCCAACACATTTATTGGCATCTGTTTTTTTTCAAACATGTTATAATGGTTTGCCATAATAGATTCTTTCTTTACCATATTCTGTGGGACAAGTCTTTGCAGATAAGCAAACAGCCTCCATCACAAATCTCTATTCCCGTCTCTTAAAGCTTCAGAAATACCCGAATATAAGAATTAGGTGGGTCAGTTTATACGTGCAATTTTCATAACTATTTTGTTTGCCAAAGGCTGCACCAGGGTTTTTGTTTAGTTATTTGGTTGGTTTCGCACTGCAGTGATAAAATTGTGGTATACTACACGTGTTGGTCTTCTATGATTGGGCAGAAATTTGGCAGGGACTAAAATATGCTTAATTATATATGAAATCAAATATACAATTAAAATACAGGAACTTCCTGTACGTGATTCAGATTCAAAGCAATAAAATTGCTTCTTTATGTATGAATGGTTTGTCAGTTGACCGAAACCCGTGATTTTTGGCAGACAAGTGTTTTTTTTTGTTTAGTGCACACCCAAGTATATGTCTACACTCTATACATAGGCTAACAGGCAGGAAAATGAGGCATAAAAGTACCCTAAAACTCGAGAAAAATGAAGGACAATCAAGAAGGATATATACGCTACCGGTCAAAAGTTTTAGAACACCCCATGTTTTCTGTTTTTTTGTATTGAAATTCAAGCGGTTCAGTGTCTCAATG
>JBBPCW010000133.1:3455835-3469380 GCA_037974425.1 Phenacogrammus interruptus
GGCCAGCAAGCCAGGAACGCGAGATTCGACCATTTTGATTGGCTAATAGGGTTGTCACTCAAATGTCAGAGGCGGGGAAAAAACCTCAGTCTCCTGAGGTTAGATTATTGCGGGAGTTAAAACCTCAATATCGATGCGATAAAGGTTAATCGTGCAGCCCTAGTGCTTAGGCTACTTCTTACATTGGCAGTCACTGACGGCTCTAGGCCTTACAGAGAATTTGATTATTTAGTATAGGTGTTAATATAGATGGGCTTTAGTACAGCTCCTGATTATTTATACAATGGAAGAGGTAAGAAGAAAACCCGGTCGCTTGCTTAAAATTTTTAACCCATTTATTCCTGCCCAAAACCTAACAATAGAAAAAGAGTACTGTCAAACTTACTTGTTCCTAGAATATCCTTAGACCTTCACTGAAGGCCTACAAGGCCCTAAGGGGTCCTTTCTGACTGCAAGACATATCACAGTAGCAAGATAAGAGCTATATAATTGTAATTTGGCATGGTGTGACTTTAGTGGACTGCTGTCATTTTTCTAAACAGTCTCATTCTCTCTATGTCCCTCTATCCTCTTCTCTTCACTCTTCTCTCTCTTTCTTTTCAGGTGATGGAGACTCAGACTGAGGCTGTGCATGAGGAGAAGCAGGTCCTGCTGGCTCAGAAAGCTGGGGGAGAGGAGAGGATCAACCAGCTGGAAGATGACATCAGGGTGCTGACCCAGAGAGGCCTGGAGAGAGAGACTGACCTGGAGAGGTCAGCTTGTTTTATTCCCCTGTCAACGTACTTCCCTGTATGTCTGAGGTCCTTTATCTATGTCTTGATGGGGATTTTTTTTGCGAATGATCATTGTCTCCCCCTGCAGGATGAAGGAGCGAGCCAGGAAAGCAACAGCTCAAAAGAAGGAAGAGGAGAGTGAACGGAAGAACCTTAAGGTACTTAAGCATCATACATCATTATAGTGTGTGTGTGTGTGTGTGTGTGTGTGATCTTTATATCAGCAGTGGCTTCTTTCTGCCAACAAAAACAGCTAAATATATTAGAATAAATACAAACAAACAAACAGTAAAAAGTATCAAGATTTCTTTTTCCCAAATATTCCCAAAAATATTTCGTGAGCTGGTTAAAAAAACCTGGTTTGGATCCAGGTGTCTTCTCAGTGCCTCAAGTCATTGGGTGAATGAATACAATTCCATAACTAACACCTGATTTAATCTACTGAAGTAAAAAGAGCTGTAGGTAAACCGGGCTTCTATGAGGAGATTATTGTTAATTAATGTTGTTTGTATTTGTTGTAATGTAACACTACTTAACACTAACTTAACACTACTGCCCAGTAGTAAACAGCTTTTATGCATCATTTTCTCAGGTGCCTAAAACTTTTTTGCACAGGTCTGTCCGTCCTGTCTGTCCGTCCTGTCCTGTCCATCCTGTCTGTCTGTCTGTCCGTCCTGTCTGTCTGTCTGTCCGTCCTGTCCGTCTGTCCGTCCTGTCCGTCTGTCTGTCCTGTCCGTCTGTCCTGTCCGTCTGTCCTGTCCGTCTGTCTTGTCCGTCTGTCTGTCCTGTCCGTCTGTCCTTTCCGTCTGTCCTGTCTTTCTGTCCTGTCCGTCTGTCCTTTCTGTCTGTCTGTCCTGTCCTGTCCTGTCTGTCCTGTCCTGTCTGACTGAATCACAGAAAAATGAACGCTGATTAAGTGCACCGCATTATTTTGACCCGGTTCAGTGTTCTGCCGAAACATGCTACCCATCTAGATGTACGACCACGCTCTTCTGCACATGTGCAGTTACACAGTCTTGGGATAGCAGTCTTGGCAGAATGCTATCCTAAACCAGGAAATATGTGTCAGAAGCATATATTAGGGCTGTCAGTAGATTCAAATATTTAGTCGCGATTAATCTCATGTTTGCCGTAGTTAACTCGCGATTAATCATAAAAAGGACTGAGAAGGTAAACGTGTTAAAGTTGGTGAATGCACTGTATGTTGTGTTGTGTTAGCTGAAGCTGGAGCAGACTGAGAAAGAGCTGCACAGTCTGTCTACAGAGTTCCAGAGCCTGAGGAGCTCCCTGGCCCAGAGAGACACACATGCCCTGCAGCTGCGGGACACCATCACAACGCTCACACACAAACTCAACAATGCACACAGGAAGGAGGTGTGTCTCACAACATATACACAAGCCAAGTATAAACTACTGCATCATTTGTTAACCCCATTCATTAAAGGCTAGAACCTAGTACTAGCAAGGAGTATGACTTTCTTTAGCTTTATGCTGCATCTAACCTCTCACTTCTGTGCACCTTCAGCACAGGCTTATGACCACATCACATTTAGGTTTAGTTGCTTAAATAAATAGTTACAACAGGACAGGACCAAAATACCGATAATAATTACTGTAAACCAGACTATTTCTGTCAGTTTAGTACAACAGTTAAAGAGTAGTGATGTATGGTAAAAATATAAATGTGTGTGTGTGTGTGTGTTGAAGGCGGCAAATGAAGCAGCTCTGGCAGATCTGCGGGGTGTGCAGGAGCGTCTGGGTGCTAGTGAACGCTGTGTGGAGACTCTGCGGGGAGAACTACGGGACATGGCCTCTCAAAGGGACAGCGCTCAGGCTGAGCTGCACCAGGCCAGGCTCCAGGCAGCTCAGCTCACCCTGCAGCTTGCAGACACCAGCCTGGCCCTGCGGGAGGGACGTGCCAGCTGGGCTCAGGAGAGAGAGAGTCTGCAGCACAGTGCTGAGGTGAGGGATTGGGCAGGGGAGCTGGGGATGGAGGTGGTGGGGAGAGTACAAAACTGCTAGAAATCTGCTAAATATTAGTGGTCCAGATGCTATTTTTATAAGCGTAACCTCAGCCTTGTCAGTGGACTTTTTGTCTTTCATAGGCTATAGAGTATTAGTTTTATTTGCAAAAATCCTAAATGCGGTGTTCGTGTTCTTCCATAAGTATTTGCTATGCTCTTGCAAACACAGCATTTTTATTATCTAATTCCAGCGTTTATAACCGTGGATCATTAATGGGGTTGTGGTGCTCAGAAATAGTTACTGTGTAAATAAACTCCTATAATGGCGTGCATCGACTCATAACGACAAATGAGGTTTTGCGTTATATAACTATTAACAACTATTGACTGATGTAGCAATATTAACAGCAGTAATATTTTTATTCATATACCACTTTAAATACATGTGGTAGTGCTTTATGATAACATTTTTACAAAATTATGGTGAAATAATTTATGAACTAAATAAGCAAATTAAGCTGATCTAATGAAAAAATAAGATTCATTATTAAAGTAAAATAAAATCTAAATATTATAAATCTAGAACTCACTTTTAAAGTCACTTTATTTTCACTATTTGTTAAAGAACAGATGTTGAAATGTAAACTGGCAGACGTTCCACGAGTTGCACATGTGCTTTAAGTCAATTTAGAGCAGTTGAAACAAGTTAATGAAAGATGGTGAGGGACATTTTTCTTCAAAACAATCAAATTTTAAAAAAAAATGGTAAAAATGATTTTTGCCTAAATTGCATGCGCATGACGAGAACAAGCAGAGGTAGCTGAGATAACCGAAGCGGCTTTTCAGGTTAGGGGTCAGTGAGGTGCATTGTGCTGTCTGCACAGATGGACAGGGTGCGTTTGGACCGGCTGAACGATGAGATTCAACAGAGGGAGGAGCTGCTACAAGAGGAGAGGATGGAGAGAGAGAAAGCAGAAGTGGAGCTCGGGCGAGAGAAAGACTGCAACCGGGTAAGTGTGACCACATGTTACACGCCTTTACTTCTAACGTTCAGTGCCAGATCACAAGTCATAGATAAACCATAAAATCAGTGAGAACCAGCAATGCTATTAATGACAGATGTGTAACCTAAAGCCCTGTCAAAACGTATTTCATTCTCTGCATTTTGATCTCCCATTAACACAGAAACAGAGAGAACTCTACAACACAAATATGTCACATTGCACACATACTCAAAGCATTTTCCGTCATTTTTGATATCTGCACCTGCAGCACAGGCATGCTCCTCCATGAGATCTTTCCTTTGGTGTAGGCAGGTGTTTTAATGGAGTGGGGTGATTTCAAAGATATTCTTATGATTTAGCAAAGGAGCTATAGCTCATCTGTTAAACTAGAGACCCAATTCTCTGTAACTATTCAGGTCGTCTCTTAACCCACTTAGGCTTGTTGTATAGGACTTAGCTCCTAAGAGCTATAAAAACCACAGACAACACCAGGGCAGATGTTTTTGTGAAATGTCATACTGTATAAAAAAAAAACAGCCGCCCACAGCATCCAGACATTCAGTGAAGCTGTTTTACATCCCACAGTAAGTCATACTTTGTCTTAATTTAATGTTTCAAGTCTGGATGTGGTTTGAGTGGTCTGACATCTAGTGTTCAAGTAAAGTAGCCTTTTATTATCATTTCTACTATAAACAGTACATAGTAGAAATGTTCCTCCAGGACCATCGTGCAACACGAACAGAACAGCACAGAACAAAATACAAGAGCAACAATACAACTAGACAAGACAAGACAACGTTCAGTGCAGTTGACAGTGGCTACATTGAGGATAAATACAGTATTTTGACAGTCCAGTTTACAAAGTGCAACAGCAGTAAATAGTATTGTGCAATTTTTGGACAACATGACAGAGGACAGAAAAAGTATTTTACCAGGTAATTAAAGTATAAGTTGTTACAAGGTGTGTTTGTGTGTGTGTGTGTCCTATTCTGGTAGTGGAGGCCCAGAACCTATCGTTGATCAGTGTTGCCTCTAAAAGTGTGTCACCGTTCCTTTAACACGTGTGTGTGTGTGTGTGTGTGTGCTCATGTGTGCAGGTGCAGTTGGGTGAGACTCGACGGGAGCTGCAAGAGCTGAAGGCCAGTCTTAGGGTGTCTCAGAAGGAAAAGGAGCAGCTGCAAACTGAGAAGCAGGCAAACTTCTACACACATAATCTGCTACATCCACACAGTCCCCCAGTGATTAAACACAAACACTACACATGTACATTACTAACCCTTTAAGGCCTGTATTTGGGCACACCCATCTTTTACTTGCATTCTTAACATTGTAATTCCTGATTAAAAGGTTGTACAATGAATAATTCTTGATTAAAGCTTAATAGTAAGCCTATTGTTAAAAGGATTACTTAGAAGGTCCTTGCCAGATCTCTGGGTTTCTTTAGGTTTAGGGGATTATGATGGATTTTTTTTCAGTGTAACCCCTCATAATATTCCTGGAAAATGTTCTGATGTCGACTAGAATGAACCCATATGGTCTCAAGAAAAAAACAACAACTATATATCGTGTAGGCTGTACCCCAATACACTATAATATGCATCTATACACATGAATTATTAAGGAGGAACAGACATCAGCCATTCCAAAACATCAGTGAAGGTAAAACATGTATAGTGTATACAACTGAGTCTCTCTTTAAGGCATTGAAAGTGTTAGCAGTTCCATAATGTCACATGCGTCTCCTTGACCTTGAGTGTGCTGCACGTGTAGGAGGTGATTGAGTACATCCGGCAGCTGGAACAGAGGCTGGAAACACTGAGTGAATCCAAATGGAGCGCAACTGCCCTGTTGCAGAGCAGTGAGTAACGGTTCACGTCATAATATTACAATGACATGCAACACACACAGCCTCATAAAGGCCACCATTCAGAGCGATACAGCTCAGCCATAACCGACACAGCAAGGCACCAGACTGCAGAGTCATACACCTCACTTAAACACCATAAAGTGTCAGCTAAGCTTTAAAATCGTGTTACTTAGAGGGATGGTTTAGTCAACTACTGCTTCTCTTGCTAACAGTGAATGAAAGCCAGTAGTTATAGATTAGCATTATCGAAGTGATATAGTGCTAACTTGTGACCATCATTGTTACTATTAGATTCCATTCATTATGGTTGGAACTATGAGTATTAAAAAGTAAGCTACCATATTTAAACCATTCAACCACTACTACACAACAGAACAAAATACACAGCTATCAACATGTCACACACTGTCAGTGTGTGCTTTTTCAGGCTAGATTTGTTACAGATTTGCCTCAGATTAATTCTTTTTCCTCCCTTCCAATATCCTTATGAAACATGGTTTTGGATCAGTACCATCTTGTTTGCAGTATATCACCCTTCCATATAATATTCTGTGGAGGCAATGTAGGCTCTGCCTCAGAATGTGATGATAGATCACTGGAACGGATTATAGACATTACGGACATTATCAATTAATTATAAAACGTTCCCATTGTAAAAAAATCTCTTTTCGAACACTCAGATATGTTTTGCAATGCACTGCATAATGAATCAACACACACTGCGCATAAACTATGTCTGCACCTGGAAGACAGCAAATCCCACATGGCCATATGTGTCTTTGGCATGCAGGTCGTCCAGACAGCCCCCTGTCCGACTCGGAGGATGAGAATCCAGAAGCTCTGCAGGAGGCGCGTTCATCCAGGGCTCTGAGCCACTATGGCCTGTGTGACCAGCCCCAGCCTGACCTCCTTCTGCCTGCCACACCTCCTCCATCCCCCCGACACCTCCATACCTCCCATGCAGTGGTCATCAGCCAGCCAGCCCCTCTCTGCTCACCACACCAGACCAGCAGTGACACGCACACGCACAGTTCTGAGTCGGTGAGGCTGGGTTGCCCAGTTTGTCTGGTGTCTACTGTTTTTTTAAAGAATATATTGACTTTAGAGAAACTTCCTTTTTAGAATTTTCCTTGTTAAGTGTCAGTTTCTTTATATATTACATGGTTGCACAAATATTTTGATTTTTTTAAAATTTGATACTATTTTTAACTGTGCAGCATCTTTTTTCCATTTTATAGATGATGACCAACTTGGAGATTACTTAACATTTAGCTGCAGTTTGAGGCAAATGTGAATTTCAAGTTCCCTGGTGATATTACATCTGTCCATAGTTAGGAGCCCAAGAGAGCATTATTGGCCTCTGGATGGCCTTTTATTCCCAACTATCACCCGGTGCGATGCTCGCCAATGCAGGTGTCTATAAGCAGATGTAACAGAATTGGCAGTTAATATTCTCCAAGTGTGTTGAGCTTTCCAGTCACAGCACAACAGTAGCAGAAGTTTGAAAAGCTGCGGTGACTGCCTTCATGTGACTCAGGAGAAGCATTTCACTCCTCCAACTTAGTGTCATTACGTGCTTTTTGGAAGTCCTAGCAAGTGGATAGAACAGTACATAACAAAAAGTAAAAGAAAATGTGTAGAATGTATAGAAATGGAGCGTATACAGTTCTAACTGGTGGTCATAAGCTTCTATTATATTTGTTAGGAACGTTAACCTTGTAGCTCCAGTGTAATACAAAGGAACTAAACATGGCTGACAATGTAAACATGTAAATAAGATGTTTGGCAGAGCTGCCAGTATTGTTTATAATAGTTGATTTTGTGTGTGTGTGTGTTTGACTTCCAGGAAGAGGAGTATGAAGTGGCTCATTCTGGAGGAAACAGCTCTGGTGAAGAGACAGCCCTGCTCCTGCCAGACCACAGGGACAATACTCTTAGGTACACACACACACACACACACACACACACACACACACACACACACACAAATAAATAAATGCCCATAAAATGTCTGTCATACTGTCACATGCAGATTCTCCGTCACCTCTCCTCATGGACGTTTCTCCTCATGTCATGTCTGTGCACTCTGCCCACACAGGCTGTCCACGTCACTGTCAAGTACACACTGCCCTCACAAGTCCTCTGTATATCTTCTCCTCAAGCACTCTGACTGTATCACGCACACACGCGCACGTGCACGCTCAGAAGATGATTTACGGTGACGGGCGGAATATGGCGCGGAGATGGAAGTTTTGAATACCGCCTCATAAAATTTGTGAGGGAGAGGGGCAAAAGAGAGAGAGAGGGATATGGATAAAGCGAGGAAGAAGGAGAGAGAGAAAGAGCGGAGGAGAGAGGGGCTGAGCGCTGTGATGGGAGGACAGAAGGACAGATAAGTTGACGCGGAGCCATAGCAATGATTTACCGAAAGGGTAGTCCGCGCTCACCGGCCAATTTTCAGCATCATTAAAACCATCTCTCTCCCACTTCATTCTCTCTCGATCGCTCACTCGCCCTCTCGTTTCTCCTCTCCTGTTCCTTCCTTTCCTCTCCCCATCCTAATGTTTTTCCCTCTCCTTCTCTGCTTTATAATAAACACACCACTCTATAGTGAGCAGCCACAACACTAAAACAACTGACAGACGAAGAGAATAACATTGATTCTTATTAAAGTGGCACCCGTCAAGGGATGCGATATATTAGGCAGCAAGTGAACAGTCAAGCTGCATCCCAAACCACACACATACATCCTACATTACCAAATGAATGTCTTACTAATAGCTGTGTGCTGTTTCTCTCCCGCTGCAGTATTTTGCATTTTAGAATGCAGATTGGGACAGAGCCCCATTTCTAGATTTTGATTCATTAGAAGCAGGGAAAATGGGCAAGAGCAATGCTGTGGTCACATGAATAACAAATGAGAGAGACAAGAAACACTTCTCTCCATTTTCTTGGGGGTGGGGGGGGGGTCCTAGTTCATTGTTACTATGGTTACAGAACTAAACATTAGTTTGCATTTGTGCAAAGATAACACAACGGTCACAGTCAGCAACTGTATTCCTTAAATGCAGGAGCTTCTTTCAGCAACGTAATGCTCCTTGCCACACTGCAAATGTAGTTCAGAAATGAATTGAAGAACATGACAAAAAGCTCAAGGTTGTTTCAAAATTACCCATATCTCAATCAAAATGAGTAGCTGTCTGATTTATCTGACAAACTAGTCTAATTAATGGAGCCCACACCTTGCCTTTTACAAGACTTAAAGGATCTGCTGATAAGCTCTTGGTATCAGATATCACAGCACACCTCCAGAGGTCTTGTGGAATCCATGGGTCCTATATAGTGTCAGGCAGGTAATTCAGGCAAGTTTAATATATCTGGTGGCTTTTCGTGTCTAAGAACCACCTACTTAGACAAGAATGGGCCATTTGACAGGGATGGGCCACTGCCCGTGATAAAAGCCTGGCCTTGTCCTATTCCTCCCATTGTATCAGAACCATGATTGCAGAACATCAGGCGGGACCCACAAGTGAGTCCTGAATGAAGCTAAATGGCTGACAAAACTAAAACATTTCTAGCCGTTTGTGTAGAAATTTAAATTCTTTTAATTAATCTTTCTACAGCAAACAGATTTTTGTCGTTACGATGCAAATATGACTGCTATTGGTTGGTTGGACAGCTCATGAGTACATTGGCTGAGTGAAGCAGTTTGCATTCATTGAAGCCCAGAATATACATAAGGTATACAAAAGCATTCCAAAATATGACCTGTTTTGAAATATTTAAGCTTTTCTAAAAAAAAAAAAAAACCCATGGAATTCAAATTACAGTATTACACAAAATGCAACAGCCACCAACAAATGCTGTATTGGTAATGGCACGAAATATGTTGCAAATGTTTGTAGACACTGTATTGGTCTGGAAGCGTCTCACTGCTGCTGATTAGCCAGCATTTCACTTGATGAGAATCTGAAAGCTTACAAGTGTAACTGGCAAGATTACAATAGATGTGGCCTTTTTAGTGCTTATCAGAAAGTCCCGATAGATCTGTGGGCGGAGCCTTTGGGACTTTGAACGCCCACTATAAAGAATTGATCAGACACTAGAGGGCAGTGGTGAGAGCCCAAAATGATTGGAATGCTATGGAGCCTTTGTGCAAAATGAGTTGTAAATGATTAATAAAATTATATAAATCAGCCCCTTATAGTCACATGTGAGCACTGTACAGCACACAGTATCAGAATAGTATCAGAATTCTTTCTTTGTATTTCATCCATTCACCAAGTGAAGTAGCCAGTGACGCAGTGTGTCAGGAAAGGTACCTTGCTCAAGGGAACCCCAGTGGTGCCACTGGCAGTCCAAGGATTCAAACTAGGGCTGTAAAGCGATTTAATTAAAATTAACTAGTTAATCGCAAATCTGGAAAAAATTTATCGCGATTAATCGAAATTCTATGTCAACCCAATATATAATATATAATGAACACACTAAGTCATCAATTTTACAAAGAAGGCTTTGTTTATTTTTTTCCCAACTCTGTCACACTTTTAAAAGCTGTGAGATAAAAACAAAACTTATTTTTGAGTAGAAAATGCATAACATATTCAAACCTGAAAGAAAACGTAGCTTTAAATAACCCGAATTAAAGCAGTAGTCCCCAACCTTTATTTGGTCACGGACCGGTTTAATATCAGAAATTATTTTCACGGCCCGGCCTTTAAGGAGTGGCAGATAAATATACGAATATTATACAAATAAATGATACGCATAAAATGGGGATATTTTAAAAAATATAATAATGGGGTATCTTTAAAATACAATAATAAACATAAATCCAGTGTGTACTCGCAGCTTTATTAACAGCATTTTTATAACAACAAGCCAAAAACGAAACACGGGTTTTCTGTGCAGCCAGCGGACCGGTACCATATGACCGGTCCGCGGCCTGAGGGTTGGGGACCTCAGAATTGAAGGACAAAGCCTAACTAATGTCCCGCCTCTCGCTCCAGACTCTTGCAACTGTCAGAGACCCCCTCCCTCCGCTGTCTCTGCCACACTGGGATGCTTTGCCTTGAGGTTATATGATAGTGATATAGTGCTTCGGTGGTAATTGAATTCACTTTTGCAAAGCACACGTATTACACTTGTCTGGTCCAAAATCCCCCTCTGGTAGTAACTTAAAGCGAAATTGTTCATTTAACAATGTGTTTATCTTCCATCGCTAGCTTGACAAAGCAGCAGCATTGGCCACATGAAGTGGCTTCTGGCATGCTGGTCGCCGACTTAGCGCAATACTGATTGTGTGGTACTGCAATGCAGAGGGGCGTTTAATTTTCTAATTAATCTCGTGATCAATTTATTTTAAAGCGTTATAGAAAATAAATTAACGCAAATAGTTAACGCGATATTTTTAACAGCACTAATTCAAACCCAAAACCTTCTGATCACAGTGGCAACTCCCTAACCGCCAGGGCCCTTTTATTTTGCAAACCCAGAATATTAAGTGAAACTTATTTATGAAGCATGTTTATAAATGGCTCATGCTGGCAAAGTGCTTAAATATTAAATAAAACATAAAATATTTGCAAGTCTTTTTATATTAGCATGGAATTATTTTATTATAAACATATTTTTTTAATAGTCAGTGTGTCATTTATAGAAGTATAAGAATGTATTGCATTAAACGTCTGCAGAAATCAGGTTTTGGTTAAAGGGATGCCAGCTTTTCTGCTACTGAGTGCTGATTGGTTGGATAGCTGATAAGAATATTGGCTGAATTAAGCAGTTCCTACGCATTGATGCCATGAATGAACTGGTTTATTCAGTCTGTGAGTTGAATCAGCAATCCAGTCCTCTGTGGCATGAAATGGGAGCATGCCGCCACCCACAGCTTCCTACAATGTTTCTGCTTTGCAAGTGTAGGCTAAAATGTTATCTGTTACTGGAGATCTTATTGTCCTTTTCAATGTAATATTATTATGGATTTGTGTGGAAGGCTTGAATGCACATTTATACATGCATACAGTGAGCACCAGAAGTGTTCATTGTTCAAAATCTAGGATTTTTTCAAATTTAAATCAGCAAATAATCATCCCTTGAATTTGAGAGATTCTGCATTATATTAGGTCACTATTCAAATGTAAATGACATTGACATCCATCCATTTTTTTAAATGATCCCTTTCACTTAAGTATGTTCACAAACTCCAGGACAGTGCGAGTGCAATGCATGAAGCATTCAGTGCACCATCATTGAAGGGGAACATGACAAAAGTTCTGTAAATATTCAAATCCTACTTCAGTTGTTCATACTGTTCTACAATGACAATAAAGCAATCTGATCTGATTTGTTCAAACTTCTCACTCAAATCTGATACTGATATGGCCAGATTTTTTGCATAAATGGCCAGATTTTATGCATAAATGACTAAAAAGATCATTGCTATCCATAAGAAAACAAATATCTCTCAAATGTTGACCTTACATTAGAAGAAAATTGCTAATAAACTCCTTCTGCAAGCGTTTTAATTCCAAACCATTTGGAGCATTTCTATTGGTTCATTCATTAATAACGTTTTCATGTATATTAGGGTCCGTTTCTATGTTCAAATAAAAATAGGAGATACACAGTTTTCTTTGTTATGTGGGTGTATGTGATCATATATTCTGTTTTGCTCCATTCACCGTTACTCACTGAGGACTCTCAAGCGCATCCGCTAGCATTTTTCAGCTGCCTTATAGTGTATGAATGAATAGCAGTAGGGCAGGATCCGCTTAAGCCGCCTCTGAAATGATCTGCTCCTTTCTTTCTTTTCAGTGACTTGGCCGACAGCCCCTTGTGGTGAAGCGTGGAAATGCAGGAGCTGGTTTGCTGCTGCAGCAGGATGAAACGTGTTACCCGTATTTGTACAGTAACACCCCCGCCCTCAACAACATACTGACAAACTGTCCGAATATGCAACTCGCTTTAAACTTTATATGCACTTTCTGTATGCACAAGCTACTAGACCAGTCAGTCTCACACTTTTACCTGCACAAATACACTACACATATCAAAAGACAAGTTTAGCAGAGCTCTCCACAGAGAGCTTACGACAGAAGAGTTCAGAGAAGATTGTGCAAGCGTGTGTGTCTGTGCGCGTGTGTGTGTGTGCGTGTGCGTGTGCAGACTTTTATTAACTACATCTTTGTGTGTTTTAAGAACGTGTTAAGTTAGTGCCCAGTTTTGAATTATTCTTTACAGCTATTTTGCCCCAGGAATACAGTAAGGCTTATTGTGTTTTATTGATTTAAGACGGCAAAAATCTTAAGCACATTATGACATTAATCTAGGTTTCAGAATGTAGAAGTTTGCTCTTCTGTTATTTTAAGGCTCTGGCGCCAGTAGTATAATATTTGTAGTATCGATAAATAAGTTAACAGCCTCCTAAGCAGGTCGGTATGTGTCAGAAAGGAAATTGCATGAATGTATTAATGAATGGCAATTAAGGTCGATCCTGAGACAATAATGAGCGCGTATGAAGAGACTTGAGTGGCACTTTAGAATCCTGCGACCTTGCCATTTTTTGCTCCCAATGATGAGATATTTACCTCCTTTATGCAAGGCTTTAAGCTACACGTGTGCATGTAAGTTGCTGCCATTTTATTCTTACTTGCCACCTCCTCAGTAAGTACAGTCATATGCAGATGTTTACACACCCCTGGCCACATGATATTCTTTGTTGATTTTCTAAGTAAGAATAAGCACACATTCCAATTATTAAAATATTGTTTTTGTATTTTTTTCTAATCTGTAATTTAATTTCTGTCTGTCTCTTTCTCCCTAGCTCTCTCTCTCTCTCTTTCTCCCTCTCCCTCTCTTTCTCCCTCTCTCTCTCTCTCTCTCTCTCTCTCTCTCTCTCTCTCTCGCTCTCTCTCTCTCTCTCTCTCTCTCTCTCT
>JBBPCW010000133.1:3490262-3502670 GCA_037974425.1 Phenacogrammus interruptus
GAGAGAGAGAGAGAGAGAGAGAGAGGGAGGGAGGGGGAGAGAGAGAGAGAGAGAGATAGAGTGTGTGTGTGTGTGTGTGTGTGAGAGAGAGAGAGAGAGAGAGAGAGAGAGAGAGAGATGGAGAGAGGAGAGAGAGCATTATAAGAACAATTTTAGCACCAGACCCTCAGCACGTCCACCCATTCTTATCTACCCTAGTTGTCTCTTTTCAGTCCCTTTATGAATAGAAGGACAAATGTCCTCTTGACGCTGAACCAAAACATTCTCAAACTGTTCCAGGCCTCTAGATACTCTTAGAAGTTGGTGAAATGGCATTTGTTATCATGATGAATTGCATCATCATACGCTTTTCTGATTAGGGGCATTGTCAGAACAGAACCTTTAAGCAACAACCAGCTCTTGGTAACTCTACAAACTACACAGTAGCTGCTCGAGCTAGTTCAGAAACCTCAGAAAAAGGAAGGAAGGAACCAAAAACGTGTAGTTATGTTCGATCTTTACCATATCACACGTCCATACCTATCTCAGGTCCATGGGATCAATGGTGTCCAGGATCGGACAGTTTTCAGCAAAGTATGGTGTTTTCCATGCTGAAACACCCCTGACTCAAAACAGCAGCTAATTACCAAGTTTAGTAGGTCTTTCTAATCAGGAAAAGCGCAAAACTGTTTTTGACTAAAGTCCTCTGGGGCCGGAACTGGACACCCCATTACTCACGGTTTTCATGTTTCTGATACTTTATATTGGACGGTGTTTTTGAACTCTGGATTTGTAGCTGGAAGCTTCACATTGTAACTGTATTCTGGCCTTTGATATCCAGGAAATCAGTATTTGGACTGGTAACACTCCAGAGGAATGTGCACATAAGTACTTATATTGGGTCAGGCTGTTCTCTCTCACTTGTTCCAGACCAACTCACACGGAGTGGCTGCATTTACCTCACAAGATTGAAGCATAAATCATAAAGTATAAACTTTGTTTGAACTAAATTTAAAATAGATATTTTACAGCATGATCTTTTCAAAATAGATGTGAGCCATGTTTGTATTCGTATGGTAACTTTTTCTTTACACTGCTTGGAAATGCCAGCTGCATTTAAATAATGAATGGACCATTAAGTGAAGTTACCATTTCAAAGATACAAAGTTTTGTTGCCATAGCAACAAAAATGAAGTACATGTGGTCATGGAATCAAAATGTAAATGGTCAGATGGGAATAAAAAAAAGATATGATAATGTAATGCACATGTAGTTGGTGATAAGTAAACAGGAATCCCCCCTAGATGGTGCTAGTGGCAGTCAGGGTCTTTACCTTGCAGCCCTCACAGGAGCTGACTCCGTAGTGGTAGCCTGAGGACTTGTCCTGGCACACGAAGCAGGGCTTGTAGACACGGGGCGGTGGTGGTGGTGAAGGGGAGCTGGCGACCATCTCCTCGGAGCTGGTGCTCTGGGTCTCCACCGCTAGAAAAAGAGAGATGTACGTTAAGGCCATATTGTCAAATCATCTAAAATATCGAGAAAATGCTTGAGCTCTGAACAAGTAAAGAAGGATAAAGCACTACATGCCTAAATCATCACATATATTTGCCTTAAATTAAGTTACTGCAAATAGACTTACTTATATGGTTTCTTAAACTGATGTACTGTAAAAAAAAAAAGGTTTTTAATGATCTATAAAAGTAAACAAAGCCACAGATAACTTACAGGTTTCAGCTACTACTGCTTTTTGTGATGCATCATACTTGTCATGAGTAACAGTACAACATGCCACATGAGAAACCGCACAAGGAAGTCCTATTTAAGATTGCTTAACAACTCAGTGTGGTGTGAGGCAAACGTGTGATCCTCTAGCAGTTTGCACAATGATGACTGATGCCATTTAAGCTTCCATTAGTTTAAGCTGTCAGTTACAAACTAATACAAACTTCAGACACCAACATGTCTTGGCTCATCTTCTACAGGTGGGGATGGAGGGGGGGGGGCGGGGTTATGTTAATTTTTCTCCAAACTATAACTTCAAACAGTAGATGTAAAGCTGGATAGGTGTTGGTTCATTTACATCTCTATTTCGTGTAAAAGGTGACAGATTGGTGGGGGTTAAGTGGGGGTGACATGTCTGTAGAATTCATTTCCCCCACAACACCTCCCCTAGGCCAGCCCTCTCCTCAGGGGGTGGGATTGCAGGAGGATTAGTCTGGCTTGATTGACAGAAAAAGAAAAAAAAACAAACAGTTTAACACTGAGACAGATAAGCAGTAGCCCTGACAGATGTTCTGATAAGACATGTAGCTCTGCTCTGCCGTGCAGCCGGCCCGGGGCTTCCTCGCTCTCACCCAGTCGGCTGCCTGTCTCCTGAGTTACTCAGCTTTATAGGGGTGGAATACCTCTCCCTCCTTTGAGACATACTCGGAATTACACACTCACTCCCTACCAGTGACATCTGTCTTTCCAACAACAGGAAGACAAATGACTAAGGCCTTGAACACACTGGACCCTAAACTTATTCTTTGGTTATTGATGTGTAGATGTATTGTTGAGAAACTGCTATGCATTTTTCAGTAGCTCTTATGAAACTTATATACAAGTTACATAATTAGGAGAACGAGAAACAGAACAGTAGGCTTTTTATAAAAAAAAAAAAAAAAGGTGCCAAAAGATTTTTTGGAGCAAACCGTTTTTAGTTCCCTTAAATGGATGGTTCTCTAAAGAAACAATTAAACTAAGTTTAAACTACCTCCAAATAATGTGAAAGTCCCATTAAATTACATGTTTGTCCCATAAAAACATTAATGTAAGCCAAGAACCATTTAAATAATCTTTCTTTAAGACCCTATAGATCTTTAAAGAACCATGTTTTGAAAAGATTCTCCTCCAACCATTTTTTTTTTTGGAGAGTGCAGGTCCCATTTTGAAGAGATACATGTCCATCCTTTTGTCCTTAGAAGTTCAAGTATGTTTGTGGCCTTAAACAGGTACTAGTGCACAAGGACCCTCAGAGTAACACTTCTTTCAACTTTCACCCTGCAGTCACCCTCAAACTTCACCCCCTCAACCCTCCCGCCACCCCCTGACACACAAACCCTATTTTTCTCTTGTTTCCTGGCCCTAAATTCCTGTGTATGGCCCTGGTGGTTTTTACTAGAGGCCCAGGCTCGTAAGCTTGGCCTATAAAGGTGCTCTCAGGGCTGGGGCGGAGGCCACAGTCCGGCTGCCGGGGGCTTTACAGGGGCTCAGTCACCTCTGGCAGCCATTCACACCACCAGCTGTAGCCCTTGCCAGTAAAAAAAAGAAGAAGAAGAAAAAAAGCCCCAATCATAAAACGAGAAACAGGGAGGCTCTAAAATTCAAACTTTTTAACTGCATTCCCAACCCCCAGCCATGGTCAATGGAAAGCACAGAGGCTAGCCTAAACTTAACCTACAAACCCCCTCTCTCACACACCACAGGGTTCAGCCAAAGCACCAGCTTGGCTTTTTACAAGAGCTAGGAGACTTCAAAAAGAAGAAAAGGGGGTATAAAACGAGGAATTTGATAGAAAACAGAAAAAGGGACAGATGCGGGTAGGGGGGCAGGGAGAGGCAAATGCTCTGAGCTTACGTACAGCATCTCCGTTCATGGTCATGGTTACCCAAGGCTTACACAGTCAGTCTATCAGAGAAATGTCTGGTCGTAAAAACACACTGGATTCTTCAGAAGGCAATTATCCCCAAATAACAATCTAAATGTTTAAAGCAGATTTAACAAACTAAATGTTTAAAACAGCCCAGTTGCTAAGACCCAAAGACCTCTTTATAGCACCAATTCCACTGAAATCTATGCAGTAATTCTGAACCAATACCAAAACAAAATGAGGAACAGTCCCATTAGTATCACTATGTGTCTTCTTACAGCCCGAGAATATTGCATAATATTGTCTCATTGTGTTTGTTTGTTCCTTTTAAACCCCTGTTTTTCTTAGGACAATGACCCCATGTTTTTCTCAGGTCAAATGGGATGTTATGGTACAAACACAACTGGTAACATCCCACTCAAATCATAAAACATGCATGTTATCAAAACAAAACCATGTTTTAAACGCTCGGCACAGAAAGATTGTGGCCATAGGCCGAACCGCACATGAACCCATTTGTTTATGCAGTAATGGAAGCAATATGGTGGCTGCAGGACAGGTACTGACAACTGGTTTTGAAAAGGCCAAATCGTGGGTGGCGTCAAGAAATGACTGCTGACTGGCCCCATCTGACGGCCCAGAGAGAGAAAGAGAGAGAGAGAGAGAGAGAGAGAGAGAGAGAGAGAGAGAGAGAGAGAGAGAGTGACAGAGAGAGAGAGAGAGAGAGAGAGAGAGAGAGAGAGAGAGAGAGAGAAATGAGCGAGTGAAGGGAAAACAGTACGGGAGGGGCAGCGGGCTGAAAATCCATCAGTGTCCGTCAACAGCCCAAACTGGTTCCTGCCGTAAAACGGAAAAAAGAAAGGGCTTCTCTTACACCTCATTCATACACCCTACCCAAACCTCACTCAACACTCCTCCCAAGACACACAATGGGATTTGCCGTTTTGACTGGACACCCCCCTGACACACACACTCACATACACACATCGCTTTCCCCCGACACATTAGCGAAAACACCAGGCACCTCCTTATCAAGGCCTGAGGCTGGGACTCCATTTGCATGACAATCTGCAGGCCGAGCAATGCTAGCCGCTAGTTGATGGAGGGATAGGTTGGGGGCGGGAGAGAGGAGTGGGGGGCAGTTATCAGTAGCCACTGCTCATTTCCTGTTAAGTATCATTTTACTCCTAATCCCCTCTCTCAAAGCCTTCGTACACAGCTGAACGAGCCTGCGCTGATGCCGCTGTCAGCCGCATTTGACTCTCTTCCCACCCCCTGACACACAGAATGCAGGCCAAGACGGGGTAAAATAATGCACACAAACGCACATGCTGGCAACCTTTATACTTTTCCCACACTGTGTTGCAGTTCAAATGCACAGTAAACAAGAGTGGCAATACGCAGGACGAACAGCTTGGGCTAAATACATTGAGGCACATGACCAACAGGATGTGGCCTGCGGCTAATGGTGCCACCCATATTTTGGTTAAAAAGAGCATAGGCCTGCTGCATGTGAGAAAGCAAAGCTCCCTGCGCTTCATATTGCAGCATTACTTTTAGCTGAACAGCATATGACACATTGGCTGAGGAACAAATATTCTTTCACAATAGAACAGCAGATTTTGTGTACGTGACTGTGGGTGTGATTGAATCTTCAGTGGAACACTGTTCCCAGATCTAGTCTTGGCATGCGTGTGAGCGCGTGCATGTGTGTGTGTGTGTGTGTGTATGTGTGTATGCAGTTGTTTGTGTGGGCACTCACACAGCTAGAGCCTCTACCCGGTCTCCAGAGCGCCCAATTTGATTTGCAAATATAGTTCTGTACTCGTCTCAATTCCTTTTTAAGTGTTTCAGTGTGCTCAGCATGTGCTTACGACCTCGCTGGCTTTGGAGTTCTCAGCCCAAATTCTCCAGTTCCTGCTCTAAAGAGCTGCGGGCTTTGTTTTTAAAAGGGGAAGCACCCATGCACTTGGCTTGCAACTCAGACTCATGCTTGCACTCACTGGTGTGTCCAAGCCTATAGAGTCTTTAAAAGGGGGTGCTATTAGCAGTCAAGTTGCTTTTGGTTTTCCATTGAAAGGGAGGAAACCACACCAATGGGATGAAATGAAAGTCCCAAATTGGAGTAAATGCAGTAGAAGTTGGGAAACATACACTGCATGAGTACGCAAGGTCATGGTACATTCTATCATTTTACTGAATTAACTGTTCTAATACTGTAAACATTCACTGGACCTCTATAATACGTGCTTGTTAAAAAGATAGCATGGCAGAATACTGGTTCAATTCCTCAGGTCATTAGAATAATGGCTGATAAATTAATTGATAAAAGACGTAATTGTTATTTGGCGTCCTAATGAGCGATGCTTTGCATCTATGGCACTATGCGTCCAGGCTTGGGGCACAGGCTGCTTTGTGGCGGCAAAAGCCAGCGCGGCAGACGGCGCGCAGATTGGGCAGGTCGTCTGGAACAGCGTGATTGATGAGCTGGCTGGCACAGATCGCATGAGCAGGAGGCCCCTCTCGGAGCCGTGCCCGATGGGCAAGGACACGCAGTTTCCTGACGGTGGGGGACCAGGTGGGGCTCTTTCTCCCTCACTTACTCTCTCTCTCTGTCTCTGCCCACAGCTTCCTGCCATCTTCAGCACATGGCTGTCATCACCACACTTCACTACAGCACAACCACGCTTCCTTCCTCCTTTCTGCTTCACCCTTTTCTTTTTCCGCTGGATGTGTTTTCTAATCGCAGGCTATCTAAAGAAGTGGCTTTTCCACTATTAGTCAACTTAGCACGTTGCAACATGACCTTAAAACAGATAAGGTGACTTAAATGTACTTAATTTTTGAATACTAATAATTATTCATAAGCAGTGGCTGATTTCTGACCATGACTGTAAACTCTAACCACATTTGTATGGTCCAATTACTCTCTGTCTGTTTAAGCAGTCTCTTTGGGCCATTGTGGTTTCATAATAATAAAGAGTGATGGCAGTTTCTATCAACAGCTATCTGCGAGTTCATTACCTGAAACCCCGCTGTTTCTGTCTCCCTTCCATTCCTCCTCCTCCTCTCCTCCTCCCCTCCCCTGCCTCAGTCTGTTAAGAGGAGGAGCTCTTCCTGTCCCAGTGAAGCCCTCTCTGAAAGGAAGCCCTGTGATAAAACTGGGCCTCCAGCCAGGAGATGGCTCAGGCCGAGGGAGAGCAAGAGAGAGGAAGAAAGGAAGGAATAGGGAAAGCACCCTTACATACACCCTAAACTGGTCAAGACCAGAGAAACAGCCTCTGGGAATTTGCACCCTCACGTTGTAACCAGAGCACAAATATGAATACACACACGCAAAAAGCTAAGAGAGTCTAGCTGGTCTACACACAGACCCTCAGAGTTTTCCAGTGTTTGTAGATGATGGAAGAGAACTAAGTCTTAGCTGCCAAAACCTTCCACAGAAGGTGGTCAGCAGGTGACACGGATCTATGTCATGTCCTCAGGGTTTGGGTTTCTACACTTGGAGACAACAGGAATTAGCCTTAATGGCACTAGGGCACATTCAATGCTGTCTTTCGTCTTTACAGCACCTCATAAACCCCCTTTGGACCTCCTTTTTGATGTGACATTTGTCCATTAAAGAGTTGCTTTTAACTGAACAACACGTATCCTTCAAAGAAATGTGAAGACACCAATCCCTCATAGATCGTAAGCAAGAAAAAAATGTTCCATTAGGATCCCAGACAGCAGGGCTCCCCTTCACCCATGACCTAAGGTTCACATGAGCCCTGCCATGGCCACTGGTCAAAGCGACCTTGCACGAGAGGCACTGGGACCTATCCTGGCGATCCAACTGAAGCAAATTATTGCAACACTGTGACTGGAGATCTGTTCCAAAAGCGACAGATCTCTGGCATTACAATCCGCGCCATCCGCGAGGCCTCATATGTGCAGTCAGAGTCTAGGGGAGACTGTCTCTTCCGATTCTTCTCCACTCCAGTGGCTGCTTCACTCTTACATGACCACAGACACTTGCTGCGGATCCGTCTGCAAGCACTCGAGCCAGTTGGTCAAGGCTCAGTCTAGCATTCAAGCTTTGATTCCCAGGCTGCTGCTCATCCTAACACACTTCCTTCCTCCATCTGTCTAGCTGCTCGGGCTCACCTGCCACGAGTGGGTTACCCCCTTTTACGTGTGCCCCAGTGTCTCACGTGGCCCTGCACAACAGATTTGAGGCCAAAGAACTCTTTGTTTGGCCCCTATTGCTTCCTTCCCCAAACAATAGAAACCACAAAAGTAGAAGTAGCAGGTTGGTTGACGCCTTGGTGGTAAAAATGAATAGCGTAAACAACACAAGAGTTTATTCCTATGTTATAATGAAGAAACATCAGCAACTGGTCCCCTCACAGCAGAAGTAATGATGGTTTTGTTTACCCTCTGAAACCAAGATGGCTCATTGGCATTCTATATATTGTGCTATAATACAAAATGTAATTGGTAGAGCTGTTAAAACCAGTGGCTTCCAGTTCTGGTCCTGGAGATCTGCTTTCCAGTAATATTAATTTTCCCTGCACACACGTAGGAACGGCTTGCTAATTAGCAAGTGAGCAAGAGAGGAGAAAATTTTCCAGGATTGGGAACATACTTGGAATATTTGGAATTTTACCAATAATTCCTGGCAGGGGGACGCGCAGTGTGTGTGCAGAATCCTCAATCAGGCTCAAGTGTGCTGCATTACACACTCTCCATCCCATTTTTGTCTCACTTGCTAATTTGGTTGGTGGAGGTTCTGACTATTACTGGACCTTTGTTCAGAAATGCTGAAATGCCCCTTTGTTTGGGCCCAGTTTCCTGCAGCACTTACAAGTTCCCAGATTAAGCCTCCACCACTCAACAGAGCATGAGGAGCCAGTGAGACTGTGGCTTCCTGTTGTCTGTGTGATTTGTGGTTGAGGAGAGCTGCATCTGGGTACAAAAATGTGATGCACAGAAATATTGAACTGTTCAGTATCGCAGTGTGCCCTGGCATACACACTCCAGGGGGAAGTGTGAGAAACTTCTGCTTTGAGTAGAAGAAATCAAGAAATGATGCATGATTACGCGGGTGGAATTTTTTTTCCACTTCTGTAGGGCAGCAAGCTCTGAGAAGAGATTGCCCAACAGTGAAGGGTGTGGACTGGCAGCCTTCAAAGTACCACGTGTCAAATGATATCCTGTTGATGAATTTCACAGAAAAGAAAAGGCCCTTCGTTTGAAACATACACGCACATCACTGTAAGGGGGAAAAACCACCCCATGGTTGAGTTACCAGTTACCACAATACTAATTTATTCATAGCTCCTCAAAACAGGGCATAGGTCATGAGAGTCTCATGCACCTTATACTGACTGCCATGGTTGACTCACTGCTCCTCATCATACAAATCTCATTTTGTGCACAAGAATGGGGAATATCATTTGACTTTAAAAGTTTAAAAAGTTTTAAAGGTTATGTAAAAATGTTCTTTCCCCACCAAAGCTCCATCTTGTAAGGGGATGCATGTGGGAACAGTCTCTTCATTTGCTCAAGCCAAGCTTCAAGCAAGGATAGACAGCAAGATTACAAAAATCTACAAGTTCAAAAAACTGACAGAGGCAGAAACAGGTGTTCAGGAGGTCATTCAAAAATGAATTTGCATTCTCAGACATGGCCCAACTGTAATATTTCACCATGCCAGACCAGCAGAGGTGATGTTTGCATGGCAAAATGTGTCTTAGCTTTGCTGGCTGGGAGTTTGAATGTACTGCAGTTCTCTAGTTGACTTGAGGTTTGATTTAACATTAAACATCGAAAACTGCTTTGGCCGGCACGGGCTTTCACTCTGGTCTGGCTGTAGATAACTTCGCTCTAGGCCACGAACTTTCTGTACATGTTCACCTCCTGTGATAAAACATGTCTGTCTTCGTCCTAGGATGCCAGTTAGGAGTTTGACGTCTGTTCGGCTGACGGACAGACCCATCTTTTCTGGTGCTTGCGGTGGGCATGTGTTCCCTTTCACACCACAGCGAGTCCTAGCAACACTGGAGCCAAGCCGTCAGTCAACAACACGATGGTAACAGAACCTCTCCCCTCACACCAAGCTCACACATGGTTTGGGACTGACACAGATACTGCCAATGCGTTGCCTCAAGAGGGAAACTAGCAGGCACTGAGCCTCTCAGTAAACAGCCACTGAAGCCAGGGACAGGACAAACATGCTGGCCGAGCTGGGAGAGCCGTGGAGCCTCGCCCAGAGATCCCTAGAGCGTGATGTGAGATGCGGCCCAGTTTGCATCTCGCAGAGACGTGAAACACGGAAGAAGTGAGACAGACGGCTAATTAGAGCACACTCCGGGGTGGAGCGAGCTCTAATTAGCCGTCCGTCTTGCTTCTTCCATGTCTCATAGAAGGAAAAGCGGTAGACGCTAGAAGACAGACAGGCGGAAAGACAGTGATACAGCAGGAAGAACAGAGACACTTTACCCATGAAATATAGGAGAAGTGAGACAGACAGCTATTATTACACACTTTAGGGTGGAGCACTCATAAGGCCAAGGACTGACTGTGCCTGTTTGCATCCAGTACAGCGCTCTGCAACAGCTAGGCTTAAAGCCAGAGACTGATGTAGCCAAAAGCTAATCATATACACACTAAAGTTGGAAGAAAAATATCAATATCTCAGCCTGATATAGTATCAATACAGCAATCGATGTCTACTTAATTCACATTATTTGATATTTTAAAAACTTAATATACTTTTATGTTGGTATTTAAGAACAATGAGTAGATGCCATGTTTTGTTTTCCTTACGACTTTTAATGGACTTTAATAATCTATGAAGGAATAATGTACTACAGCATACTGCAAACCTGGTGTATCATAAAATGGCAAAAATATTGTATCGAGTCCAAATATACTGAGAGTATTGTGTCACTGCTTCTGTGGCAACTGCCACCCCTAACAGAGAAAGCCATGAATCTGAAGCCTGGATTTTGTCTTTATAACAAAGAAATCAATCTTTACTGAGTGACTGCACTTCAGATAAGCTGAACTGTGTACATTTGCCAAACTGTTACTTCCATAGCAAAGTTAATACTCAGCAAATATGATCTCATGTTTTATGTATATAAGGTTTGGCTTCTACTCAGGGGCTTCTGCTCAGTGTTCTGCACACGGCAGCTTTTCTTTCATGCAGCATTGGATCAGAGTCTTAGAATAATCTTGTCGTATCAGACTGTAGAGTCGAGATCATGGAGTCATCCAGAATAGCACTGGTTTTTCGACGGGGCGGATCTCTTTTATTTACAGTTCCCCGACCCCGGCGAGAGTCTCCGAACTGCCATTACTGCAGTGAGCCAGATTCCGGCGGCCCACTGTGGAATCTCAGCGGCCACATCGGGCCTCTTTTCCTGAGACAGACAGCGGAGTCAACTCCCTCTCCAACAGGAATCAGCAGCCGTTTACACACAGGTACACCATGTACCTACTACACCATTTTCCACTCACATGCTGCTCATATATAATGATTCATATTCAGGACATACGCTCATGACATAAAGTGCAAAGGCTGAGTCAATGATAAAAGCTGATTAAGACGCCCGTTCTGAGTCGACTGCGGATGGGAACAGTTCTAAGAGGAGGCTTAATGGTCACTTAAAAACCTTACTTTGGAAAACACTAAAATAATTATTTCCATGTTTAGCCAAGATTCATTTTAACCCGAATCAAGTGTTAAAGTGGAAAAACAAAAATCCCTCTGTACTATAATAAACTCACAGATACTGAGAGTTCCAGTTTATCAAACCAGATGACCAAAGCTAACCTAGACCCCTAAGAACAACACAGTTAAAATATGTCTTCTGACAAAGTTAGGGTTCCCTTGGTTAAATTCGAACAGGTTTGTTGAATAATACTTCTTTTAGGGGAACAATAAGGCCTGTGTAAAAGTTATGGCACATTTCATATTTATGATTATGTCCTTCTTAAACTTTTCCAAATGTGTGTTCAGCAAATAAATGGAATAAATGGACATTTTTCATATGACTGTAAATAGGATGAATGTAAACTTTAAATAGGATAGAGCACAGGATGGTCCTGGCAAAGAAGGACTCTACTCTGGTTCAGATGCATTAATTTGAAACAAGTAAGAATAGCCGCCCCATACCTTCTCTGTGGCCAACCACTTTTTCTCATCCCTGGCACTATCCAACCACCACCCACACACACACACACACACACTTTCGTCCTATAGCCAACCCCCCAACACACACATCTCCTTCAAATTAGCCTTCTATCTAATTTGTATGCCAGTCCCCTCAGGCCTTGTAATCATTTAATTGAATCTTTTGTAATTATAATGAAATAATTGAAGACTTCCATTAAAACAAAAAAAATGAGAGTCTGTGTGTGTGTGTGTGTGTGTGTGTGTGTGTAGGAGGGTAAATATGACAGCGGGCACAGGAAGCTCTCATTTCCCTGTCCGTCACACACGTCCCTGTTCCATGCAGCTTATCAAACTCGGATGCGGACTGCACATTTAGGCCGAGACAATGGCGCGTGTGTGTGTGTGTGAGAGAGAGAGTGAGTGAGTGAGTGAGTGAGAGAGTAGGAAGGCGGCAAGACAATCAGGAATTCCAAAAAAAGGAAAAAAGGCTGCCTCGAGAAAAATAGGGGAAATAAACAATGACAAACAAACAAAAAGTGAAAAGGCCAATGAGTCCAATAAGTGCCAAAAATAGAGATCTAACTGATTACAGAGGGGGGGGGGGCGGCTGGGGGGGCTTTAGATGTACTCTGAT
>JBBPCW010000133.1:3571045-3582676 GCA_037974425.1 Phenacogrammus interruptus
ACACACACACACACACACACACACACACACACACACACACACACACACACACACACACACACACACACACCTAAAAAAGCCACGCAGCACATTCTACCGAAACGTGACTCTGTTGCGCGTCTTTTTGACAGAGCGCGCGGCAGTGTAAACGCAGCCCGTTAATGCCGCGTCTGCGCGCGCCGCACGCGTCTGCACGAGACTGCGGATCTCTCCCGGCTTGCCGTGTCCCGGTCCATGTGAGGCGGCGGTCAGGTGTCGAGCCGGAGCCGCGCCGGGCGCCCTGCCCGCGGAGCCGCGGATATTACCGGAGAGAAGAGGACCCGGACACGTGACACCGCTACCTCGACTCAGACAGTGCGCATGCACACAAGAGGCATGAAGGAAAAAGTCTAAACACTATAATAATAATAAAAAGAAGAATGATGATGATAACAATAATACATATGATAACAACAGCAGGGCTAAACGTAAAGCATATCCACTGTTCGTCATAAAATAAGCAACTAACGAACGAGATAAAGAAATAAATAACGATTATAATAATAATGACAATTATATTAATACTAATAACAATAATGATAGGGCTAAACGAAAAGCAATTTAGCTGTTCGAATAAAATATAGCAATAATAATAATAATAATAATAATAATAATAATAATAATAATAATAATAATAATAATAATAATAATAAACCATACCATTTGATAAAAGACAGTTGTTTTTTTTAACAGGGCAGTAAGGGCATCGAGAGCTCTGTTGCTGAGCTATCGGCGGTATTTTTAGCACGTGCGTTCGTTTCGTCTGAGCGAGCAATTATGCCTGTTACAGGCAGAGCGAGGCAACGGTGCTGAAAACACGGAATCTCTCTCTCTCTCTCCCTCTCTCCTTCTCTTCTCTCTCTCTCTCCCTCCTCTTCTCTCTCAAAGCAAAATGACATCAATCTGGACTGAACTTCACATCTCCTGAAGTGCAACAACGACTATCTTGCCTGACACGAAAGGGGCAGTTCATCTCCCCTCACTACTGTTCAGCACAACCCAACATTACCTTTCTCTCCTCAGAGCACTACTGCACTGAACCCCTCACAGTCCGCCCCAAACCTCAGGGTCGCTGGGGTGTTTCATGGAATGGTGCCACTGAAGGGGCACTCCACTGATTCCCCAAGATATGAGCATAGTTTTAAGAACTGAGATGTAAACCAAGCCATTCCGAGTTGTTTGACTTGAAATGATGCAATAATATGGAATTCCTAACAGTGGCGGTGATTGGAATCTGACGTTGCAATGTCTGCATTATAAAGCTAGATTTTAACAGGTATCAAAAATGCAGTGCATGTACCCATATGGCATGGTTTTAGTGATGCATAAACATTTTTTATATGTTCCATATAAAAGTGCTTTCAGTCACTTTGAATTAGTGGCGTTTCTGGTCATTCTGGTACTCCAAGCAAGATCTAGGGGATGGTTGAAGCACCCCTGCTTTGAATGGCTCTGTTTTCACGTTTAAATTAGTGGCAGTCTCCTTTAACTGGCCAGAGTTGTAATGGCTGTGTTTGAGTTGGGGAATGACCAAACTGTGCTCCTGTGCATAGCTGAAACCCCCTGACCTGCATAGTTACTAAACATCCTCCCACGTTACTTAATCTTAATCACATTTCAGATATCAAGGCCCAGATATCATGCTGCTGTCGTGCAGTGCTGAATCTTTAAAGCCTATTTAGGCCAGTGGTGCATAGGTAGAGGCGTTAAGCAAACTGAATGCACAAAAAAAAGACTTAAAAATGTCAAGAGCAATCATTGCACTCATTTCTACACTGGTAGGCATTTGGGTATTTTTGAGTCACTGGTTTATCACACTTATCAATCTTATCAGCATGTCTGATGCCCCAGTTTTGATTCGGGTGTCTGAGGTGCTTGCACGAAAAAGTCAGGAAATTCATAAATGACGGGAAATGGGTACAAATATGGTCGTTGGCAAAATGCCTATCAATGACCTTAGATGTGGCGCATATGAACGATTAATTTTTGAGTTTGTCCTCCAGACCGAGATTAGTCCCAAACCTAAACTAGTGAGGTTTTTCATTGGTGAATCATCACTGACAATAAAGAGTCCAAGACTTGTGTTAATCCCTGTCGAAGAAACCAGTTCGATATTACATTACATTCATTTGACAGACGCTTTTATCCAAAGTGATTTAAAGATTTGGGGAAACACTCAAGTTTAAGAACAGTGTGATGATACTGCTGTATCTTTGTGTCCTTTCAGGAAGTGTTATACTATATGCTGGCTCCAACGGCAGTGCCAGCCCCAGTCCAGGGAGTCCATCCAGTGGGTACCAGACCCAGTCGCCCTCCTCACACTCCCAGCCCTCATCCCCAGAGGAAGTCACTTTCACTGAGATCGGGGCTCTGAAGCAGCGCAGCAGTGGAGGAACACCCCCTTCTCCCAAGCTGGTGTTCCAGTTCCCTGAGATCTACAATGGCTCCACAGCAGCTTCCAACCAACATACTTACTCGCACCCCATCGCGGGCAAAAGGCCCTGCGGATTCACCGGCACCTTCACCAGTAAGCATATCTGCACTTCCATTGCACTTTTAATTGATTTTCTATGTTTTTGTATTTCTTTTATGCCTCCTTATTTATTAACATTTGTATTCTATTCTTGTAAAGCACATTAAACGACCCTTATGTATGATAATGGGCTATATAAATAAACTTCATTGTCCTTAGGGATTACAAGATCAGTCACAGCACACATCTGTCCTTGTTTTGTTTTCCTAAAATCTCCCTCTTTCTCTCTGCAGAAACAGGAGGGATGGTTCTGCTGTGCAAAGTGTGTGGCGATATTGCATCAGGGTTCCATTATGGCGTGCATGCATGCGAAGGCTGCAAGGTAAGACAGACTGACACACTTTGATATACATCAGTGGCTTCCAGTCTGGAAGTATACGTGCCTTGCATAGTTTAGTCCTGGTCCAAGGAACCCACTGCCCTACTCACAGTTTCAGGTTTTTTCTGCCTCCAACACATGAGGAAGGGGACTTATAACTTCCAGATGAGCCGAATCTGGTGTGTTGGTGCAGGGAATAGGTGCAACTGTGCGAAGCAGTGTGTCTCCAGGGTCCAACTCATTGGCTAGCTAATTAGTTGGATCAGGTGTGCATTGAAAACAACACAAAACTATGCAAGGCCACGGTTAGGATCTTCAGATATACAGCATAATGAAGTTCTCCCATTAGAGCCTTGCGTTAAAACATGCCTCCTCTCACGTTTGATCTCGCCAGGGTTTTTTCCGCCGGAGCATCCAGCAGAACATCAACTACAAAATGTGTGTGAAAAACGAGAACTGCCTCATCATGCGCATGAACCGCAACCGTTGCCAGCACTGCCGCTTCAAGAAATGCTTGTCGGTGGGCATGTCCCGTGACGGTGAGCCTCACTTACACCTTCGTTCTACCAGCACAATGCCACAGTAGGGCTTCCAAAGGCACAGAACTATCAGGTCCCACACCCCACCTCTCAACCTAGATTCCCCATTTAGTTTTTCCGCACTGTTACGAAGTTTCAGGAGAGGAAGTTTCTTTTAGCTTAGGTTTGCTGCTGTCTTTCTCCTGCCCTTTGCAGTCCTTTCTCCTTCTCCTCCCTTCCCTTCTTCTCTCTGCGCCTCTCTCTCTCTCTCTTAGCTGGTTTAGCCCTCCTCCTGCATACTCCCTGAGCTCCCCCCTCCCTGCCCCTTCTAGAGACAATGATTTATGAGGGCTGGAGTCATGCAGTCCCTTAAGCTATCTGTCATCTGGAAAACTGCAGCAAATACAAGAATTATTTTGGGAAATTGGAACACAAGCAACTTGATTTCCCTGCATGTGCCCTTATAATATCTCTGACAATTAATAGCCTGCTGCTGCAACAATTAAGCAAGAGATGCAGAAAAAGAGATGAGGTCCCCTTAGTATCCCTCGCCATGGAACAATGCTTCACCCGTTTTCTTTAATAATAAACCAGTCAATAGAAATCAAGCGTTCTGTAGCAGCTAATTCACTGCTCGGTAATAAGCAATATCAGCTTGGCCCTGAAAACAAAACAAGACACACTTGCACATTGTGACCTACTTAGCAGGTTTGGTTGCGGTTCTCCTCTTCCCGTCAGTGGCAGGCCCGTGTTGTCATGGGGCACAGTCAGACTGGTGTAAATGTGATGGGTGAACGCAGGAGTGGGTTACATGAGTTATGAAGGTCACTGCGGGAAAATGGGTGAATGGATAAGATGTGGTAGTAAACGTTCATGTTGCTCCCCCCCTCTAAGGTGGCACTTGAGAGAATCAAGAACCGCAACCTAAAAACCCATTTCTTTCGTTGCACAAACAGGAAAACCCCATGTAACTGCCTCGATGCCACATTAAAACCAGCGCCCTGATTTTAGCTCAAACAGTTGTGTGATTTTGGCTTTGTGATAGAGGCAGATGTTCACTTTGACATGATGGCATGGTTTCACTTCCGCTGCCACCTAGCCATATGAGAAAACCAGACCTCAGGATAGAACTAAATATGTCACACGATGTTCTGCCTCAGTGGAGCATAGTTGAGTTTGGGTCTTACTGCTGGGCATAGATGTACAAAGATAATCAGCTGGGAAGAGCCAATATTTCACTAAAGGCTTCACTGGTTTTAGATCATATATGCAGGGATAAAATAATATCACACAGTTACCTACAGTTCTCTGTATTACCTTGATATCTCAAACCTTGTATTCTTAACTGATAGTATCTAAGCCCAGTGAAGCACTTGGTGAAGTATTGGACCTTACTACTTCAAAGGTCCAGAAAAACATTTGGTAAGAGCCAATACTTCACCTAATGCTTCACTGGTCTTAGATATTATATGCAGGGATAAAATTCACAATGACCTACAGCTCTATATATTACCTCAAACCTAGGACTTCATTGCTCTTAGCACCCTCTACAGCCCAGAGCTGGTGTTGAGTTTCCTGTTCCTTATGAAACCCTACTTTGTCAAGTAGCGTTCTCATTTACTTCACCTCTCCACTGCTCTCTTGTTCTTTCCTTTTTCCCTGCCCTCTTCTCCACTCCTCTCCTCTCCTCTCGCCTCATGCGCCCTGTGCTCTGCAGCCTCTAATAGCCATCAGTCTTCCTCCGCATCACTGTGGCATTCTCATCACGTTCTGCCCACTGCCTGGCCCACTGCCCTACTTACTGGTCGAGAGAGGGAGTGAGAGAAGAAGAGAGATGAAGTGAGAGAGAGAGAAATAGAGGGGAGGGACAGGAGGGTGGAGAGTGGGGGTTGCAGCATATGGTAGCATATGTTCTATTTTTAACCTCACCAGCTGATGGATATTCTTAGAGAGGGGCCGAGGAGACAAGAGGTTAGGAGAAGAGAAGAGAACAAAGAGTAGAGGATGTTCTTGGTTGCCGATGATGAGACCAATGTCATTCTTTTTTACATTCTGCCTTCATCCATGTCTTGTATATTGTATGTGCTTTTACTGTGTGCTGAATACTCCCTTAGTTGGGGGCTGTACTCTTAAAAGAGAGTATATTTCTTGCTATAATGAGTCTCCCACATTCCAGTCAAAAACTAGGCTTTATAATAGGTGTCTAGAAAACTGGCACTTACAGCATCATTTTAGTGGTACATAGACCTTTAATACTGAACTCATTTTGCCTTTGCTTCTTTCATAGCTGTGCGCTTCGGCCGCATCCCTAAGCGTGAGAAGCAAAGGTTGCTGGATGAGATGCAGAGCTACATGAACAGCCTGAACGAGTCGGCCAGCTTGAATATGGCCTCCTCCCCTCCACGAGACACTCCAGCCAGCCCCATGGAGATCCATCCCAAAGAAGCCATCAGCTCCATGGCCAGAGGCTACCAGGACATGTTCCCGGGCAGCAAGCGGGTGGCCAGCATCAACACCAGCAGCAGTGTGCCAACCTCTTTTCTTGGCACCTCTCCTCAGGAAAACAACTACACTCAGGCCAAACCTTCCACAGTGTACCACTCCAGTACCTCCGTGGCATACGGAGCACCTTCTCTCTGCCCTGTGGCTCACAATGACAACAAATGCCCACTGCCCTCAGTGGACAATGGTCGCTACAGCTACACTGGTTCCTCCAATCAGAACCATTGCCAGTCCACAGTCAGCCCTCCTCTGCAGTCCAATCAGGCCAATTACAGCAGCAGTTATGCAGCTGCGGAGGTGCAGCCTCAGACATCGTGCCCATGGAAGCTGGATCAAGGCTCCAAAGTGCTGGTGAGAACTTGCTAAATTGACTTTGCCACAGGTTTACCAATGAGATTTCCACTACTAGTGCAGCACACTTATAAAACTCCTTTAACCATCCCTCTTTCCATTTCTGTTTCTCCAGGCCTGTCCCCTGAACGCATGCCCAGTATCAGCACCAGGGGTCTCCAGTCAGCAGGTGTGGGAGTCTTTCTCACAGTGTTTCACCCCCGCAGTCCGAGAGGTGGTGGAATTTGCAAAGGGCATCCCAGGCTTTCAGGACCTCTGCCAGCATGACCAGATCATGCTGCTCAAAGCTGGCACATTTCAGGTATAGAAGATTCATCTAAAAATCCTATATCTTTCATTATTTTCAATCCTATATTCAAGATTCAATCTTTTTCTTCCTACCTGTGACTTCCGACCTGTGTACTACTGTTTAAGTAAACGTGTCTTCTGTTTTTGTGCCAGGTGCTCATGGTGAGGTTCTGCTCACTGTTTAACCCCAAAGAAAGGACGGTGACTTTCCTGAATGGACAGTCCTACCCGCTGGGTACTCTGCGAGCACTGGGCATGGGCTCACTACTCGATGCCATGTTTGAGTTCAGCGAGAAGCTGGCTTCTCTCTGCCTGGAGTCTGATGAGATGGCACTCTTCATGGCAGTAGTGTTGGTGTCTGCAGGTAAACAGTGAACAAAAACTGCTTATGGAGTATATGATTCAGTAAAATGAAAACAGCATATGTTAGTTCATATTCTCAAACCCCCATCAGGAACAAAAACTTATTACAGGGTACAAAATATAAATCATAGAGGGCCGCAGTCCAACACAGTTGATTTCCCTATTTAAACACACCTAAATCAACTCAACTGTTAAATGACAGGTTTATTAGCTGGGATTGAATAGGGAATGATCCTTTGCTGGACTGGAAGAGTTGAGGATCCCTGTCTTTAATGTTTTTAATGACTAATCGGACTATAGTTTTATGATGTTCCTATTTGTGGAGGCTTCAACATGGAAACATTCTGTATTATTGAGTTGTTTATACTTTGACATGGTGTTTGATCACGATGGTCTCTTTCTCAGATCGGACCGGTGTCTCCGACATGGCAGCTGTGGATCAGCTACAGGAAGGCCTGATCAGGGCATTGCGTGCCTTGGTCACGCGCCGTCACCCCGATGACTCTACCCTCTTTCCTAAGCTCCTACTGCGTCTGCCGGACTTGCGCACCCTCAGCAACCTGCACTCAGACAAGCTTCTGGCCTTCCGCATCGACCCCTGAACCACCTGCACCAGCAGATCAACCACAACCAGCCTGACTGGCCGTTTTAGAGCAGTTTCTCTGGTTCAGATTAAGACTGCTCTTTTAGGACAAGCAGACAAGAGTGGATCATGCTCTTGTAGGAACATTTCATCTTTATGTCAGACTAAGGAAAGCAGCAGACAGAATGAAAAGACAGTTGTCTCAATTGGTCTGAGAGACGAATGACTCTCCTTCGCAGGTCGTGTTCCTTCAGTATACACACACACACATACACACACATTGCTTTCGAAAGGAGGGACCTCATTGCCAACCAGCATAAGAAAAGAACCACCAAGGAACTTTTTCCGAGACCAAATAAAACAAGTCGGTCTCCTGTTTGGACAATTCCTTCCGTTTTTTTTTTCCAGAACAGTCCTTCAGCCTGCAACCAAGAACACCTAGAGTAGACGAATAAAGTATAGGGACCATTTAATGCTGAGTGTGTATGTATGTATGTATGTATGTCTGTATGTGTAAGACTGTGCGTAATGAAAAGAAATGACCATGTACATAACACATAGATATTACAGAGATTTAACTCATGTCATGTAGAACTCCAGTGTCAGATGTTATTCAACATGTGTAACCTATGTTAGAGTGGCAGTGGCATTATAGCACAGATTCAGCTGTATCAATGAGCACAAGCACTCCAGTTATCACTTAGGTTCTCTGACAAGATTGAAAGAAATGGAAGTAACATACCCTTTGGTGATACAGCCATGCACATCTCGTATTTGTTCATTTACCTTCTGTTCTATGTTGAATACAATACATCGATTGTCTTTACATGTCCTCCTCCACAGTTTAATCTCGGGAGTTGAAACCAGCAACCACACACCCCCCAGCATGTTTAAAAGTTGCTTATTTTTCTGTTTCCTTGCTGTAAATATTATACACCTGCAGGTATAAGTGATGTAACCGTTCAGTACAGTGGATTGGGATAACAGTCAAAGACCATATGCATCAAAGTTATATTTTTTGACACTTGTTATGTCTGACAGGGGTGGGGGATTGGGTGCCTTTGGAGGAGATTTTGTTGTTCATGCGTGTTTATGGAAAAGAACCCTCACCAGGTTTGCCGTATTAAAGCAAGATCAGATTATCCTGACACCAGCAGAGTCCTCTCACAGCCTTTACAGATATTTAGAGGTTTTTATCAAGACATTTGGACTGCCATGTGGAACATACGATCAGTTGAGATTCTTAATGGTTGTTAAAACAATACTGTATGATCATGCTAATGTATATTTTGTAAATGGTATTCTTCCATAGAAACAAGATAAATATGAGATTATCTACATGCTTGTTTGCTGTTTTTATTAATGTTGGTCATTTTGGGACCAGAACTGGAACCTCAAAGACCGAAGCTGAGGATGGTGACTCGGAAAAGACTATATTTTATATTATAGCCTTTTCAAAAAGCACAAAAATATCCTAAAATCTAAAATGCAAGAGAAATGAAATGGAAAAGCGAAGTCTATGTTTTAAAGGAATTAATTCTCTATGTGGCCACTAAAGCAGATTCCTTAAACGTGTATGATCAGTTCTCAGTGATCTAGTACGGGTCCTAAACACACATAGTGGTGTAGGGTTGGGGCTTCCACTGCAGGGGAGGACTGGACTAGGATTGAAGATAAAACATGCATATCTTCAGCACTGACCCATCGTCTGAGGAATAAGTCCACAAACAGACAGTCACAGATGGTGGTACTTTTATTTGTAACAGCAGTGAGGAAGGTGATCAACCCTCCAGACAGTGAAGGATGCGGAACTCAGTGGGAAATTAAGAAGCGTGTGATCCAGTGAAAGGCCAGAGTGTGGCTGCCTTGTGGTTTCAGTCTTCTGTAAGAGGCAATGAGGGAGAAAAGTACGAATAGGGGAGATAAGAGAAAAGGAATAGTCCTTAGTTAATGGCCAAGTCAGCAAAGACATGAATGAAAGCTACTCACCTCTCACCCCAAGAGCCCTATTTTCCTGGTGACTCTGGAAAGCCAGGTGAGCAGCGTCAGGTGGCCTCATTAGATGGTTTCAGCTGTGTTTGAGGCAACATGGCGATGACTAACCCTAACACTGGTGCTGAAGACTCCCCTGGAGATTTTGGAAAGGCAGAGAGCAAGGTTCTGCCTGGAAGGTTGCACTGTTTTGTGCACCTCGCCGTAGTATTAATATATCCGCAATTGCTTTGAGCACAGATCGGCTAATCAACAAATCAGCTTTTAGAATAGAAACTACCAGCTATGAGTCTAAAGACTCCTTTACATCAGTTCCATTTCAGGTTATACTCATGAACCAACATGCACATAAGGTAAAGGTTATATGAAGAACACTTAAATGGGTATACAACCTTTATGCTATGACCCCCAAGACTGTCCACATTCTTGCTTCAACCCAACTCACAACTTAAAAAATATGGACTGTCTGGCAGTCACTGGTTTAACCCTTCAAGGGGTTCTCACAAATCTCTTCTCAAACAAGTCTCTTTGAAGAACCCTATTCCCCAAATTGGCAGCCCCAGTCAAAAGAAAGTGCCGAGGCCCCTATATAGAAGGCCATTGGTCATTCCTTATTATTCACAGTGAAAAATGGCAGCATGATGCCGTTCTATTGTTCAATGACTAGTGCTGACAACCACTTTGCATTTTTTTCAAGGATATATTCAGCTTTTTCACCTTAATGTAACTCATTGTCTAAAAGCCCCTTACTGTGGTGAAAACACAGGTAAAAGAGTGTGAGTGTGGTTTTAATAGGTCCATATTAAGGAAGAGCACAATTTAGAATAAAAGACTTTGACCCACTAAATACAGTCGTTCCATCTATAGGGAATAAGCGGCAAAAATACAGTGTTTTACACTTGTTTTTATGAGTAATTCATGAGTCACTAACCTTATAGATGCACTTTGCAGTTCACAGTTACAGACTATAGTCCCTTTGTTTATCAGCAGTAAGGAAACCACAGGACCCCCTGGGAGCAGGTATTACTTGGGTGGCTCACTCCAAGCATAGCCTGACACTGACATTGCAGTCTAATGTTAGAGTGCATTAGGTTCATAGAACCATATACAATCGCCCTGCGATCAGAATGCTATGGGTTCAAATCCCAGGACTGCCTGTGGCACTACTGAGGTACCCTTGAGCAAAGTACCATCTCCACACTTCACTTGGTGAATGGGTTAAATGCAGAGGAAGAATTCTCTGCTGTTCACACTGTGTGCTGTGGTGTGTTCACATATGACAGAATGGGCACTTTCACTTTCAAATGTCAAGTGAACCTTAGAAAAATTGTTTGGTTTCCCAGACCATAATGTAAACCTCTCTAAACCCAGAATTCTGAAATACATTGCCTTTGCAACCGAAGACTAGACTTATTTATGGCCAAAAAGGACCTGTAAAAGACCTCTATTAGTGCTGAGTGCAACTCAGGTGGTCTCTTGGCTATTTATGACTGAGGCCACATTGTGGAAGAGACTGAATAGCTCCCCTAGTAGCAATACACTCAAAATAACTCTCCCCATTCTCCACTGACCTCCCGTCCCGCGTGCCTGAACCAGTTGTGATGGCCTGAACAGATACTGTTTAACACAGAATGAGAAAAGTGTCTCAGTCATTCAACTTCCCTGAGTTTAATTTAGGTCAAATTATGGCAGACGGATGAAGGTCACATAACTGGTCTGTATATAAACATTAAACTATTGCTTTAAGTACAGTGTATATACAACAGTTGTCTATGTTTTCAAGCACACTTACCATGTAGATGCACTTAGTGTTTTTTTGCAGACTGTAGTCCATTTGGTTCAAAGCAGCATTTGTTAGCTACTTTTACCTCATTCATCAATGGTCAGGACCCCTACAGGACTGCCGAGTATTATTTGGGTTTTGGATTTTTTTCAGCATAGCAGAGACACTAGCATAGTAGTGCTATGTTTGTATGTGTGTGTGTTTGAATTAGGGTTGCCAACTCCCTAAAAAATAAATAAGGGACACCTCGTGGGCAGGGCCGTCCGACCCGATTGTCTTCACCTTTCCCCAGCGTTAGCTCTTTTTTTATGTGTAAAATGTATTTATTTTTTTTACCATTTGACTTGAAGTTGGTTTAAG
>JBBPCW010000133.1:3599816-3610972 GCA_037974425.1 Phenacogrammus interruptus
AAAATCAAGTAATGCACCCTTCATTCAAAAATCTCTCACTTGTAATATGTGAGCATATTTACTGTACAAAACTTGTCGGTGAACTATGAGGGCAAAAAAAATAAGAAAATAAACAAAATAATCGTTCATTAATCTTAATCGAGTTAAAATGTTCAATTAAACGATATTTAGATTTTAGGGCAAATCGCCCAGCCCTACTCAAGACAAAATGAAATTTCACTGAATGAGTTTGACGGGTACTAATGAGGAGAGGAAAAGTAAGTGGGATTCAAGAACTGTCCCGTTGCTGTTCACAGGCAGAGGAATGTTTTCTAACCTTGAGGAATGGTGACTCCTCCAGCATGTCCAGGAACTCAGGGAAATAATCACCCACTTCCTCGTCCACGGCACCCACCAGGCTGATCTGTCTCATGGGGCCGGCCCTGTACGTCCCCGAGCAGTATGTTCGGCTTACCTGCAGTCACATGATCCATTAAATCCATGGCACCAGTCACAGCTCAACTGTAACTTTACTGCAATGCTTAACTTTATATGTTTATGAGCCAAAAAGGATAACAGCAACATTCTTTAGATTATTGCCGACACAAATGGACACTGTCTTTAACAGCAACAAGCCCAAACATTGTAATCACTTACAACCTGGCCTACTTTTAGAACTTTTGAAGGTTTACATCATTCAGAATCAAATGTCAATATCCGCGTATAATCCACTATGCAAGTGCTCAGACAACTGGTCTGCTTAAGCCTGTATAGTCAAGCGCAGCTCCCTGAAATGTCATGGAGAAAAATCCTGTTTGGCCTCCAGACAGCAGAGGCGAATTTGGCACGCAGTGCTAGGCTCTTCCGCACAGTTAATGCACTTTAGACGATGGCCACACTAGACGCCAGACTACAGTAAGTAATGTCTTTGCTGTGTTATTCCTCTGGTGTTTAGCTGGGTAAGAATTGTGTACTTGACATATGCTAAACCTCTCCTGGATTGAGACTGGAGGCGTCTGTTCACTGTGTGTATCTATGTAATAAAGGTTTTTGGCTACTTAATAGGCACTACTTTAAGAGTAAAGTGTAGGCAAAGACTTACTCAAATAACTAACAAGAAAGCAGAGCAAACGCAGCTTTGGCCTGGGCAGCACCAATGGAACAGTGTGGACTTCCTCCAATATTTTCACTGCATAAATGGCACTATGGCTAGTTAACACTTAATAAAGCTTACTCTTGCCCCGTCTTCTGTAACGAAAAAAATGCTCACAGAACCGGTCATAAATGGCTTTGTAGAGCTGTAGAACACACAAATCCCAAAACAAATCTAGTTTTACCTGGGAGTGAAAGTTGGCGATGGTAGTAGTCTCGATGTCCTTCTTGCCGAGGATTTCCATTTTGACCGGTGTGTTGGGAAAGTTGAAGGCAAAATAGTCCAGAAAATCAGGCAAATAGGCGGCAGCACCATGTACCACAGACAGCGCGTAGCGCGCCGCTCCCTTTGTCGTTTCACTGAAGGCCAGCTCAAGGAACTCGCGAGCGAACCTCTCGGTGTCTCCAGGACGCAGGAAAGAGATCTCGTCAGCGTAAGCGTGCAGCACCGACGCGCCTCCGTTGGGCTGCTTCTCCTCATGTATCAGCTTGCTGAAGCAGGAGCCCGTCTGCAGACACGAACTTCGGATGAAATGGTCTTGGTGGGAGAGGAAAGGCGTCTGGACCCCTTTGGGCACGCGGTACTCACCCAAGCCTGGGCTCGTCTGACACAGCTTCTCGTCTTTGATGTACGAAAGCACAGCCGGATCGTCTGAGGGGGGAGGACTGTCTCCTGTCATTCCAGCACACGTGGTCTGCACTTCCTTGCTGTACATCCGCAAACGCTTGCCACGCTCATCCTCCCTGTGCCTCTTCTTTTTCTTCTTCTTCTTAAGCAGGTACTCCTCAAGGGATTGAGTTTTCCCATTCTCATTATGGCTGACTGGAAGAGAGAGAAGGAGAGTTAAACTGTTATTAATGCTAAAGAGTTTTTAAAAAGTTTTTTTATCCAACACTCTTGGCCTCTACATTAGAATCATCAGCCTTGCTGGGGTACAGTTGAATGTCAGTCGCACAGTTTGGGTTAGACATCCTCTAGTCCTTTATCAGACTGACCACTGAACAGTTCTTGGCTGTTGTGCATAAAACTCGGATACCCTACTGCCACACACACTGCCATGCCAGTCTCACTGCTATGCTGAAAGCGATCTACTGCACAAATATCAGGCCAACAATGGTCCTGTAGACAGAAAGTTGATGAGGTAGACTGGCTGACAAACTGATAAAGGGTGGACTGTACCTGCATCATTAGCATGGAGCAGGTTGATCTCTTAAAAGTGGCCAGAGAGAGGAAACATAAGGTGTTTTTATTATTATTTTTTTTTAAACAAGTAGTGGGCCTCACCTCTGCACTGTTTTTGCAAAGTAAAGGATACTTGCAAACTTAGGGGAAAAAAATAGAAGCCCATTCCAAGTGGAGACAATAACAAACTAAAGCAAAAGCTTTCGTTTCATTATCACCAGGTCAAGTCTCAGCTGGCCAAATAGTTTCAAACACACAAAACTGAGGTGAACTAGTTTAGCAGTCTGCTAAACAGACCTGTGCCAGAAGTTGTGGCACACAACAGTAAAAGACTAAGATGAAGTTGGCTTGTTTTTTGCCCAGCTGTTCATTTGAAATGTGTTGCTTTCCACCATAAAGTGTGCAGCAGTCAAAACAACAGCCCACCTTTCAACTCCTCCCTCTGTCACACACTAGCCTGTTCCTATTTTGTTAGCAGGTTTAAATGATCTGCACCACTTTGTGCATTATTTTTCTATGAAATAGTTTACCATGCGCAATACTGTGTTCTTATAAGCTAATACAACGATTTCAGAAGTATCTTATGTGTCTTCCCATGTTTTCTGAATGGGAGCTGAACCATTTAATTGTGTGATATCTTATGTGCAATAGTCTTACCATGTGATGATCACTATATATGTCAATATTACTGACATACTACTTATCTCTACTAAGTGCTATTACCCACTAACTACCATCTGTCGTTAGTAATTCACCTGTCAGTTATCTATAGTATTAATACCCAGCACTTGTGTATATACCATTGGATTTTTCACACTGAAATCTTTCAACATAATGTTTACTGGATTTAATTGAACTTTATAATTTTTAATGCATTTGTTTCTGTGTCTCTTTGCAGTCATAAGCAATTCTCAGCGGGATCAATAAAGATTTCTGATTCTGTTTTGTACGTAAAAGAGAGTTACATGTGAAAAACTGCAGAGGAGAGAGTTACATGTGCTAAAATGCAGCAGAGAGTAACATGTGTAAAACTGCAGAACACAGCGCGTCAGCGTGTGTGCTCTCAGTGCCAGCCAAGAAGTGAAGGCAGGCAGCGGAACACCCTCCACGTTTCCCAAAGTTACCTTTCTTTTTCTTGTTGTTTTCAGGGACCTTGACGTTGGCCTCGGCGTTCTCCTTCTTCGCCTTGAGCTTGGCGTCCTTGTCGGTACGCTTCTCCTTGCGCTCGGCCTTGGCTACGGTAAGGGGCGTGAATGTGAAGAGAGGGGTGGGAGTCAGGAGAGAGGACCCGGGGGATTTGGCAGCTGTTCGGGCCGCTGGAGGGGTCTTCCGAGGCGGCCAGGGCAGAACTGGGGCTTTCTTGGAGCCCTGGTGGTCATGGTGTTGATGAGAGGGGGGCCGTGTCTGGAAGAGGGGCCGCTCTTTGGTGCCCAGGTGGCGAGGCTGCGAGCTGTTTGTCTGTTGTTGTTGTTGTGGTGGTGGTGGATGTTGTGGTTGCTGCTGCTGGGGTAAGGTCCCCCGTTGCTGCGCGTGTGGATGGTGACGGTGGTGCTGGTGCTGGTGGTGCAGCTTCACCCTCTTCACCTCTTTATCCAGCCGCTCCAGCTTCTCTCCGCACGGGGAGCGCTCCCTCTTCTTTTTCTTCTTCTTCTCCCTCACGTCACCCTTCTCTTCGAGCTTCTCCTCCACTTTTCCTCCACATTTAACGCGCGCCAGGTCGACCTGTGCAGCCATTTTGCTTAAAGGGGGGGACAATTTAAAAGCCTAGTTAAACTTGAAGCACGCATGTCCTCCTAGGTCCCGAGTTGAATGGGATTTGTAGTCCAATAACAGAGCCTACCCTATCACAGGCCAGCGATTTGTAGTTTTTATCCTTCTCCCATCACATGCGCATGCGCAGCACCACGGTGCACCATGGGAGACGTAGTTTTCGTTGCCAAGAGGCACTGGATCGGCTGCGTGAGCCACTGCACGCACCTCGTCCAGGAGCTGACGTCACCGTGTAACTCCATAGGCGGGGCGTGCAAAAGAGAACGCACCCCCACAATTCAGGAGAGAGACGGACCATCACAATGAAAAACAAAAGCTGACAGTGATATCGTGTGATTTCATATGATAAATGCAGAACTTGTGAGATATAAAGACATTCGATTAATATTTATATTTATGATATATTACATACATTTATTATTCTAAATATATAATATGTATTATACATATATTTTATCTAATAGATATTATAATAGAACACATAAAACAATATATATATATTATTATATATTGAAGTGTATATTTATTATATTATTTATATTTATTATAGGTTTCATGTAAATTATACTACAACATATAAATATATATTATGAAAAAAAATCTAGTTGAATACTAAGAAACTAGTGTATTTTTTTTTCCCTCTAAGCGTATTTAACTCATTAGACCTAGTCATGTGTAGTCAGTTCCAGAGCATAAAACATTTGATTTGGCTACACTCAACAACAATGGACCTAACAAAGCAGCCGACTGAGAATCTGGAACTAAGGATGACTCTTAAACAAGACAATACTTGAATACGTGCCTAAAGACCCTGCTTGTAATTTGATCTCTATGCAGTGTCATAATGAGAAAAGAACTGTTGAAGTAAAAACATCTGGATGACAAAGAATTCAAGGCTCATATAGGCGAGCAAAACCCTCACATCACTGCCAAACACCTCCAGGAAATTTTAGCTGGCATTGATCCACTAAGCACTATCGCACTAAAGGTAACTGACAGTTTGGAAGCAAGTGCTCTGGCCTAAGGGATGAAAAGAAGACTCTGGTCTCAAACACCAAAGATGTGCTTGAAAAAGCAGAAGCATTTAAATAAAATTATATCTTGCCAGCTGTTAAGTATGGGGTGGCTCTGTTATGTACATTGCTATTATGTAAAAGCAGTAGATCAGAGAAAAAGAGAATTCTACCTAAAAACAACAAATCATAGAAGCTTATAACTCAGTCAGTGAAGAAACCAGAAGAGAAAAATGTTGGTTATCACAACAACACAAGGATCCAAGAACATACATCAAACATTTTTGAGTGACAAAAGATGAATGTTTGACCTGGCTTCATCGTCCCTGGATCTGAGCATTACTGATAATCTGTAATCACGTCTTATTTTGATGTGTCCAGTGGGTCCAAACTTTCACAACTTCGTCAACTGTGGCTGTTTTGGTTGGTTTTCCTGTGTTGCACATTTTTTAAAAAGGCTGTCCAGGCTGAAACATTAATTGTACCATCAGAATGAAGGCTGGGGCTACTGCAGGCACAGTATACTTAATAGGTTCCTTTATGTCTTTATTTAACACATCCACTATATGGACAAAAGTATTGGGACATCTGTTTTTCAGGGTTTGGGCTAGACGTCTTACTTCCAGTGAAGGAAAATCTTAATGCTTCAGCAGACCACGACAAAACGTTTTGCTAATACCTTTAGTCAATTTGAGCATTCACTTTTTTTTGACATACACAATTTTTTTGACAAAAGTATTGGGACCTCTTAATTATTGAATTCTGATGGCCCCTTACTTCCAGTGAAGGTAATCTAAAAAAACTTCAGCAGGTCAATACATGCTTCTGACACAGTTTGGGCTATTTCAGCATGACTGTGTCCCAGTGCACAAAGCAAGATCTATAAAGACATGGCTGGGTGAGTTCAGTGTGGAAGAACTTGACTGGCCCACACAGAGCCCTGACCTCAACCCCATCCAATACCTTTTGGATGAACTGGAACAGAGTTTCTGATCCAGGCATTCTCAACCTCATACACGCTTTACAGAATGAATGGGCACAAATTCCCAAAGAAACTCCAAAATCATGTGGAAGGCCTTTCAAGAAGAGTGGAAGCTGTTGCAAAAGGGGACCAACTCCAGTGGCGTCCCAATACTTTTGTCATAATAAAAACAGGTGGCATTCTCCAGGCCCCTTATTCATCGACAGCCTTTAGCACTCACTCACTCACTCACTCACTCACTCACTCACTCACTCACTCACTCACTCACTCACTCACTCACTCACTCACTCCAAATATTTCAAACACACCCCACAACCAAAAATAATTGTCAGTAAAACTTTATTTTTATCAGTGCATGAACAGAATGTCATGACCAGATTCATCTCTTTCACCACTATATATATATTTATATATAATCCTCATCTTTTTAATTACTTAAAAAAATAATGGAGCGATTTACAGATTTTTTTTTTTTTCTGAGTGAAGGCAATTATTTATACAGGTGCTGTACATTTTATAAACATTTACAACTACCACAATGTAGAGATCCAAAAGCTTTTTTTTCTTTTCTTTTCTTTTTTTTTTTATAGATAAAGCAAAGCAAGGCCACAGTTTCATACACATGAGTTATGAGATGCACAAAGGGAAACAAACCACAAGAAGTCCAGTTTCATTTTCAGTTTGGTCTTCTGAGCAGTCCGTAAAGGCTTCACATTGTTATTCAGGACTAAACAGGTGCCATCTGTCACATATGCAGTGGCATACATACATTTTTTATTGCGAACTCTTCTGTCCCAACTGGCTGATTGTAAGCTGAACCACCATTTGGTTATAAGTCACAAAAGATGTCAAACTCCGGCTCATTAGCAGACTTAACATGGTCCTGTTAATAGGTGCAATGGAGAGAGTGTTAAGAAAACAAACGCAAAGTCGAGGACCGATGAACTAAAATGGACTTGTCTTTATCGAAGCTGCCACTGGTTCTGAGCCCATTCTCGAAAACAGGGGAAAAAAGGAAGTGCATATACTCACACATATATTGAGAATCACAATGGTATTTAAACATATGAAAAGTGGTTTTTAATACAGTCTGATATGTTTTGTGATTACACCAATCATATATACATGGCCATTTTACACACACATATATGGAGATGAGGCCAAAGTCCACACACAGTCAAATGAGCTACATGTGATGAGCTACATGAGCGTAGGTTACATTACACTTGGGCTTTAAACAAGCATAGACCTTAAAGAGACAAAGTGTTCTCGTTTCAGACCCATGTTTTCTCCAACAGTCTCAGGTTAGTGATGCACAGGAAAAGTCGATCGATAAATGTTAAGAAAAATAATAAGCAATGACAAAAATATATGCTAGATATGAAAAAATATGATTTACTCCCAATACCATTTTTATTTAATTTTACTGATACAACCGAGAATTTAGTCAAAATGTTCACCCCAAGGTCCACACCGTGCTTAAAAAAAACAATGCATGCCCTCTGTGTGTAGTGCACGAGTCAGTAATTCTAATCTGTGCTGGAAGGATGGTGCAAGCTTTTTAGAATCTGAGTTGGAGCACAAAGTTTATATATGATTGCAAAAAGCTATATATTTGTCCTTTCATCTCAATAAATTACATACAATTCTTCATAAACAAACGTGTAGTAAACATTATACCTAACCACAAGTGTCTGGTCATTGAAAGGTTGATGTACATCGACCTTTGAAAATAATCTAAAATACGTCGCAAAGCTGGTAATGTGTGGCCAGAACACCATGAGCCAGTTTCCCAGTCATAGATTAAGCCTAAGATTAAAGATTTTATGGTAGTCTAGGTTTAGGCCTAATCTGGGTTTGGGAAATCAGCCCTTTGTGTGTCTGGTCATCTGTCTGGACTGCTCCTCAGTTCAGTTAAGCAGTGATGGTGTGTCAAACAAGAAATCAAAGCTAATGGTGTTAGGAACAGCCTTCATTCAGCTTTAACCATTTTAGCATTGCTTGCTTGAACTGTCTCTGCAAGGACATCTGGCAAATCTTGCGAGGTGAAACTAACTGACTGTCCATATGTTCTGAAAACGAGCAAAGCAAAAAAAAAAAGAATAAAAAAACCCCAAAAAAACATTCCTTCACGTTCCCGGATATTTCAGAGCATTCCATCTTTACCCCTCGCAGGGTTTCACAAGAGCACTGGGATTCGAGTCGAGTCCCTCTAGCAGGAGTCTCTGAATGGCACAATATAAGACTTGCAGGTCTTAGTGTAGGTGAGACGACTGCACCAACTTGGACATCTGGACACAGAATCTGAACAGATACTTGAGAACACTGAATAATCATGAATGCACCGTCTCAGCAAACGTAACAACGGGATGTAAAAGTCACATAAAAATATGCATCGAATACACAGTGATTCAGAGAAACCATCATTTGAAAACAGTCGGGGCCCATTCTGGTGTCCTGGGCATTCTGACGAATTGGGACTTAATTTCTGAGCTTCACACACCCTCCACCTGAGAATGGATCTTGGCAGAACTAGGGACCTTCCATGGACCTGGAGTAATGGGGGCTTTCTTGGTGCTGGGGTTTCCATTCCAGGAGGTTTCTGGTGGGACACTGCTAGATCCCCTTGTCTCCCTCTTGCTCTCTTCAGCTGCTACCCCTTTGTGTCTGACCTCTCTGTCTTTCTCTCTGTGCTCCTTGCGGTTCAGGGTACTGGTCTGAGGTTCTGGTATTGGCCTCTCTCTGTGGATGTGGGAATGAGACTTCTGAGGTGCCACATCATTGTCTGCCCCCTTCTCCCTACGACGTCGTTCGTTAAGGGTCTTCGTGTTTTCAGGCCTGGTTTCTCCGGTCTCCTTGTCCTGTTGGAAATGACTGCTCTCTCCATGTCTCCAGTCCTGAGGCCCTACAGAACCAGTGTAGTGCCACTGTGGTTCGTCCTGTCCCCAAGATGACTGCTTGGTCCCGGTCTCTAGGTCCTTCCTGGAGTTCTTTCTAGGACTTGTTGAGCGGCTCTCCCTTTGCCCCTGGGGTTTTCTCTCCACATACACGTCCAGACTCTGAGTGCTAGCATGGCTGTTCTTGGTCTCCATAGAACCAGAGGGTTTCTTCTCCTTCTTAGGGCTACGTGAACGCTCTTTCCGCTCTGTAGGAGAAACATCCATCCTTGGGGGGCCTTGGGAGTTGCTTTGAGATACAGTGGAGTCGTTTTTCCTAGGGAGGGATCTGGGATCTCTGGGGTAGTGATGAGGCCCACGGGAGGACGCAGGAGCTGGGGCAAGGAGCTCTTCTGGGGCTGTGATCCAGGAAGCAGAATGGGCACCCTCAGAAGGTGAGAGAGAGGGGGAGGAGAGAGATGCCGGCACTGATGGCTCATCAAGGGCAGGGTATCTTGAGAAGTTTGCAGGTGGACCCATCATCATCATCTCCTTAACATCTGCAACAAATGGCATCACAGTCATCACATTAGGAATTTCTTAATAAGGATCTCATGCATAGTTCCCAGCCCAGTCCCTAAAACAATAGTCAGGTGTCCAACAACCCTTGACTACCAGATTGAGATGATTCAGAAGGTGGAATACAACAAAAATGTGGAATGGCTGGGAGACCTTCAAGGACTGAACTGGAAACCACTGCAGTCAGAAACGTCTGCACTCAGAAACAAATTAATCTTTGGGGATTTCCCAACTCAAAGTTTACTTTCTTTTCAAAAAACAAACTACATCATTAATCTGTTTTTCTAAAAACAAACCCTGTTAAAAATCTTCACTCCCTGAGGCTCTTGGCCTCAAGCAACTGAGATATTCATCTGTGCTGCAGAGACATTTCTATTTTCCCTCGGGGCTGATAAGGGTGCAGGCGGAGGTGAGGGAGCAAGGTGTCAAAATGAACCAGCGAGCGAAAAGAACTTGACGGCACAGGAATAGGAGAGATAACAGTGTTCATTCTTTTTACTGATGGTACAGCCAAATCTAGGCCCCAAAAAAAGGCAATTTTATCAAAAATATCTGGCCACACAAATGATCTTAAGGCATCCCTGCCTTGCAGCTGTCATCTATTAATGTACTGAGTAAAATATCAGCTAATCACTGCAATTGGGCGTGTAATCGATTGGTTGTTGCTGTTATCTCCTTTGATTAATCCATCGTGCAGATTAAGGAAAAGGTTTGTTGCATTGAATATCAATTCTGTTGAGGTAAACTACGTTAGTGAGCAATGTGAAAATAATGCTTATATAATACAGTGGTTTTTACTGATAGTTATCAGTGATGGAAGGCTGGTTTCTGATTATGGTAAACAGGTAAAGAGGTATGAAAAGCAAACAGTGGCACTTCTGAAAGAAAAAAAAAAGGAAACAAGAGAAAAGTGAGGCTTGGAGGAGGAAGAGCAAAAGTTTACCAAGGCTATTAAGGACAGACCAAGAAAAGCAGAGTAGTCTTTAGTGATGCTCTGGTTTCATGTAGAAGCACAGGGTGGAAGAAGAGTTCAGACCTAAAGAGGAGAGAAAGAGGAAAAGAGAGGAGCCGAGGCCAAAGACAAAAGTGAGAAGACAGGAACAGAAAGTAAGCTAGAGGCAGATCGAGAGGTGAATGCATGAAAACAGAAGCTTCGTGACGCTGCTGTCAAGCACACAAATCCACCTCTGCACACACAAAGCACTTTGGAGGACAGAAAATGTGCATAAAAAGCCTGAGGAACGTTTGTATTGTGTGTGCAGAAAGTGATGAGGAGGCAGTGTCGAAATCAATTTTGTGACCTGCAGCAAGACACCAATTGTACACAGACTCGAAGGCTACACTGGCCTCTAAATTTTGTCAGGCAGGAACATACTGTTGAGTACAAGTGAGAGCTGCCATATACAATCCTGTCACAATATTTGGGCCCTATTGCTATTCGTTACGATATTTAACGGTACAGCTTACAATTCAATTGATCTTCCCAATTAAGTCCTTGCTAATTTTTATTGCCATGCAAGAGAGCCAATGTTGTCAGAGTAGATGTACACTACCGGTCAAAAGTTTTAGAACACCCCAATGTTTCAAGCTTTATTTAATCGAAATTCAAACAGTTCAGGTCC
>JBBPCW010000133.1:3842913-3858230 GCA_037974425.1 Phenacogrammus interruptus
TGAGGGGGTGGAGCAGGGGGACACAACTGGATTGGAGGTCCAGCAAGAGCCTGAGGGGGTGGAGCAGGGGGACACAACTGGAGTGGAGGTCCAGCAAGAGCCTGAGGGCATGGAGCAGGGGGACACAACTGGAGTGGAGGTCCAAGAGGTCCAGGGGACGGAGCAAGAGGAGCCCATAAAGACCACAGAGCCAGAGACAGACCAGGCCACGTTCGTAGATACGGAGACTGCAGCAGACACCGGAGAGCAGCTAGACTTCAGCGAGATGAAGGACGAGCAGGATGAGTACACCGTGCATGAAGTGATGGAGCACACAGTGCTGGTGACGACTGCATTTCCCATCCAATCAGATCTGGTGATTGAGCTGGAGGGCAGTGGGACTGATGAGAAGACCTGAGGAGGAAGATTAGAGCTGTATGGACAAGAACAGGTGTTTGTGGAAGCCAGAGGTCACCCTTCTGGCAGTCCTGGAACAGGGAGCGAAACGAAATTTTACAATAATGCTGATCGATATTGGTGGTGTTGCTACAAATTGTGATTGGAATATACCCCATCCTTTTCCTCTGGGATCAATAAAATTTCTGATACTTATTCTTTTCCAATATACTGCAGCTTTCTGCAGTGTGTGTGTATTGAATAGGCTGAACGTCTTAGACACAGGACCAAGAGAGAGGAGGGTTGGTCACCCCTGATTTAGAGCGGTTTTAAGAGCACCTTCTGCACACAGTCTGCTGTAGAGAGTGTATATACAGTACTGTGCAAAAGTCTTAGGCACCTGTGTAAATTGTTTGAAGTCATTTATATCAGCAGTGGCTTCTTTCTGGCAGCAAAAAACAGCTGAATATTACAATAAATGCAAACAAACAGTAAAAAGTATAATTTCTTTTTTCTAAATTGTAGTCAATATTCTGTGAGCTGGTTAGAAGAGCAGGTTTGGATCCAGGTTTCTGTTCAGGGCCTCCAGTCATTGGGTGAATGAATAAAGTTCCATAATCAGCCCCTAATTTAATCTCCTGCAGTAAAAAGAGCCGAACCAGGAATTTGATGGAGCTGCAGGTAAAACTGGGCTTCCATGAGGAAAGAGGACTGGAAATGGTTAAGGGAACACATCGCACATAAAACCACCATTCACTGTATTAATGTTGTCTGTATTTGTTGTAAAGTATGTGTTAACACCACTGCCCAATAGTAAACAGCTTTTAAGCATAGTTTTCTCAGGTGCCTAAGACTTTTGCACAGTACTGTATATAAATAATCTGCAGTCTGCAATCCCCATTACATTAAAATCTACTGGAGGAATGTAGAATACTGAAAGAAGAGCTGTGATGAGACATGACCACCTCTCCCTGTTTGCACTGCTACACTGTAGAGTCTAGGACTTTATTTTAAAGTAGAATTGTTCTTTGGCATTTGAAAACTGGAAAGTCAGGGTTTTTTTTTTTTTACAACTGTGTCATTTTCAGATTCCTTGTTTTCCCAACATTGTTGGTACCTGATTGTTATAGAGGTATGTACCGTATGAGATCAAATCCAGCTTAAGCTGGGCTTGTGACAAATTTTAGGTTCACAAAACCTAACAAATGTGGCTGTGATTGCAGGAAGAGATGAATTTACCATAACGTCTTCAACAGCCGTCTGTTGAAGTGCATCTTGGACCACCACCTGAAGTCTGATCAATTAGGGTGTATCTCGTGTGCTTATAGACAGGGCTCTATCTAGATAGTTTTATGAATCAGTATACTATCAGGTGTAAACAGGGTCTGTCTCCGTCAACCCATGTGTATATGCTCAGGCCTCACGCTATAGAAAGACAAAGAGGATGGAATAAATGGAAGAATCGAAAAAGAAAGCAAGAAATAGTGAAGCGTCTGCAAAAGTAATAACACCAACACCATCATGCTCGCACTTACTGGAGGAATAATTGCTGGGATTTTTTTTCCTGTTTAATTGATGCCACAAACCTCGAAGATAAAAAGGGGCCCACTTCTGTCAGCCCCTGTTTGGTCCAGCAGTTGACTATGATCCTAAATCCCTGGGACAGGTTAGACATGCCACATTAGGCATCCAGTAGAAAGTGATGCACCATTGCGAGACAGAAAATCCAGGGTTAGGTCAAAATACGCTTAAAGCTGGATGAGCAAGACCTCCTGCTTCAGGAGACGGACCCTCATTAAACTAAGGGTTTCTTTCCAAACTGCACTAAAGATAAAAAGCCAGGAGGAAGGTTTACATAAATAGAAACAGCAATGCTATTATATTTCACATCATCGTCATAATAAACATGCATTTTGCATTATACAGTTCTATGGAAAATTGGACAAATTACAAAGTACATCTCAGATTTCAGAAGAACACACATAGCTTTTTCCTGCAAACACAAAATGTGCCCAAACATATGCACATTTTTCCCAATTCCAATAAACAGTAACTGTCCTGTAAAATGTATAGAAGTGTGTTCTTAATAGAGAACATGCACGTATTTTCAGTTAGCAAAACATACTTTGGGACAGGCATCAGCTGTTCTTCATCTCAGTCCTCTTGATATGAAGATGGATATACAGAATTAGGGAAACTTTCCTTTGAAACCTCTCATGAACCTGCTTTGCTGCATGAAACAAATGTAAACATTTAGCAGAAATGTAAAATGTATATTCGTGTACATATTTTTTGACAGTGGTTATGTTTTTTTCCTTATTACTAGTGAATATTCTGAGTAAATAAACAGCCAAGAACACCTTCCTGCCTGCAGTTTATTGATTGATCACACGTACAGACATCACTACACAAACCCAAACACAAGGCCCATAATGGTAAACAGGATTTTGGCCATGAAAGAAAGCTCATTCCGTATGAAAAAAAGTTGAGAAAAAACAACAAAAAAACTAAGCTACGTCAAGTAACATACATAATCGTACTTTCTAGTATCATTATTAAACACGAGTTTTACTTGAGGAGATAGTGTTACTACTGTAGTTCCAGTTATTAAACAGCATAATTAAAGACATAAAATACATCAGTTTCTACTGCTTATTGTGAAGGACTGCTCCAAGAAGTGAAAAGTAGCACAGGCTGTTCAACATTTTGACACCTTCACTAAAATAATCTCATAAATAAACCTGTTATGAAAATATGAAAAAGATTTTCATGACGTATAAATTCACAGAAAAACGTGGGTACTTCATGCATGATGGATTGTCTGACGTGTCCAGAAGGACGTGAAATGGGTTCGATAGGATTTTTTTTCAAACGTCTATCCACATCTTTTTGCCTGCTGAAAGGTATGAGATTAAAATTCTTTAAAATAAAGCTCTGCTACTCTCCTGAATTAACCGATCATGAGAAATACCTTTGGACTTTTCCCAACAGTGCAAATCTGAATTTGGCAATACATCTGAACTGAGCAATCCTATACAGTCACCATTTGGAATGTGTGGTGTGTTTGTCTGGAATCTGAAATTGAACTGTCATGACTACTTGATTCAATTTTAATAATTAAACTAGAAAGAAAATTCCTGAAGAAAGTTTGAAATGGGCCTGCTGCCAAGAAACACCCTAGAAACGGCATAGCAACCATCTCCTATGGCATAGCAACCACCTTATTCATCTATTTTGTTGTTAATATTATGTCAATATTATTTCATAATTTTGTTCTTTATTATTTGAGAGCAAGCACATTAATGTTCTTAAGTTGTAGCTTTATTATTCCGTTCACTCGTTTTTTGTGCCGCTACTCCTCTCAGGGCGTTTGAGACCGAGACACTGTTCCAACTCTGACACGTCGGGACCGATCTGGAATATCATGCTTGTTCACAGCTCCAAACAAGTCAGGGAAAGTTGTTGAGAAGTTATAAAAAATAATTCAAATCTTTGATGATCCCCAGAGCGCCATCAAATCCATCATCTTCAAATGGAAAGAACAGGGTGGAGTTAAAAAGGAATGCAAGTGAACAGGGGAAAAAAGGGAGGAGCGAAAGACAAGGAAAACATGAGTGCTGGTCATAACCAACTGTGTTTGTGTGTTGGGGAAGTTGGCCTGAGGTATCACATGAAGTTAGGTGGGTTTCTGCCGGAAAAATGGGAATAACGAATGAACGACAAAGCGTAACATAAAGCTGTGAACAAACACGCTATTCCAGATCGGTCCCGACGTGTCTGAGCTGGAACGGTGTATCTATCTCGAAAGCCCTGGGAGGAGTAGCCAAAAAACAGGTGAATGGAAAACCCTATTCATTCCCTATGGCATCTTTGTTGGCAAGTAAAATGCCAACAAAAGCAAAACCACACTTTGCACTGACGAGCCGAACGTTCTGATCTATAGGTTGCCGGGTTAAGTACCATGCTTCAAATAATAAATAAATAAAGGAACCTTCGGCTCCATTCATTTTAACGAGCAGGCCCATAATACCTTCTCTGTGGGTTACATAGTTGTAAGCAATTGGACACATTTCAAAAAGGTTTGAATGTTTTGGTGGAGTTTGGTGGACATTTATATACATCGCTTTGCTGGTTTCTCAGACCCAGATTAAGCCTAAATCCAGATTAAAAATGACTACTGATGATTCAACATCAGTGCCGTAATAAAGCCAAAAGCTAGGTTCAATCCACATTCAGCAAACGGGCCTTTAAAGTTTTTATATTCTATACGGCAAGTCAGAGACCACCCTTTTAAGTTTTGTACTTCCAGCTTCAGGAAACATTTATCAGAATATCACAAAGAATCCCAAACAATTAAAAAAAAAAAATATATATATATATTTGTGTCAGTATTTAGTGCTAGGGTCACTGATCTTACTCGTAAGGGGGGGCAGCTTTTACTTCTTTTCAAAAAGTAGAATCGAATTAGTTCCTGGTAACTGGTCACGCTTTGTGACCCCTGATTAATTGTGCCCACCCTTTATTGCAGATTTTTTTGGAGTTCGCTTTCAATTTGTCAGATAAATTTTTCATGCATCTTTAAATTGCTTCAAAGAAAAAGTTTGCTGCAACATCCAAGCAATTACACCCAATTACCAATGTACACTTATTAGTCCATAACCCGCCTCCACTTTGTGTTCTATACAGATTTTCTGTTCTGTTCTGTTATTTGTCAGCAAGAGTCGAGTGCTGATCTGATGGAGATGGTTTTGATGGTTTACCAGGTCAACGGTTGCTGACATTCCTATTTTCTCTCATCACTTTTAACTATTTTTATGAACTTCAGCTACTCCCACTCTTTTTCCCGTTTCTTCATCGATCTTCTTACTTACGCAGGTGGGTGACCCATCTAATCTCCCTTTGATTATGTCAGATGATTGGCAGCTGAGGTGTGTGTGTGTGTGTGTGTGTGTGTGTGTGTGTGTGTGTGTGTGTGTGTGTGTGTGTGTGTGTGTGTAACTGGGCAAACATATCGGTGAGAACTTTTCTTAAGAAGACTGCAAGGTTTAAGACTGAAAGGGTGGAGGAGTTGCATCAGATGGCTAAAAGTAAAGAGTGGACAAATTAAATACCAAAATATTTGGTACTATTCCAAGTGTTCTTTGCAATTTTCTGATAAGGATTGCCTAATCTGAGTACATCCCAAGACTGAAGCATGATTACTCACAGCAGTTCGCACTGGAAATGAAATCAATAAAAAAAAAATTGGTCTCTAACTTTTACACTGTGAATACATTTTTAAAAGCTTTGTCATTTTTTCTCCAAAAAATAAACAATGAAGTCTCTTTGAAGGGCTATGCATGGTTTGTTAATGTTAAGTCAATTTTTTGTTTTGCCTTTCAAGTCACTGCTTCAAAATAATCGGTAGATTACTTGCTTACCAATGTTTGATAGTAATTGCCCTAATGCTGCGCAGGGCTGTCATGCTGTGGATTACTTTTGGCAGACCATTAACTAAAGTACAGTTCTTCTTCACCTCACCTCCATTTAGTTTCCAAGGCATGGATCACTAGGCACTATTTCAAAACAAGCCACTTTACCCCTGTGCCCCACCTTCAGAGTCCCGCCCAGCCAGCGCAAAACTGCATGCAAACATAACATGGCTGTGGTAGCATTAGTTTACAGAGGCGAATGAAGCGAACGCAAGGACTGTCTGCTTACCCTCACCACTCGCCCTCCAGCTGAGGTGAATATGTTTTAAAGTGCCTAATGTACCTAACATCATAGTGTCACGTTCAGAGCGGCGCCCCAGGGAGCGCCAGTGTAACTGGTCAGCGAGCTGGGTTCACCTCGCGGTTCTGGTTGAGCTCGTTGTTGAGGTTGTTAAGAGCTTGGTTGCGGTGGTGCCGGTGTAGGTGGATGTCGTTGGCCTCTGGTATATCAATGGGTTCAAAGGTGCTGGAAACAAGGGGCATAAACTGACGAAATATGCTGACGCTGCCATGCCAGAAGGTGGGCTGTGGCAGGCGGCCTGCTGCACTCCACGAGCGAGTGGTGGGGTCGTAGACCTCCACCATGTCAGACAACTCAAAGGTGTTGTCGTAGCCACCGGACACGTAGAGACGACCACCCAAAGCTGCTACACTGCCTCCGACGTGGACCTGAGAGAGAGAGAGAGAGAGAAAGAGAGAGAGAGAGAGAGAGGGGGGGGGGGGTTCAATCGTGTATTACCACTACAAACAAATAACACAGTAATAAATTATTCAAATGCTTGTTACTAGAGATGCACCTATGGGTTTTCAGGACCAATTCTAATTTCTAATTTTGTATTAACCCTTTTATTTTGTATCATTTTGGTTTTTCAGTTTTATTTTTAGCTCATTTTATGTGAGCTAGGTGAACAAATTAAACATCCCAGAACCAGTGATTTCTAGCCTGAAATCTATTGATTAAAGTCACTGAAAACACTATATTGTTGATCAAAAAGGCAAAAACATTTTGGGTCCTCAGTGGGTCGTCAGATGTATTTTGCACTGCTTGTGTGCATTTTGTGTGAGCACGATAAAAAGACAGACATACGGGGCATACCGATTACAGAGATAGCTTGAAGATAGTGAGGCTATGGGTATAAGAATATTTTTCAAAAACAAGACACAAGCAAAACTAGAGGAAGAAGAGTTACTTTCAGTCCCTCTATTTATTTTACTTTGAAATAACTCTGAAATGGTGCAGTTACCAGGTGAAAATCTGTGGGCTGGGTTAAGCTGCTAATGTTTCAAGATCTTAACAGCATTTTTATTTATATATTTTTAATGTATTTATTCATATAAGCCTAATAGCTCTCAATCTAAAACCGTTGTCTGTTTGCTTGCTGATTAAGATAATGTGAGCCAACACTTAACGTACCAATAAACCCAGTAAAATCTTGAGGATTAAACGTATTAAGCAGCTGAAAGTAATTGCACCATTCATTTAAAAAACATTTTTCTACTATTTATGAACTTTTCTCAAATCAAATTTGAATACATTTGCATGTATGAACTCCATTCGAACTTATTTCACTTCTGTAAAAGAATACAGGACATGGCCTAGGCTGTGTGTTAATGCGGCAATAATGTGCCGACATATCCCTTACTTGGTTCATTGGTTTAATCTTGTCCCATTCATTCTTCTGTGGATTGTAGACGTCAACTTCTGCTGAGTCGTCCCTGAAACACAGGAATCAGGATAAGAAGATGAGGTTCGCACTCTACATCCTCTGTTTTTCTATCGAAAAACACTCCTGACTGACTGACAAGAGAAATATTACGAGTGTGGATTTCAACAGCAAAATCCTTACCTTACAAAATAAAGGACTCCGTTCAGAGTCACTGATTTAGGAGCAAAGGACCAGGGAGGCAACTGACCACAGTTGACTAGGCTCCAGCGGTTAGAGTCAGCATCATAGCACTGTATGGCCATGGTGTCTTCCCCGGTCAGGGATCCGATGGCATAGAGGCGCCCGCCACAGGCTGTCGTGGAGCAGTTGTCCATGGGGTGCAGCATGGATGGCAGGGTCTCCCAGCAGTCTAGAGCGTGGTCATACCGCTCTGTGCTGTCTGTTGCCACAATGTACAGCTGGCCTTTCAGCACACAGGAACTGTGGTACTCGCGCGCTTTCAGCATGGGAGACACCTCCGTCCACTCATTCACACTGGAGTTGTAGCGCCACACACAGTCATAGAGCCGAGAGCCATCAGAACCACCTGATGCAAACAAACAAGGTTAAAAGGAGGAAAATAGTAGGAATGCACAGTAACGATCGAACTGCACTGGTATTGGACGAAATGTGTCCTCCAACAGTATAATGTTTAGAACACACTGGACTGCTTTATTTATTCTAATCCAGGTAGATCTAGTCCAGGGTTTACATTTCAAAAGGTTTAATTATGAAAAATACTGGATACTGGCATCTTCCCCCAGTTCCCGAATTGAAGAATCCTTAATAATCAACACAGTACATGTCAGTTCAAGAATTCATAAAAATATGAACATGATGCTCAGATCACACAAACAATTTTGTGACTGGTTACAGGACTGTTTGTATTCACAGATGTATACTGGTACTGTACAATCCAATTTTGTGATAACATTTGTGATATTTAGGGAAACTCAACGATACTGGATATTTTGATAAGACTAGGGATGCACCGATTGATTGGCCAGTGATCGGAAACAGACGATTTTTGGCCTGATCGGTGATCGGCAGATCACTCACACTTATTGCCGATTTCAAGCCGATCTTTTTTTGGGGGGTTTATTTATTTGTTAATGTATTATAATTTTGTTATGAAAAAAAAAAGAAAAAGCTTTATATTAAAGAAAATTAGATTTTTTGTTTGTATTTGCTGTAGAGTTGCCACTATCATATGTCACTATTATAATAGTAACCAGTAAACAGGGAAAGTAACTTCCACGTTACATTAGAAAATTTTAAACCCAGCAGCTCTAATTTTCTGTTATCTGGGGAAAAAGATCGTTATCGGAAAAATCGATATCGGCCGATCACACTTACAAAAAAATCGGTAATCAGAATCGGCCAAGAAAATTGCAATCGGTGCATCCCTAGTTAAGACATTATTTGAAATGATTTTTGTAAATTATTGATAAGCAGACTTTTGCTTAAAAATATTGCCATTGGACAGATTTTTAGATTCGGCTGACATTTCAATGACACTGGGATGACAAACTGGAGATCGCTTGTTGTACCACCTTTGACAAAAATGTTAATTTGCTACTATGTGAACCAAAAATCTGCTTGGCTAATTCTAGGCCACTACAAAATCTACTGATGTTAAAACAAACTTTTATGTAGAAATGAACAAAACTGACAATGGAGAACAAAAAGTCCAGTGTTAAAGCGTTCTTCTCCTCCAGAGCATATAAATAGGCTATGAAATATTAGTTTGAAATTTGAGTCCAATTATCTGTCGAAAATCTGTACTAGAACACTGAAAGAGGAGGCAGCTTATGGACTATTGAGTGTAATTGTAATTGGGTAATTGAGTGTAATTGCTTGGATGTTTTTTGTTGAAGAAATGTAAATACTGATACGATCATGCATCTATTAAAAAAAAAGCTCTGTTCCAAACTGCAGCATTTAATGATGTCAAGGGCACCGCCGCAGTAGGCTCATATAATATTATGCTCCCCTAAGCATGAGAGACCTACTACAAACGTCCGGAGCTCAAGCAATGCAGCCCAAATCTCTCCAGTCATTACTCAGAGGTCATTATGTCCTTCTGCAAAGATTACAAGTCAACTGCTAAATCACCTGCCAATGCATTGGTAACATTAGCCTTGCCATTTATTTGCATTTATATAACAGCAGCAAGGACAGCAAGGCTGCTAGTGCTGTCTGTGCTAATGATTTGTTGCCGTTGCCGGTGTCTCTTGACACTCATGCAATGTGTGTGAGGGTGGAAACACTGTCCAACACTGTCCAGTGGACCATCATCATTATTAATATGAATGCTGCTGTTATTCTGGCAGAACACCACGTCCCCATCACCTCTCTCCCATATAGCCAAAGAGCCGTTGGTTTATTTATACTTGCACTCGCTGCCGTTTCATAAGACATGGCCTAAAGAGCAACAGAGCGCTGTATGAGGGATTATTTTAGGGAATCTTCTTTTAACACTCGTTAATCACCAAGTTAATATGCAGAGACGAAGCTTGTTTGCCTGCAGAATCTGTTTGTTTCACGCCTACAGTCCTGTACGTCTCAGTTGTGGACACACATTGCCTGTTAAACCCTTTTCATACCAAAAATAAAGGACATAATTGAGATATTTTACTGTTTATGTTGGCCTTGTGTCATTTGTACTACACCTAATGTCTTTACCGGAATACACACATTCATTCCATGAAGTCCCAGTAAACAGAAGTGACATTCTCAGCGGGACAACAACTCCATTTCTGAATTATTTGTAAAAATACAATACTTCTCTTTAGAACTTGGTATAACCCCACCATTAAGTTTTTACTTTGCAAAATTAAACTGAAAACGAAAACACAGAACAACAGTTCAGATCTGCCAATAATCTAGACATGACTATTTCCCAGTGCACAGTAAAATGAGTTTAACTACAGGTTGGAGGTAAACTCTGCAGGAGGGTAGATCTCCAAGAGAAGGGTTGGTGGTCACTTCACACTGAATTTCACAGTATTGGTGAATTTTCATGAATTCAGTGCCAAGAAAACAAACATTAACAAATGTCTTGAGAAAAGGACAGAACTAGGCAGTTAAAACTAGGCAGCTAAAGGAAGCAACAGATTTGATACTAGGTGTGGGAATGAGGCTAATACTTTTAGATTAGATCACACTAATGTTTGGACCTCTTAAATAAAGTGGTTTAGGTAAAAATAGCTCACAATTACTCAGTGATTTAACAGCGGTCAAGATCCTGTGAAGTCGCAGCATTCTCTGGAACGTACCTGTGACATAAATGTCATTTCCTAATGCTGCTATGCTGTAGCCTCCTCCAAGGTGGTCCGGGAACTCGGCCAGGTATCTCCACTGCCCAGTCTGGGGGTTGAAGCAGTCCACGGTGACCAGTTCGTCACAGTCCTGATCACAGCCTCCTATCACCACGAGGATCTCGGCCAGGCCTGTGGAAGGCCGTGGGCGCATTCGGTGGCACGAGCGGTCGTGCCGGTCATACTCGCATGACTGAAAGCTGCGTGCCTCGTTGACCAGGCGCAAACATGCAGGCGACAGGTAGACGAGCGGGTCGCTTTCGACGTGGGCCAACAGGAAGAAGCGCCGCATGAAGGGCAGGCGCACCTGCTGGAGCAGATCGGGCCAGTAGTGCAACCTTCTCTGCAAGTCAGCTTTGACCCAGCGGACAGCAATCTGGTATGCCGTCTCCTCCTTGTCTACACACAAGCCATCATCTGAAACAAATTCTAGTAGGCGCTTCCATGGCAGCTTCTCGAATTCTGTGCCCTTAGCTAGTTCCACAATGTTCTTCAGCACGAAGCGACGGGCGCTAGCTGCTAATTCTCTGCAGGCGTACGCTTCTGCGAAGTCCTGGATCTCCAGGCAATTGGAAACGTCCAGTCGCTGCTCCAGGAAGGCGCAGCAGGCCTCCTTGACGGAAGGAAACTGGAAAAGGTCAGCAGCCTTGAGCAGCAGGTCCACGTTGTCGTGTGTGACTGTCACGCGGCCGGTGTAGCAGAAGTCCACCAGGAGGCCCAGGAGCTCAGCTGACACTTCGTGTAGCACCACGCGGTCCATGGCACTCTCGCGCAGCGTGCCCGCAAACATGGCACGGAAATAGGTGCTAGCAGCAGCCAGCACAGTGCGGTGGCAGTGGAACTCCTTGCCCTCGGCACATAACGTCACATCAAAGAACTTACGCTCGGCCCGCAGCTCATGGATCCCCCGCAAGAGGTTGATGGCGTGTGCTGTGTCGAAAAATGGCAGCATGGAGGGCTGCGTCTGCAGAACTGGCTTCTCCATCGCAATGTCCTTTTAGTTAACCTCTATCTCTGGCGGTGTTGTATTCAGAATCCCTGATTCATCTGTAAAGAGAGAAAACACGTTATGTATGTAAATGACATGAACGTGACATGTCACAGGAAAGCATGGGGCCACTTTATCCAAAGCGAATACATTCCCTAACTACAGGGGACAGTTTTCCTGGAGCAACTTGGGATTAAAGGTCTTGCTCAGGAACCCAGTGGTGGTGCTGAAGGTAGGATTCAAACCCATGACTGCTTGGTCAAGAGGCAAGTGTTCTACCCACTAGGCCACCACCACCCGCTGAAGGTAGGATTTGAATCCATGACCAGTTGGTCTAGGACCACCACCACTATTTCCCAGTGGACCGTAGTGCACTGTAAAGGGTGATTAAATATAGGTGGGAGTTTCTGCAGAAGGGTAGATCGCCAGGAGAAAAGTTGGTGGCCATTTCCCCTAGTATTTCAGAGTTGGTGAATTTTTAGGAATTCAATACTAGATACATAAACATAAACAAATGTCTATAGCCTGAGACAAAGACAGAACTAGGCAGTTAAACCTAAAAGGGATTAAACAGATTTGATACCAGGTGTGGGAGTTAGGCCAATATCAACAGTTTAATTATATCAGCCTTTGGACAAGACTAAACTGAGATTTAATCCTTTTAAATAAAGGGGCTATACTGAAAATGCATTGTGCGCAAAAACAGCAACTCATTCGAAAATACAACCCCTGCCAGCTCCAGTCCAAGTTCATAAATGACAGGGTTCTTTTTTTTTTTTTTTTAAAGATTAGTGGACCATCAAAAACCCTGAAAAACGAAATGAGTAGAACAAGTAGATTCAATGGCAGAAAACAGAGTAGCAGTAGATGAAACACAATTAGAAGAAAGTGTAGAAGACTGAGGATTAGTAGCAGGAGTAGTAACAGACGAATAAGTTGGTTAGGTTTAGAAGAAGTCAGGTTTAATCCTGCTCTAAACTGTGTTTTCAGTGATAATCTTGCTTGAAACCCTACATTATCCAGGATTAGGAGTAAGTCACAAAATCATACCAGCACAAGCTGTAACCACAAATTCTATAAAACAACATACATTCAGCTTTCCTACCGGCATTGCCTCTTCAGGCGTCTCCTCAAGTCGAGACACAAGATAAAGCTAGAAGCTTCTAGACTGCAATATCATACTATTATGACGAACACATGAGTCTGTTACTCTTAAGAAATACAGCCTAGTCTATAAATACACTGGCAGTGTCCATTTCCACAAGGTGGGTGGGGGCGTACGCCTCCCACCCTGCAGCCTGTTTCACTGGGGGGGATTACTGAAATTCCCCCTCCCCCCCAACCACCTCCTCTATGCCGTCACGGCCCTCGAGTAACGGATAACACCACTGATACTGCTGCAGTCAGGCTGAGTCTGTGCCCCTAAAGCTCTTTTCACGTTCTTTACACATCACAATAAATGTGACGACAGAATTAAGAAATTTTATAATTAGATTAAAAGGTTGAAATTGAAGGTTTCAAATCTAAACACACTGTCAGTGGGTTGCCTTGTAATTTGAGTAGTAGTTCTCAATCCAAATTCTGGTGACTCATAGTGCTGCTTGTAATTGCACTTTTCTTGCTCTAAACTGTTTGATTCCACTAACCAGGTATTCTTAAGCCTCAAAGGGCCGGTTCACCAGTTCTGACTGATACAATCCAAATATTTATGCTTTGGGAAAACTGCTCATACAAGAACGGCTCAAATTACCCCACCACAGCCAAAGAATCTCGCATATTTATTCCCACTGAGGTCTCTATGAGCTTTATTTCTGAAAATGTCATGACGCATTGCATCAGCCACCTACTTAGACACTGACATCCACTCTTAGAATGCAGAGTGAGACATGGGATGTGACAAAGCAGGGCAAAGCAGTTTTGTCCTTCATAATGAATAATTATGAACTATTCACATAAACAGTACTGGCTAGAGCACAAAAGTTCTAAAGTAAAGAAAGCGAGAGGCATTGTCTGCTATTGTTTACTGAGAAAAATCAAACACTGCGATGCCTGTAGACTGTCTAATACAAAAATATCTAGAAGATACACAGACATAGATTCAGATATGAGAATATACTGTCACCATTTGACTCTATGAACATGACCTGAAATTGTTAATCAATTGCCCACCAAGACAAAGTAAAGGTAATGTCTACTCCATCAGAGTACCGTTTCATGAGCAGAGTCAGTCTCCTGACTGCAGAAAAACACAAATCTACAGTGCACAGGTTCACTGCGACTCACTGCACTTATATTTTACAGATTATATCAAAGATCATAGGAGGCCATAAGCAGTGGGCACAAATATAGAGGAGAGGATCTCCGTGTTTAGATTCTGACCATGAGTCATCCACTTGCTATTCAGAGATCCTTTTATTCACCCACCTAGTATTAAGTGTTACAAGTACTCTTGGGGTGAAGCTACACGGGGTAGTTTATGGTCATTAATTAAGCTCTGGCCTTCCACAACAGCATGGAACTGTGATTTACGTAGAACCGCATGGACAGATTTAGGCTGATTGTGTGTTTGTAACTTGGTTGTGCAAATAAAATGGTCTTTCCTTCTGGAGAAACTAGATTCAAAACAACCTGCAAAACATGCAGAAGTCATCTGTGACAAGAAAATAACAACTAGATGCCAGTGAGCCTAGTCCACATTCCACACAGAGGTCCAACTATGCGGCCAGCAACACTCTGAAAGATGGATCACCAGCGGAGAGGGGGGGAGAGAGAGAGAGAGAGAGAGAGAAACCGGGGCGAGAGAGAAAAAGAAAGAAAGAGGGCGAGCGAGAGAGAGAAACATGGTCAAGAGAAAGAGAGAAACAGGGGCACGAGAGAGAAACGGGTGGGAGAAAGAGAGAGAAACGGGTGAGAGAGAAAGAAAGAAAGAGGACAGGGGTGAGAGAGAGTGAGAGAGACAAATGGACGAGAGAAACAGGGTGAGTGTGAAAGAGAGAGAGAAACAGTGAGAGAGAGAGGGAGAAACAGGCGAGAGAGAGAGAGAGAGAGAGAAACAGGGTGAGAGAGAGTGAAAGAGAGAGAAACAGGCGAGAGCGTGAGCGAGAAACAGGCGAGAGAGTGAGAGAGAAACAGGCAAGAGAGAGAAACAGGCAAGAGAGAGAAACAGGCAAGAGAGAGAAACAGGCAAGAGAGTGAGAAACAGGGTGAGAGTGTGAGAGAGAATCAGGTGAAAGAGTGAGAGAAAGGGAGAAACAGGCGAGTGAGAGAGAGAGAGAAATGGGCGAGAGAGTGAGAGAGAGAGAAACAGGCCAGAGAGAGAGAAACAGGGTGCGAAAGAAACGAGAAAGAGAGCGCGTGAGAGAGAGAGTGAGAGAAAGAAACAGTAGAGAGAGAGAGAGAGAGAGAGAGAGAGAGAGAGAGAGAGAGAGAGAGAGAGAGAGAGAGAGAGAGAGAGAGA
>JBBPCW010000133.1:4020310-4031047 GCA_037974425.1 Phenacogrammus interruptus
CGTGTGATCTACTGATTTACTCTGTGTTTTGATCAGATGTGGTAATGCAGACGCCATTGTTGTTATATGTGCACGAATATGGGGACATTTCCACGCCCCGAAACGTGACGCTGAACGAAACGAACTGTGATAGGTTGTTTGACATGTCGGTCAAACGGCCTTATGGGCGGGCCTTGGCCAAAGAATGCTGCTATGAGTTCCAGACCTTCAGCCGTCAGTCTGAAGGTCTGGCTACGCGAGACTAACTAAAAGGGCAAAAGGCCAGTCATTGTTATTATGTATTTTCATGACCCATACAAAGAGGTTGCAATTAATCTACTCAGATCATTTATCAGATTTAGCCCAAACAAACAATTATGAGGAACATATAGAGCTGTTATTCCAGGACTGAATTACTCTGTTAATAATTGTTGTTTTGAAAGTATGGCTTTCAGGCCAAAGGGGGAAATTATTGTTACATGGCTGCCTCAGTGGAGCCACAATAGTCTGCAGAACAAGAAAATATTTTTCTGTATCTTGAGGTTAAATTTTGAAAAACTATGTGGACTTTTGTACACTAGGATAGATGGAATGTAATGTTTTAATTTTAGAAGATGGCTAATGCAGAAAGAGGCCACTGCTTTTAATAAGCTGAATATTATGTTCATATTTATTACATTTATGGCTTTAAACAGACACTTTTATCCAAAACGACTTCTATTCCTTAACTACAGGGGACTCTCTCCCTGGAGCAATCTGGGTTTAAGGGTTTTGCTCAGGAACCCAGTGGTGGTAGGATTCAAACCCATGACTAGGCCACCACCACCCTCTATTAGCTTTTATCAGTGGCCAAAATCCACTGCATCTAACTAACTGCATCATAATGATGAAACTACTGAGTGAAACAAGGAGAGGAGATCTCATAGGTCTTGCTTTCCTTAGGGCGTGTGCACACTTGGCGTCTTTTTTGACAAGAAAAAGTTGACAACTGCGCTTTTTTAGCAAACAAAAAAAAGCTGGCAGCGTTCGGTTACAAATTGCATCTTTTGTTGCTATAACAACAGCTGCAACAGTACTCTAGTGCTGTGTGATGCAAAAATGTCGAGAAAGAGAAAGTTGGCTCTTGCGTTGGCATTTGAAGTTACCGGAGAGGAGAATGTCGGTTCACAAAGACGTTTGTGGGTGCACGACATTATACGAGGAAGGAAACAGATTAGTCCAGGAGCTCCGGTTGGATGATGCACGGTTTGTGGCATATTTTAGACACAAAAATCAGTTTGAAGACCTGCTACAAATCATTGCTGCATCGATTGCAAAAACGCAGACAAAATTCAATTTGCCAGCGTCTGTTTTACATCATAACCCTATGGAGTAAACCGTTTTTTTCGTCCTGAGAGCTTTTTTAGTTTATCTACCGGCACGTCTCCATTTTTTCTTGTTGTTCTTGTTGTTATGGAAACGACAGGTCTCGCTACTCGCTTGTCACTGGTCAGCCGTCAAAAAGGCGCTTGGCGTAACTTTTTTCAACTTGAAAAGACGCTCTGAGCTGCAGAAAAAGACGCCGGTGGTGGCGTTTTAAAAAGCGCTCAGGACTTTTTTGAAAAAACGGTTTACTCCATAGGGTAAAACTGTGAGTTTGAAAAAAAGACGCCAAGTGTGAACATAGCCTTACAGGTCTGTTCAAGGCTGTGTGTAGAAAGGTGTGGCATTAGGGGCTCCAAAGCAGTCTAATCTTTATTTTTAGAAACTAGATGGAAGAATCCAGAGTAAACAACATAACTTACTTGGTTTGACAGTGATTGAATGGCCAAGGCTAAGTGGCATCATACTGCTAACACAATGTACACAACAGCTTACGCAAACATGTGTCTACTCTTCTGGGAAAGCTTTACCCTAGATGCGGTCGGATCTGATTGCATTCACTGACAAGAGCATTACTGAAAGGGGGGTTTCCTCCCTTTCAGTAAAGCTCACAAAAGAGATGTGTGTACTAACGGCTCCACATTTTGGAAGGTCAACCTATGACATGTGAAATCCCTGTTTAAGGCATCCAGAACATACATTCTAATCGATAACAGGGGAGCTGTGTGTGCTCAAGGGAACCGATCTCAGTGGAGCCACTTGCAGTCCTGGGATTTGAACCCATTACGTGCTGATAGCAGGGTAATTTCCTAAACTGCCTAAAGTCTATGTATTTGAATGCAAGGTCATTAAAGTCCCTGTTGGTGTGATGATTAGTTTTGGCGTCCCAATACTTTTGTCCATATAGTGTATAGTAAAGGTTGCCCCAGGACACCGAGTGTTTTTGCCAATAGGTGGTGCAAGTGCCATGGTTTGGTAAACCCAGTTTAACAACAGAAGAAGACACAAAGTCCTGTGTATAACAGGAGTGTTTAGTTCCTGAAACTGGTGTATTGTCTGGATATTTCTCTCTTCCGAGCTTCAGTGTCTGTCCTGTAGGAGGAGACAGGGGCAGAAGCAGGTAGGTCGAGGTCCTCCCTCTGAGCAGCCCTGCTGGCCACGTGTACAGGAACTAGACGAGCTATAAACCAAGGGTCCAACCTCTCAAAACTAGCCAGAGGAACATCTTCTGTCCCTTTATGCTCATTCCGCTAGGAATTTATTCCCTATACCACACACGGGTAGGTTTTTTTTGTTTTTAATCTCTTGTCACTGTTGTATATGACCGTTCTTTCCTATAGAAATGGATACCAGGCGAGTAACGGTATCTCTATGGTAACAGGAACGGCTAGGCTAGCTGTTGTTATTAAGCATTTTTAAGATATTTTGCAAGATTTAGGGATAACTGTCTTCATGTATGACATTTTTCAAACAAAATAACATAACCTTTTTAGCTGTAGCGATGTCACGAAATGTTAGAGGACAACGTTTCCACAAGAAGTAAACAAACATTTCCTTCAAATGAAGGTCAACTCTTAACCTTTAGCTGTTGGGTAGCTGACCTTTTGGAGCTAAAGTCTATTTGGAGTAGGCTTTCAGAGTATTTAACACAGAAAATATGACAAAAAGGCATTCTCGGTTTTTCCTGTATGTTCCACATTTCAATGCGGCAGCTGTTAAATTGTCTGCAACATATCGCTTCTTATTATCTTTTATTGAGTCTGTTTTAACGTTTTCTGTGATCTGTTGTTTTGGTAAACTGAAGATGACAAACAAAATGTTCATATTGGCACTAACCTCAACAACACCGTGTATGTGTATGTGTATGAGATGAGATTAATGCAATGGCGTTTTTGGCATATATTAAAAACCCACTTCACTCACATCAGGGAGGAGGTACACTTTTTTTTTTAAGTGGACCAGGTCCAACAGATATCTACGATCATTCGTCCCAGCAGCTGTTGGGTTCCTTAATAAGCGTTAGGTCTTCTAGCATATAGGTCTCTTAGCAGCTGATGTCCTAGTGGTTAGGGAGTTACCCCTTTACTCAGAAGATCGTGAGTTCGAATTCCAGGACTGCTAGTGTCACCACTGAGGTTAACTTGAGCAAGGTACTGTCCCCACACACTGCTCTTTAGGCTCTGCATCACTGGCTGCCGACTGCTTCACTTGGTGTAGGGGTTACATGCAAGAAGAGATTCACATCGTTCACACTGTGTGCTGTTTCACACATGACTATAAGGAGCCGCTTTACTTTTTATTTATGGTTCTTAGTATCTGTCTTTTGTAAGTAGGTCCTTTAGCTTTTTAGCTTAAGTATATATCTATGTCTATAGATATCCTTTGTGTCATGCTTTATATGCTTCATCTGTATCAGTGTTTTATGAATCTTTTTTAGGTATATGTAAATTTATGACTATTGACTTTTGTGTCATATTTTACATGTAAGTCTGTACTGACAACTTGTTGTTAATCAAATGTGGACCCCCGCTTTCAGAAAAGAAGCCAAGCTTGGTGAGATATGAGGCTCCTCCTCTGTGTTTTTACTGCAAACACCAGAACCTCTGCACCATTTAAAGGTGGACCCCCAACTTTCAGATAAGAAGCCATGCTCAGTTTTGTGCAGTTTTTTTTATTGCAAGCACCAGTGTAAAGTGAACGGCTGCTTCATTTTAAGATGGACCGGTACGTTTGAGTAAGAGGGTGAGATATGAAGCTAAAAACTTCCCCTCTCGTATTTTTTTTTCAGTGTCCTCCAACTGTTTGTGTGGTGTGAGCTGGGAATCATGTCCATCCGAAGGAGAGCTCAAAGCGGACACTTGGCTGCAGCCTTCTTCACCCTGTTTGTCTTGCTGGTTGTGGACGTGAACGCACGACCCGCTAACATCTCCAACCACAAGGACAAAACCCCGAACAGCAAGGAAAACAACGAGATCCTGCCCCCCGACCACCTGAATGGAGTCAAGATGGAGATGGATGGCCACCTGAACAAGGACTTCCACCAGGAAGTGTTCCTGGGGAAGGAGATGGAGGAGTTTGAGGAGGATTCGGAGCCCAGGAAGAACAGGAAGAAGCTGGTTGAAATCTTTAGCAAGTAGGTTTTTGTTTTCATTTGCTCTAAATGTCTAAAATGAGCAGGAACGGTCTCAAGAGGCTGGTGTAGTCCTTCCCTGACTGGACTCGTGCAGCTGTAACCGACTATTGGAGAAAAAGTGGCTCAATTCTGATGTTGTATCTGGGGACCTTGCTGTTTACTCATCTTGTGTTTATCCTGTTGGTAGGGTTGATTTCAATAAAGACAGAAGTGTCAGTGCTAAAGAGATGCAGCGCTGGATCATGGAGAAAACAGAAGAGCACTTCCAGGAAGCAGTAAAAGAGAACAAACTCAGCTTCCGTGCTGTGGACCCTGATGGAGATGGTGAGCTTGTAGTCTCCTTTTTTAGACAAATGTATTTCTTACCAAGTTTTTTTTATTTATTTATTGTTTATTGTGGATTTTAAACGTCACTGTGGGTGATGGTGGCCTAGTGGGTCGGATACTTGCCTCTGGGCCAAGAGGTCATGAGTTCGTATCCTACCTTCAGCAAACCACCTTAAACTGAAGTTGCTCTAGGGTGACTGTCCCCTGTAGTTAGTGATTGGATGTCGTTTTGGATTAAAGCATCTGCTAAATGCTTTAAATGTAAATGGTCACAATTTCATCTAATAAATGCGTACAAATGTTTCAATAAACACTCTGGTCAAATAATGCCATTATCTCATCAAGGAAATGCCAGATTGTTTGTAGAATATTTCATGACAGTGTTATGTTAACTGGGTGCTCTGCTGTATTGTAGAGCTTTTAGTTCTGCAGTCAGCTTATTTCACATCTGGAATGTGTGAATGCAGGCTGTTTATCTATCTATAGAAACATGTAAGGTATTGCAACAAGTACCTGCACCAAACAGGTTAAGCACAGCCTTCCTTTGTCTTCTGAGACTCTTCTGAAAGTGCAGACATGCTGATGCTGACTCATAATGCAGAATAAATCGCTGAAGCCCTGTCGACTGTGCTCACTCAGACTTCTCCAGCATTCTCTTTGAGAAATTATGACTGTGGCATGCCTACACTGGTTTCAAAATAATGGTTGTGAGTGTGCACTAAACTACCACTTAGTTGAGCCAAACCGCAGGATTTTGAACCTTATCCACTAACAATTGTGCTCTCTCAGGACATGTGACGTGGGATGAATACAGGGTGAAATTTTTGGCCAGCAAGGGCTTCAATGAGAAAGAAGTGGCTGAGAAGATAAAGAATAATGAAGAACTCAAAGTGGATGAGGAAAGTAAGTTAAATGCAGCAGCGGTCCATCAAACCACTTCACTGTAATATGTAAATATACTGTAAAATGTCTGATACAATAAAGTATACAGTTTTACTTATATTTTAAGGAACATTTTACAGTACACCTGTGTATTTCTGTCTACAGCCCAGGAAGTCTTGGAGAGTCTGAAGGATCGCTGGTTCCAGGCAGATAACCCTCCAGCTGACCAGCTGTTGAATGAAGAGGAGTTCCTCTCCTTCCTCCATCCAGAGCACAGCCGAGGAATGCTCAAATACATGGTCAAGGAGATAATCAGAGACCTAGGTAAGCATGATGGATCTGCTTCAGAAATCAGGTACAATAAACCCTGGTTGTACAAAAAACACCTGGTTGTTTCAGGCGATGAAGACCTGGTTTGAAAAATGACAACACAAAGTAAAGATAACTCAAACTGTCACTTTTTAAGATAATTAGTTGCTGCACCAAAGTGGGTTTCTAAATTAAACTCTGAGAAGTAGTTCATGTCAGGAGTTGAACTGAAAGAGCAGTGGTGCCTCTTTAAAGTTATTGTGGTCCGTATTATTTTTTTGCCTATTCGTGGTGTGATGTTGACACACCATAAAGAGCATCTGGTGTTTTCACATGGTTTTAATAATCTCCCTGAACATGCTGTCATGAATCTCATGAAGCTCATGATTTTGTTTTTATGTTTGGCTTAGTTTGTGCCTAACTTGGGCATGCTGTTATTAAATCTCCTGTTTTTAACTGCTGTGTTTGGCAGATCAAGATGGAGATAAGGAGCTGACTCTGTCTGAGTTCATTTCCTTGCCAATGGGGACTGTGGAGAACCAGCAGGCTCAGGACATTGACGATGACTGGGTCCGCGAGCGGAAGAAGGAGTTTGAAGACGTTATTGATGCAAATCATAATGGCATAGTCACTATGGATGAGCTTGAGGTGGGTCTTCTCTTCTCTTATTATTGTGTGCGCGCGCGCGTATATATGTTATACATACGCATATGATGCACAAGCATACACATTTATATCTCTGAAATAATGTGTGTATGTGCATGTATTAAAACCTGATGTTTCATTGATCCTTATGCTTGCCCATTTTTCCTGCTTCTAACACATTATACCCCTTGATGGTGCTCACTGTAATAAAATATATATATATATAATCACACACAGTAAAATGGCCATGAGTTATTGGTCGGTTGTAAAGAGATAAACCACTAAATCAACACAGCAGTCTGGTACAGTTCACATCAGCTGCATGCAGTAAATGACTGTAATACTTTTCTAGCGTTTGTATAGAGTATTAAGTCAAATACCGCTTATTTAATCTAATAAGTGGTTAAACTGCTCATTTCTACTTCCTAACATCCCTGGCTTATTTCCTCTCCTGCAGGAGTACATGGATCCCATGAATGAATACAATGCCCTGAACGAAGCGAAGCAGATGATTGCTGTGGCTGACGAGAACCAGAACCACAGCTTGGAACTGGAGGAGATTCTCAAATACAGCGAGTATTTTACTGGCAGCAAGCTCATGGACTACGCCCGCAATGTGCACGAGGAGTTCTAGGACATTCTCCTCAATCCCTCCTCTGAGAAAGAAAACATGACAGAAAAAATCCTGTTCCACCCAACAGCTAAACAGGCATATATATGTACACACATTCCTGTGGATTTGGTGCATTATTGCCTGCCAGGGCTTGGATTGGCTTATCGGAGTGAGTGAGAGTGTTTGGTTGCTTGAAGTAGTGCCTGGAATGTGTGTGTGTGTGTGTGTGTGTGTGTGTGTGTGTGTGTGTGTGTGTGTGTTACGCCCCCTCTATATCTCCACACAAAGCATCCAGATGTTTGTGATATTCCTGCTTCATAATCTCATGCAGCTTACCACCGTTCTGTCAGATTCGGCCTTCTATCAGAGTTGCTCTCACACAAACACTGTGTTTCATGGTTTTTAGTGTATATTTAGACACTGTGTCACTTTCATAAGTCATTGGAAAGTTGATATCTATGTATATGAGAAGTTTGGTGGAGAAATTAAACACTTTGGGGTATAACCAGGCCTTTATTGTTTTCCTCATCATATTGAGAGGAACTTGCAAAAAGTAGAAGTGGTACATTAGTCAATTATGTAAATATTGTTCTATGAAAATGCCATAATATATAAACATTTGACTCCCACTAGGGGTTTTTGGTACCGACTTACCGACACCGAGATTTTGTGTCTTGAGTTAGCAACAGTAAACACAGACAGCAATGCCAAAAGTGTATATTGTAACATCTGTATATATGCATCATAATTTGTAATCAGACTGTTGCACTTAATTAGATTAAAGATGACTATACATTTAGCTATTATAGAGACAGTATGTGCATTTTTCTTAACTCAGAAAAATACAATTAAGTGGCCGCTATTGTTTGCACATTTGTAACAAAAATGGACAAGAAGTCCAATTACTCTTAGATATATCTTTTTTTTATGTTTCTTTATTCATGGCACATTGAAGGGCAGCAATCAGCCTGTTGTATGACCCAGAGAAGGACAGAGTGTGAGAGATGCTTGTGTGGCTTCTGTGGTGTTGTGGAAAATGATTGATTTCCTGGCAGCGTGTTTGTGCTTAATTTGGGAGAAGAGCTGGGTTGATTCTGAATAGAAGAAATTGATTCTCAGATAACAGCACAGTTTCTCTATTGAGTACCATGTACCTATGGTTCTTAACTCATAGTGTAAAACCAACTAATAGTTTTTTTTGTTTTGTTTGTGGTCTTTTTTAAGGCTTTTAGAATTGGGCTGAAGTCCTGTTAATGACTGCAAAATAAGGGCTTGCATTTTTCAGCACTTGTATAAAAAGTGGAAGCAGAACAGGAGCAATTGAAGTTGAGCTGATTTGCTGCATTCGGTTTGTTCTCATACGCTCAACTTTCTTAGCTAATGTATTACCTCCTTGTGCATGATATGACAAAGCCATCTGTGTACAGTGTATCAACAGTATATTGCTCTCATCCTGTGGACAGGCTTGATTTAAAGATGTTTGTTTGAGCCATTTTACCATACTTTCTTCAGGTTTCTGAATGAAGCTTGAAATTCATTGTATAGCAGTTATTAAACAACGTGTTTCTGTATTTTTGCCTCCTTGTTTTCATTTTATTTAGCAGCATTGTTCAGATATTCTGTCTTCTTAAAGTCTAAATAAAATCTAAATAAAAATCTCTAGAAAATCCTTCATTTGAAAATACACTGCTATATACAGCAATGCTAGGTATAAATGCTATATATAATAAATAACACAGTTTAGTGAAATCTACTGACACAAATGGTAGTCTGAAGTACATTACAGTATTGCAATTAGTATGGATCAGTAGTACTATTAAATAATAATTAAAATAAGTAATAGTGATATTGCATGTAATTGATTCAGTACCCATTTAGGAAATGTTGCATGATCTTGCACAGGGTAAGACACTAAACCGGCTTTCTTGACTTTATTGAGTCTTTTTGTGTGTACCATTTTCATGCACTGGCCACTACAGACTAGTAGAACATCCACAGACTGTAAAAGGTCTGTCTATGTAGGAAAGAGCAGCCTATTTTGACCCCTCTTGTATGTGACCCGAGAGTTCTTAGACCAGTCCGGCTTGTTATCCGTGTGCACACCAGGTATTTGTAGACCTAAACAATCTCCACATCCACCCCCCTAGTGGACAGGGGAGTGACATGGGATTGTGACGCTACCACCAGTTCTTTGGTCTTTTCAGGGCTCTTAAGTCTCACGCAATGAGAGTGAGACACACGCATCTGACTGTCTTCACACGCCACACCTCCGATTTCTCACGCAGAATCTAGGCTGCCTATTGAACACCACCATCAACGTTGGGTGCTTCTCTGTTAGCCTCGCAACAGCCCACCCTGCTCAGCGTTCGGCAAACCGAACAACGCCCCCCACCCCGGCCGCACATTCCCGAAAATCTCACGCGCAGGTATTGGGTCAGCTTGAGAGCCCTGGTCTTTTGGATGTTGAGCTTCCACTGATTGAGCTCAGTCCACAAAACAGTCCACAGTCATCCTGTATTCTATCTGTCCCCACTCCTGATACATCCAACAACTGTTGAGTCATCTGAGAATTTCTGAATTTCTCCGTGTTGTACTGGAAGTCAGATGTACTCAGGGCGAAGAGGAACGGTGACAGAGCTGTTACACGAGGAGCTCCAGTGCTACACAGGACCGTGTAAGACTTATATGCCTGTAACTGCACAAACTGTCAGGTGTTCATCTCAACTAAGGGAGCATGACCTGCATAGCAGACAGCTTGCTCCCAGCTGGGCTGGCTGAATGGTCTTGAAGGCACTTGAGAGAGAAAAAAACATCCCTCGGCTTGTCAAGACAGCTGTAGGCACTGTGTAGCAGGTAGATGATGGCATCATCCACTCCAGTCTTGGCCTGGCAGGCGAACAAGAAGATCCTTGTGCAGGATGGAGTGTACGTAGTTCTCACATCAGTGTTGTGATGGACAGTCTATGAGTGTCGGAGCAGTCATTTACAGAAGGACGGGGTGGTGGAAGCTTTAGCTCATATGCTGGTGGGGGAAGGAGAAGGAGAGCAGTAGGACGGAGAGCTGCAGTTTGGCGTGACACTGAAGGAAGGAGCAGGTGCGCTGGGTGCACTGAGAGCTGTGCTGGAGCTGGAGATGCTGGGAAGAGGCTGATAAACCTGTTAAAAAACAGGTTAAACTAATTCTCATCACCATCAGTCCCTTGGTTCTCCATCCCCCTCCACACGTACCTGCAGTTGTTCTGTTCCAGCTTTCTCCTGTAAGTGTCTTTTCCCAAATTTAACTTCACAGACAAGCGCTTCTGTGCCTCCTTTGCTGCCTCTTTGTCACCTGACCTGAATGCTATCTTTTTCTCATTCAGGAGGGCTTTGGCATCTTTGGTGGTCCATGAATTGTTGGGGAAGAAGTGTATGGATTTAATTGCCACAGTGCCATCCACACAGAAGTTGACATCATTAGTTGCACAGTCTGTAAGGTTATCAATGTCCT
>JBBPCW010000133.1:4045572-4070030 GCA_037974425.1 Phenacogrammus interruptus
ATAATACATTTTATTTATTTAAAGGCGCCTTTCTGGCACACAAGGACACCGTACAATAAAGCATTATATATATTTATATGTATGTGTTTGTGTAATCATTATGTAAAAATACTGGTTTTGTGACCTCCAAAAAGCAGCGTAATTTCCATATTCCATATGGTGTAATGTGTTTGTGGGTGTGAGTAAATGCATAAAAAACAAGTATATGTGAATGGAATGCTTTTGTAACGTCACAAAAATTACACACAAAATGGGCTGTTTCTGTAGCTTCATTTCTGTATATGGAGTGTAATGACCAGAGGCTCAGTGGTACATTATTGGAGGTTTAAAAGTGACCAACTCTTTTATTTAAAGCAGACCAATGTATTTATGTATTTGTTTCTCTCCCCAGTGATATGGGCCTTTTAAGCCAAAGGTCATTCTGTCCAATCGGAGAGCAATTGAGGGGATGCTTCTACTGGGCAATCCTCATCCTTTTATTCAGCTTAAGTTTGCTGAGAAATCCTGCTTTGTGAAATAGACCCCTGGTGATGAGAGCAGATGCCCTGCTATCGTAAAAAAATAAAAAAATAAAAACAAGCTATGTTCTGTGTTTGTAAGCTTGTTTAGCCACCATGTTTCACTCTTTTCAGTAACATTCTGTTTGTTGGGAATGTAGTTTGGGCTTGTATGTGCCCTTTAATCTGTTAATCAGTTGGTTTCTTTCGTGGATGTGAATAATCTTGAGCGGGGACTCTGAATAATTCTGTGTTTATGAGGCTTCTGTTAGGAGATAACAGCTTTATCTTATCACAAACCGCAGATAACCTGGTAATGGTATAACTTGCATGTAATATGTAACAACAGAACCAGGAGAAAGACGTTTTGAGCCTTGCAGAGTAAGAATTTAACACTTACTTGAACTGTTTATTTTAAAGCTATAAACAGCCTTTGGGGCCTATTTTTGGCCTTGGCAGAAAGGGCAGAAGCCAGGGGGAGTGGGTGGGCTGTCGGGCTGTTTGGGAAAGATCTAAGTCCCTTCCTGAAAGTGGTACTAAGGATGATGGGCTTCTCAGTAATTGGTGATATTTTTAGTGCTGAGCTTTTTACCCTAATATTCAGTCTGTGAGGAAATATGAGAGAAAAGTGTTTAATGTGGTTATTGCAGTGTTGAGTGACTAAAGATTGTACTGACATTCGCTCGTCTGAGGAGTCAAACAGCCCTCAAAATTTGACTGTAGGCGGAGCCTGTAGAATTGAGTGAGTTTTGTCGAGGGTTGTTTGTTGTGTTCTGTTGTGTTAATGTGATCTGCTGCAGCTGCAGTGTAAGTGAAACTGCTCTCCATTATCTTGTAAACGGCTCTCAATAAAGTAAACCATGCAGGTGAGACACTAGATGGAACAGCTTGGATATCTCAGATGGCTTTGTTCTGTCAGTATGATGATACAGTTTGTGCTTTAAATACACTTAATGGCATTTTATATTCTAAGAGAGATAGAAACAGTCTGTATCTATGCACAGATAACTCACACTCTCAAAACGAACCAACAGAAATGGCTTAGAAAACATTAAATTACATTAACATTAAAAATCAAGACACATTTCATGCCCAGTTACAGTTTATGTGCTGAATGTTAAAAACATAACTTGTGGTCTGTGCTAACATTATTGCACATTTTTATAGAGAAAATAAATAGAAAATGGGCTCTAAAGTTTTGTTGACTGAAGAGGAAACGGCACTTTATTTTCATTTAGAACATCAATGCACACATGTATTGGAACAAAACTGTTTTAATTCAAATTAAATTACTATTTTTTTTTAATTCTCAGCTGCTGTTTACACTGTCAAAAGATAGACAGTGGTCCAAAAACATCTCGTTACATTGACGTGCACTGAAATACGTTTAGATAAGCATGTATTATATATGTAAATGAGAACCATACATCAGCGCTGTGATTTTTTTTTTAAAATTATTTGCTAAACATGGTTTCAGTTTAAAGCATTTTTTGAGTGTTAACTGATGAATTATTAGTGGTTCCATAATTAGGTCCTGCTGAGCTGTTGTGTTGACACCTGCAGCTGTGTGAGCCAAACCTGTTAGTTTTCTTGCTCAGCTTTGAGCGCTTGGATTCCCGACGTGTGGAAATTTGACGACACTCGGCCCGAACACGTCTTGGCTACTTTCTGCGTTCTGAACTTTCTCAAAGTTTGTTAGTCCTTCAGCCTCCTGTGTTCAAGCTCATGTTTTGCAATCTGTTTTGTCATCACATGACATACTAACTGTCAAACAGGCACCTGGCATAATGAGGTTGGTACTAGGGAAGGTGGGGGGTTGGGTGATGGCAGAGCCTGTTTTTTATTTTATTTATTTGTTTTTTGTTTTGTTTTGTTTTGGGTTTTTTCCCTTTACTTTTGCAAACCTGTAATTCTGATCTGGCTTGTGTGTATTTTGCCGTCGAGTTGAGAACACAAAGCCAGTTACAATCTCTTGTACGAACCGCAGAAAATCGCCCAATGAATCAACACCCCTCCCTCCCTCCCACCCCATTCACGAGCCTCCTTCTAACGATTGTGCAATGTTCCTCCATCTGTGTATATCAAATCTTTCAAAGGCCATCGAGTTCACGGATCACGTTCAGTCTCCTCCATTTCCTGCGCCTTTTGTGCGGAGCAGAGCTTTATCAATGAGACGGACGAATGCGGCGCAGGGAGCGGTGGCGCAGGAGGCCATTTTCCCCCCTCATCCCCTCTTTCCACAGCACACGCTGCTCGTATGTTACATAAGATGATTCCTATGGCTGCATAAGCCCCTCAAAGAGAACAACAGGGAGGGAGGGAGGCAGAGAGAACGAAACATGGATGGAAACACAGATCAGGGCTTTTTCTCCCCATTTCCAATGCGTTTGCCTCAATTTGGAGGGAAAGAAACGCAGCATTTTCCAGCATTATCATTCTGCCACAGGAACGCACACACACAGATTGGGCCAGCAACATTAGTTTGACAGTGCATGGAAAAGAGCTCTTTGATATGCAGGACATTTTTTTTAAACCTGCTGCGTAATCTGAAAGGTATGTCTGGACAATTTCACGTTTCTCCAAGATGCAAATATTTTGCACAAAAATATTCCAGAGACTTTAAATATGCGAGTGGCCCATAAGCCCCTCCATAATGCAAGCCCGAAAAGCCCTGCCACAGATGTCATGTTACAAAACACGGGCTCCGATTTCTGCGCCCGTCTTTTGTGGCATATGCGCTGCGAGGGCTCGTTCCTGCCAGACTCTCCTGTGATGAAATGGCGGGAGTGGTTAGTGTGTGTGTGTGTGTGTGTGTGTGTGTGTGTGTGTGCGCGCGCATGTGTGTGTGTTTTGCACTGAAGGTACATCTGAAATGTGTGGGCTTTCCCGCCCTCTGTGATTATATAACATATACCAGCCGTGGCCAGCAGCCTCATTTAAAACAGATTTTCTGTTTCTGTGCAGCGGGAGAGGGGTAGTCGAGCAAACAGGATGACATTTTTTTTGTGTTTAACAAGAACGCAGCTTGTGTTTCGTTTCTTTTTTTGAGTATCTGTGACTTAAGATCCCCCGAGCTCACATTTCCCTGCAATCTCTTAGGAAAAACACATAGAACTAGTTGGTGTTGATGAGATTCAAGATCATGCTGGTTACCCAGTATATTATGGTTTCAAGGGTAAATTGTGATACTTTTGTGAATTAAATTAAGGGCTTTTGCTGATGAAATGTGTTTTCACAGGATTGAGACTCCCAGTTCCCAGTCTTCGCATTGCTCTAGCCAGAAAACAATCACTGTACTGTACACTGTACTGTTAATTATTGCATTAATAACGTTGATGATTCCTCCTAAGCCCTGGTGTGCCATCATAATAGAATCTTACGAACCTAATGTAGCTTGTTTTAATGTTCCATTCAGTTTTCTCTACATGAAATTACATGAAAATGAATCTTACACAATATTGCAAAGAGTGCATCACCAGAAAGGTTTTTAATGAGATATTTTACATTTTGTGTTACTGACTGTTCTTAGAAAAAACAGTATCTTAAACTGACAGACAATTCTGTATGGAGGAGTGTTCAAAGGACTACATGACACTTAAGTGATTCATGACAACAGACACAATCCTTTATAACTGTGTATGAAGGTTTATTTCAATTCCAAATCTGTTATATACCCAAACGGGCTAAAGGGACTAAAACAGCCTTTATGACAATCTGAGTGACTGTACTCAAGTACAGCATATAAAAAATTATATAACCATAATTTAAAGCTTTGTCATTACTGCAGAAAATATCCAGTAGGTGCTGTATTAATAATCTCTGCTCACACACGATATGTTGCTATAGAAGCCAAGATTGTAGCCTCTGAATTTAAATCCAGATGGAAAGAGTGTAATGTTAATTAGGATCGTTGTTTTATTTAAAACAAAATTATCTTTTTGAATGACTTTAGTCAGGGTTCTAGTTGGTGCTGGCAAAAATGATGGCAGGTGTTTTTATCTTTTCATCCGCTGCCTGGATCTGCGCTACTTGTTTTGGTGCAACCTTCACCAGACTAATATTACTCATATGATTCACTGTCCTATATTTGAGATGATTCATCAAACTTGTTGCTCCTTCTTAACAACCTTTTGTTGTACATTTTACACTGAGCAGTTTTCTTGTCATCATGAGTTCTCCCACTCATGTAATTTCATGTATCGCTGTTCTTTTAGCATCAGTGCCTGCATGAAAAGTGCAGTTTATAGGCGTAAATGACATGGATAAGTGAACTACAGCGGCTAAACCTTTTTCTTTTCTTCACAGTTTACAATATCATAACAATCGCTGTTCTTTTTCAAGGCCATTGTTGATCAGTTTTTACAGCTTTGAGACTCCGAGTTCCCAGTCTTAGCCTCGCCCTCGCCCAAGATATTGGCCAACACTACATACCAACGCTAAATGCATTCTTATACTGTAACAAGCCTCTGTACTGATAGGTTACACACTCTGAAATGAGTTTGCCCATGGTGTGTTGGACCGGTGATCGCTTTAAGAGGGATCCTTGTAAACCACTGGCTTAACCTCATTATTCATTACCTTCTAATGTAATTGTATATGATATAATTAGCATTTATACCGCTAGAGCCTGTTTGCATGCAGCAGATCTTACAGAAGGAGTTTATATCTGCTTTTTTGTGTTTGCCTCTTTTCCTGTTGGTCTAACAGGTCAGACGAACAGTTTCTTGAGTCAAAAGCCAGGATGTCAAACCATCAAAGAACTCAACTGTTACCTTCAAGCTGAGGATGCCCAGCAGCAAAGGTGTACTTTCCCACGCTGCCCTGTAAATGCCGGAGGACAATAGAACTATTGCTAAGGTAGCACCGTTGTACCAGTGATCTGTTCTCATACAGCTCCTGAAAGCTTAGCGTGTTTTATTTACACCCATCAGAACGAAATGTCTGACTGAGGGTGAGCTGTTGTGTGTTACAGGGCTGATACTGTGAATGTCCCGGTTATAATAATTCCATAATTTATTGGTTTTGGGACTGGTTTTGGGGTTGGATATACAAAAATAAAAATAGGAGGGATCGTATTTCATCATTATTGTGATACATTCCATCACAATGTGCATTTTTATGCATATCACTGGCAGTACGTATAGAACACTGATCAACTGCATGTTCATTACAGAGATCCTGTAACGTTTTATTGATTGAGTTTAGTGCTAAATAAACAACGGCAACAGACAAAAAATAAAACCTTCATGATGATGATAAATGAGAATTCTAATTTGTTACACCCTTAGCATTAGCGGGACACCTTAAAGCTGCCTGTTAATACAGTGCGGTTGTCCACTGAATATATTTTAAAGCTCTGTAATGTATAAAACTACAGTTAAATATAAAACATGTTAACCGATATTAAAAGCCTGTAAAATACCTGTCAATACTAGACTGTATTATGATGTTACATTTTTGTCATATTTCCTCCAGCCAGGATACACCATTCTTTGATGTGACTGTTTCTGTGTTCTGAGCTGGTTATGGTTGAATTCCTTTTTTTTATTAGCTGTTAAAAATACATTCTCTTGACTATAGCAAAACTTTACACCACTGGCAGTGTAATTTTCTATCAGAGGGTTAAAACTTAACATTTTTTTACTGTATGTTGCTTTAATGATATTTTCTTGTCATTTCGGACCATTTTTATTTGACCATTTGTGGTGAAATTATCACACAACGCAGTGGGCAACAGATATATTCATAAGGTGTAATGAAATTAAATAGACTTAACAAAAGGAGTTTTGAAAATGAGGGCAATAAAATGCAAATGGGTGAGATTTGAAAATGGCATTTTGCTTGAATTTCACCATAAACGGAAAAAAACTAATTGTACCTTGATCTCAAATACGAGTTAAGGACACCAAGGTCTTGTTTTCGTGAATGCAAGACTGACCGGCGTGTACTGAGCAGCCCCCGGGGGCCGGTCCGCAGCTTACACTCATCAGCACTGTTGGTAAAACACTGAAAACAGGGCAACTACTGGCCGCTAGTTCACCTGCCCTGTTCTGATGAACTTCTGCCTGGCCGAGTCGCGCTCCAACACCAGCTATGTGCATAATAATGAGACGCTACAGCTGCTCTCATTGGCTGGCTTGTGTTCCTAGGCTGTGGAGCAGCTATTCTCTAAAGCCACAGGATTGTCTTGCTCACTGGAATGAATCTGATGGAATATTTGGAGGGAGAAGAAAGTGCCAAGCAGAGGAGTCTTTGCTGAGGAATATTAATGAAACTTACGAGAAATATGTGTCTGCAGGCAGTTGTCAAAGTATTTTCTAGACAGAAGAATATAAAACATTAAAACAGAATTGACACATGCATCTGTCTGAAGGTAGCAGTTCAACTGCATGAATTTTGGAGTCTTTTAGACATTTCACATATAAAACCTGTCTATATTCCACTGCCCTGTGAATGGTTCCTCCAAAGACCTTGGAGTTTTTTATTAATACCTGAACCATACCCAAAAAATCCTGACGAATCACAGTGACATTGGAGGCTGAATCATCTCTTAAAGAATCCTAATCGAGATCAGAGGTTTACTGTTAAACTGTTTTAAACCAACATTAACAACCTTCGTATTGTCCAAAACTGTGCCGTCTAGATCTGGTCGTGTGTTTGTTGGGTTTGTTTGAGTTAGAAAGTGACACGTTACATAAAGTGGTCATATTCATACATGGACCTGCTGTTTGTTGACTCTAGAACTGACCTCTAATGATTTTTGTCTTGCTTGTGGTTCGCAGGCGAATGTCCGAGTTCGAGGTGGCTTCTCAGGACCAAGGTGGGATCTGTGTGATCATAGACCTGGACAAGATGTCTGCACTCAGTTTGTTGAAGGTATTGTCCCATGGTCTTACATTCAATCAAAAGCAGCTCCAACATATTACAGATCCTCGCTAAGCAGGTGCTTCAGCTTGGCAGGTTTCATATGTACGACTCCAGCCTTGTAATCGGAAAAGAATTATTCTTTTTTGTCGAGTTTAGTGAACAACGCTTTAAGCTGAAAAAAGGTTCAGGTGTTAAAACTCGCTTTGAAAATATTGGACACAGCTGGGCAAAAAGAGTCTAAATGCAACTGAAAGAAAGATAAATATAAGAGATATAAAACAAATGAAAGAACGGGTTAAAAGTAATGTTGCCAACAATGTATTTATGTCATGTCCAGTTTCGTAAAGCATTTCTAACACAGTGTTGGGCAGTAAATCTGCCCAACACTGTGTTAGAAATGCTTTACGAAACTGGACGTGACATAAATACATTGTTTATCTGGGCAGTAAAAATGTGTCATTTGTTCAAATGTGATTTTAAGTGTATGAGCATAATTTCCAAACCTCTATTCTAGGCAGTATTTACAGTTACTATCCAGTAACTGCTTCAACTAAATCATTAAACTGAGTCAGTTGCTGCTGAGCAATGAGATATCAGGAACCAACTCTATCTTTCTCTAATCAACATATTAAATATTTTTTTATGCTGGTACTCTTTACAGTTTCTCTTCTCTTTGTTTGTGTATGTTGTGTACATGATATAGTGCTTTTGTTTATTTATTTTGTGTAATTTTGTTTGTGTTTTGGTTAGTTGTGTTCTATATATTATACAGTGCTTTTGTTGGCAAAACACACTGCTGAGATTAATAGTTCTAAACTGTTCTCATCCCATGAGGTTACTTTCTAACTTCAAAGGCACACATATGAGTGTTTGCATGGAACATGGGTTACTGTGTGGTTATTAATTAATTTACCTTCCCATGTCCTTAAGGCAGTAAGTGGTGCGGTGCAGTTTTTCCTTGTATCTGTGAAAACTGTGGGGCCCCACAAACCAGGTGAGACTTCATAAACGAAGTGTGTTTATTTGTGTGAGAACCGAAAGGCTGGTAATCCCCTGTTAGTGGGCTGGTGTTTTTATTAGCTTACGTAGTGAACACGAATGAGATGTGCCTTAGGACCGAGGGAGGCCGTTCAAGAGTAGACAGAGTGCGTCCTCTGCTGGACAAGAAGGGGAACTGTTGGAAACTGACAAGACTACATTAACAAAAGTATTAGGACACACCTTTAAATTATTGTGAGCCATGCCTTCTTGTGCAACCTCAGTGCCTGACCAAAATCTTGAGGAAAGACTTTCAAGAAGAGCTGTTATAGCAACAATGGGGAACCAATTCCATATAAAAGTCCCTCTTGCTGTAATGGTCAGGTGTCCCAATACTTTTGTTCATGTTGTGCACAAACAATGATCTATATGTCTGTGTGAAGATATTAAATAGTCCTCTAATGTTTCTTGTTTTCAGTGAATGTCTGTTTGTGCATTTTCCTTTAGAAATTAAACACAGGATCTGATTGTTTATGTATTAATGATCATATCTTGAATATGCATTTCTGGAATCCCCACAGAAAGCCTGTGTTTGGCCTCTGCCTGGTTCAAGTAATCCAGGATAGGTTGGTTCTAACTAGTACGGCCTATTCTTGATTACTTGTTTCAGGAGGAAGCTTCTAGCAGCAAAGGCTCTGCTGTCCTCTACTCCGATGGCCTTTAACTGGAGGGAAGATAACACTAGTTTATCATCTTTATTAAGTCAAGATAATTGTTAGCCTACCCGAAGAAGGGATGATAGATTGACACAGTACTGAGTACCACTGGACTATAGCTGTATGTGTGCTTTAAATGTACATTCTTTCCATTATTTTTACTGTTCTTTTATTGTGTTTGACCCTGTATTGTAAGCGAAACAGTATTTTCAGTCTTAAGAGCTTGTAACGAGTCCAAGGAGATTTTTAATACTGTTGTTTATTTTATTTTTACACCTGGTCTAACTTCTGTTTGCAGATATATCCATCATTTTGACTATAATTCTTATACAAAGAAACAATTAGTAAATATGGTGGTTGCAATCAAAGACATATTACTTGATTAGTTTACCTTGATCATTTTATTTTATTTTATTTTTTTTATTATTTATTATTATCATTATTATTATTTTTATTATTTTATAGTTGCTTGCAAATATAACAAAAAATTGGCCTACTAAAATATTTTACTACTGAAAAATATTATAGCAATCTTTGTTTTTCTGGCTTGAGAAAATAAGTGGCTGAGTTCTTAGATAAGATGAAAGACTGAATACCTGTCTGACGGTTGGTTTTGTCAAAAGGACAGGTTCCGAACTGTTTGTACGTAGATGAGGGGGCATTTTATGATCATTTTAATTTGATTCATAGCATTAAAAGTCATAAAATAAATAAAAGTAAATATTCTGTGCAGTTATTATATTGAAATAGCAGTTTAAAGGGGCAGCAGGGTTAACTTTACATAGAAATCAGACTGATCTACACTCTAAAGTCTAAACCTCTAAATGCAGGGCAAATAACAGATGTTTGTGTGTCTTTCTCAGGGGCTGCCTCAAAGAAGAGCACCAGGAGCTCCACCAAACCTTGAACCTGGAGAACCTTCCTGCGTCTTCCAGTCTGAGAACACTGTGTAACCTGGACATATCTTTTGTTCTTGCCTCTTTTTCAGGTATTTCACAGTGTTATAGTGAGCCTGGTGTCACCTGTTTAGGTAGAGTACATAGTCATAATTATTAGTATGACCAGTAAACCAGTAAAAGTGATATAAAAGGATAATGTGAGTTAGAACTGTTAGACTGTGATCTTCAGGTTTGACAAAAATGACATTTTCCTTGTACCTAGAATATTGGCACATTTGTTCACTTAGGTGTAGTAATATTAATACTACTGTAATCAGTGCAGAAATACAGTAAACAGTAAAAGCAGCAGTATTTGTCAGCATTTTTGTCCATTTCAGTGTAAAACTAACCAACGAATTTTCACTGGACTGTCACTTTAATCAGATATTCTCTCAGCTTTGATAAGAGAATCTTTGTCTGTGTTCCTGACAGATTTCAGTGCCTTTGTTAGATGACGATGCTGGACTGGGATGCAGCTGATTCTATAGTAGAAGAAAGACAGTGTTCCTGAATCTGAGATGTGGCCTCTGTACTGAGTGCTTGTCAAACAACATTCAAACATGCACTTACACACCAGTGCAGATGAATTTTATATATATATATATATATATATATATACACACACACACACACACACTACCAGTCAAAAGTCTGATGACAGCTTTGCACACTTCAGACATTTTTCAATCAGATTCATGAGGAATCGACCTGGAATGGTGTTTAATTAACAGGAGTTCTTCAAGAGACTTCTTTGTGTTTAGGATCATCAGTTGTACGGTTCTACTCCACATTATGGCAAGAACCTCTTAAGAAACAACAGTCCATCATTACCTATTTACAAAACATATTCTGATTTGTTTTTTTACTGCATAATTCCATGTGTTCCTTCATCATTCTGTTTGGTTTCAATATTAATCTATAATGTAGAAAATAATAAAAACAAAGAAAAAACATTTGCAATGTAGGTGTGTCCAAAGGTTTGACTGGTAGTGTGTGTATATATATGTATAAATATATATATGTATCAACTGACCTTTATACACAATGTAAAGGTCAGTGGGCGTGTAACAGTGACGAGATGTTTACGTTGTGTAATGTATAAACACATTTTAGAGTCATTCATTGCACTAAAAGGCCTCAGACCTATAATGATGTGCGTAACTTTTCTGCATTTAACATAGTCACTGTCCAAACCTCCAAAAACATAACTTTACTGGAAAAGGAAAAGATGCTTTAAAATAACGATGTTTTAAAACAAGTAACTTTGGATAGTTTCTATCAGTCCAGGAATCATACAATTTTGTCCCTTTTTTTAAATATGGTTTTGTTCCAACAGTGTACACTTAATGATGTGTTACAGATGCTTGTAACCGTGAGGATCTGTAACTACCTCATGAATGCCAAAAAAATCCCTATGGTTTTGTTATGTTGGACTTTTGATGTTGCCATTGACATGGAATGTAACTAACAAGCGTATTTTCTTTTACATTCTTTCACTTCGTATAACAAACTTGAATAAATTGCTTTGTTGAAGGACCAAATACAGTGTGTTGTATTCCTGAGTGGTTGGAGAAGGTCGTAATTAACACGACTGAATGCCATTGCATTATCAACTGTGTCGTTAGTATTTGCCTGTTTATCAGTGTGTGATATTTTCACATCTAAACAGCATTTACAACTGATCACAGCTTAAGAAAAGCCCATTTCTGAAATGTACCTTTAAAAAGTCTTAGACTTGTTAGTTGCTCAGGAACTGAGTTTCAGTTCCCCTTTGCAGCATTCTGATCATTTGACTCATTTTAACATGACGACTCTTGTGCAAAACTTTGTGCACCCTGGTCAGATGATGTTTATCTGTTTTCTGTGCATAGTTTTATTTACAATATTTACTTGCTAGATGTAACATTGAGGGGAAAAAATTAAACATAAAAGGTGCATCGTGCAAGAGTTTAGGCACATGTATTATGTCTTCTGTTTTAAACCCCAATATGCTCAATTCAGCAAAGACATAATTGTGAATTAAAAGCCACAGGAATGTTTCCCCTTTGAGGAAAGACATTTACATATTTGATGAGATAATCAACAAATCATGCAGACTGGAGTACCATAACTTTTGAATACACTGAATACAGCTGTGTGTAAGTAAACTGGTATGCCTATTGTGCGTCTAATGCTGACAGATGTTCAGTTGTGTACACACAGCTGGCGCAGTCTGCACAGAAAAGCACTGGCAATAGAATGGGATGCTCCTTCACGAGCCAGAGCACCATGTGCAATACAAAGTGTAGGCTAGAGGGGTATAAAGGCCACTGGGGTGCAAACCTTCAGTAAACATTATCTGGATCAAAAGAGCCACCACAAACTATAAAAAGATTTTTATTTAGTTGCATGAGTGATGGAAATGACTTAGAAAGATGATTATGAAACAAACAAAAAAAAAACATTTATGGCTTTTGCAGAGATGAGTGAAAAAACATCTGATAGCACCTTGATATAAAAAAAAGTTTACAGATATATTAACAGCTTCGTCATAAATCCTTTTGTAAACATAGCAAACTAATATAAAATATTCCTGACAACAAAAATAAAACGTGGAAAATAAATGTAACGTCTACAGGCAACTTAGAAATCTAACCCAAGCAAACATCAGTGACGGCAGGAGAATGCAGGGTGGCATGCTTGCATGTGTTGTTAAAGACATCTATGAGGTTAAAAGTCATTTTCACAAAAGACAGCTTTTTTTGTTTTAAACAAACAAGGGCCTGCTATAAAAAAAAGGGGGGGGGAGCAATATGTGAGCTGTTTGCTGTGGGTTTGAGTCAATAAAGTGGTAATTTGTTAATCAAAAACAAAAATGCTGTAAAGTTAAATGTCTCGTTTGAGAATCCTTTACGATGTGGTGTGGTCATATTTTATAAGCCAAGATCTGAACTTTCAAGCACTAATTAAATTCCTAGCTCCACTTTAAATGGAGAGACAGTCCTGGTTCTTCCAATTTTCAGCTCCATTTTGGAGAGGCAGTTACATTGTAGTGCCTGTAGGTGCCAGAAAATAACTGCTGCACCATTTAAGACAGAATGGAAAGTGTCGAAAGGAGCCAAACAGAAGTGACTTGGATTTTACAGCATTGTGCTAAGTGGGTCACTGCAATGTTTACAAAACATCTCAGGAACGTCCTTACTGGGCGGCCCCAAATCATGTCCTGCCCTCACAGGACGGTGTGTTGGAAAACGCGGGGACTGTGTTTATCATGTTGCTTTAAAGTGGAAAGGAATAACCATGTACAACATAGAATGAGGTCATCTTGCTGAGTCAGCTGGCCAGGAGAAAACTCGCTAGAACAGAACATTAACTGCATGGAAAAGGGCATTTCACAAAGCTGGCTCTCACAGTTGGCTGGATAACTTATTTCAGAGGGTCCAAAAAATGTCCCGATAGTAACGAGCTTCGGTCTTCGAGGACATTTCACGCGGTGAGTTTTCTCCGAAGACACTGCTAAGAAGAAACTTAATGGAGACATACATACGTAGACAGCCAGGCACAGTAAATACATTGACAAGGAACAAAGATAGTAACCATTGAGGCGTGGTCTTGTCTCACCACACTGTTGCAAAGAAAAGGAAATAAATAAATAGTAAAAATTCACCGTAAAACACTGTAGCTCTGTCTCACACGGAGAGTACTTTTTATTATTGCTACAAGTCGTTGCCACGTAACATAAAATGGAATTCGATGGAAGTTGACACGAACTGTACACAAACGCATGTCTTGCTTTGAATTTTTTTTTTTTTTACTTTTACATAAAATATGCATATTAAATTACGAAAAAAGAAAACCACATACATAAACACTTCACTTTGCATGTACTTTACACAACTATGTTACCGAAAGATGTGTACGTGTTCGGACAACAGGAGAACGTTCGGAGGAAGATGAACGGAAGACTGGGAATGGTTTTCGAACGTCGATGGAGGAACGGCGTGTCTACTTTGCTACTACTCAAAACAGAGAACCAATGTTGATGTGTTCAGCAACAGAAAGAGGTGTGTAGAAATTCGGTGGGTCGACAGTGCCCACTGCAAAACAAGTCCACTCACTGTGTTCTGTCCGAAAAGGAATTCTGGGATCGAAAGGTGAATTTTGTCTGCAGCAAAAAGTATTTCGTGGGAATATTCTGGTGCCAAAAAGGGAGTGTCCAGTGAGTGTTTGCATAAAAAAGACTACTGTCCAGCATCAGGGTGTAGAAAAGTTTGGTACCTGATGGTCAGTCCCGTCCCTTACTACCACCAATACGGCTCAGCCTTGACTGCCGCAGGAGGACAGGCTGTCATAGAGGGAGTCGCTGAGGGACTCGGGGGTTTCTAGAACCTGGGGGTGGCTGGGCGAGAGAGCATCATCGGGCCTCTCTCTCACCAGTTCTAGCCCAGGATCTCTCGCTGCATCGGGGTTGACGGGGCCGCGAGGCTTGCCTCGGCGTGCTTGGGCCACTTGGGGGAGGCTTCTGGGGTCACCATGGCGACCGACTGCGGCTTCACTAGTCTTGGTGCGCTGTCAAGAAAGCAGAAAGTACACTAAGTGTTTTAAATCGCTTCAATATAAAATCAAAGAGGCACAAAACAAGTCACTGAAATCTTAAGCACCAATAATACATGCACCAAGTGTTATGGAAAAATGAACTGAAGTGGGTTGCATAGCTAAAAACATGCATCTTGAAGCCTGAATTTTGCCCATGAATGAAAATCAAGTTTTCACAAAAACAATGTCACAGTACATTTTTTTCTGACATCTGATAGACAGACAACAGACAAAAAAGAAGCATGACATGCACAGAATGATGTCAAGTGGAGCTCTTATGTTTCCCTTACTTGATAGGTACACCAACCTTATAGCTTCAGGGTGCAACCTCAGACACCAAACATGACTCGGCTGACTAATTGATATTTTTGGGCATTGTTGGTTTAAACTGGATTTTCGTGTGCTCTATACAGTTTCAGTGACCTGATCCAGCTCTCTAGGTGTTAGGGCAGAGAATTCCTAGGACAGGAGCTGAAAAACACTGATCTGTATAATAGCTTAAATGGCAATCGGTACATAGTTTATACGGATTCTCTTCAATTTAAGTTTACACATGACATATTGGCTTGGCTTTCTTAACCTGGTCCTGGTCCAGGTGCAAGAAGAGAGACTCACCCTCCTGAATGAGCTCTTCTGGGTTACTGGTTCTAAGCCCTCACCTACTCCGAGATAAACATCGGATGACTCCGTCGATCCTTTAAGGTTGGGGAAAGTCCAGTTTTTTGTAGGGCCAGATCTCATCGGTGCTCCACAGACATCAGTGCCTTAAAGCAAAAAAAAAAAAAGAACAAAAAAGGGGGAATTGCACTATTTCTCTTGACTTTTTGTTGACATGGGTGGTCACAGGAATGAGATGTCCAGAACGTTTAATACCTCAAAACGCCACATAACAGGAAGCTAATACATGAATTACATGTGGTTCTATACTGCAATATTATTCGTTCTGGAAGGTTTACAGCTCTTTCAGACTTCACTGCTGCTGCTTACTTACTGTACTGTCTCAGATTTACATACCTGTCACACTTCTATACTGTCCATTTATATTGTATTATTTCTATTTCCATCATGCCCTGCAGTTTGCTCGTTGCTAAGGTCACCTGTGCTATAGTAATATACATTATAGGCCCCTTATTATAGGGGCGTGAACACAGTACAGCACAGCGTGTAAACAATGTGAAATTCTTTCTCTGCATTTAACCCATTTACCAAGGAAAGAAGAGGGCTGCCACAATTGAGGGGCACCCTGGGAGCAGTCTGTGGGGATGGTGCTCAAGGGTACCTCAGTGACTAGCAGTCCTGGGATTCAAACCCACAACCTTCTGATTGCAGGGGCAATGCCCTAACCACTACGCCACCAGCTGCCCATAAATGGTTGTATTTGGCATATCATGTGTTTTTGTTACATCACACTTATGATGCCATACTAGTCATTCTGGAAGGTTTACGTAGCATCCACACTATACTGTTACATTACTGTTATATTGTTGTGGGGTCTATTTATTGCGTTTTGTATTGTTTCTGTTGTAACTTGTGCTCTGTTGAATGTAATGGTCTATGGAGTAACATTTTCTCATCACATGTACACAGCTGCTGACGGCCAAGTAACCTTGAGCCTTGAAATGAATGTGCTGCCAAGTGCCCAAGACATTATTTTATAGTTTTGTCATGTTTTAAGATGTGTTTTTTTAATATTCAAAACAGTATTAAGAAAAAAATTTTTTTCAGTGGATAGTAAATAAAATTGTTTATGTTGATCTCATGATCTGTGGTTCCTATCCCAAAGGCTTTGTGTAGGTTTCTCTACAACACACCATTTCATATAAAACTCGGGCCAGGACTACAGCAGTGTCATTAATTAGCTGCTAACTGAAAAGCAGGGCACTGGCAGCTCATCACATCCACTCCAATTTCAACAAGCTAAAAAAAATAAATAAATAAACCAAAAAAAAAAAACGCAGAAAAAAAACACACATATGTTTGAAGCTGTACCTTCATGACTCATATCGGCATTCTGATTGGACGCAATTTTGCCATCCACCTCTTGACCCATGATGTAGTCTTCTTCCAAAGACGATAGCTCTCTCTCCAGAGTCCAAGCCTTGTGGGGAATTTTTATCCCTGAGCCATGTCTTCCCTGGGCAAAGGACGGATCATTCTCCCCTTGAGTCTTCCCTTTGGGAATGCTTTTACACCCAGCGTTGGCACTATAGTCAGGCAGAGGAAATGTGCCAATCCCACTGTCCAGGGTGTGTGTGGAGATTCCAGAGCCTGTAAAAAGCAGTTTGTCATTGAGCCAGCTAAAACTAAACGTGTAGAACATAAGAGTAATGATCAATTGAATGATACTGGCTACAGCTTATTCCTCTAAAGGGAATTGCCCTAAGTCTATAACAGCCTTTACATGGGACATAATAGCAGGTTCAATGCAAATCTTCCTTCAGAATATTTTGCAATCCAAAAGATCAGCAGTCACGGATAAAAGGGTGTGATTCACCATGAAAAGAAGCATGAAGAATGAACGTGAGGCCACTAAACGTGTTTACAGCTGAAGTGTTTACTCAATAAAGACTAGCCGATCAAGTCCAGGAATGTTTGTAAGCTAACCCAGTCACCTGATTCATCATCTTGGTGTGTGGACTCAAATCTTTAAGAGTGTGATCCTATTTGTGGGCATTAGTCAAGAGTCCTACCTGCAAAGCGCTCGTGGTGAATTGAGTCTGCCAGGTTCTCATCTGATACACCATCCACTTTACACATTAAAGCAGAACCCTGAGACAAATCGTAAAATTCACTGTTTAAAATTTACATTCAGTTGGAACGGTCTACATTTTGACTATCGGTGACAGACTTTACCTTTTCCATGTCTTCACTGCTCCGGGTCTGACTAACAACAGCCATGCTATGATGGCTGAAGACAGGTCTGGCTTTACAGTCGAATGAGAGGCGCCGATGTGCCACACTGACACCTCCAGCATCCTTTCCATCCACCCTTTGGAGAGGACGGAAAACATTACTCAGCAAGTCAGGAATGCTTTTTCACCTGTATAGTAACTCGGCAGGTATGTGCGAATATATGAGTGGGTGGGAGAGCTGTAGAGGGAATGTGTGAGAAAGCGCGGAATCATACTTACCGGTTGAGCAGCTGCTGCATGAAGTTATCTGATGGCACTCCCCTGTACATCACAGACAACTGTCCTTGGGCCTGGTCCATCACCACCTCACAGGAATGTCCCTTTCCTTGTCGGTCCAAAGCAACACCATTCACATACGCCCGTTCTTCTTCCAGAGCTTTGTGCAATCCCTCTGCTTTCTCCATCAGCATGGATATGTTTAAGCTCTCGCTCTCCGGCTTCTTAGCAGATGCTTTAGAGTCCTTACCCACTGAGGAGATATTCAACTTCCACTCTCTCTTATCGTCTTTGCCTTTTGACGCCTCGGGTTTCCGGCTAAGAGCTGGCAGCTTGCTTTTCCTCAGGCCAAACCAATTGGCAATACCGTTAGAAGCCTTCTGTTTGACCTCAGTTACTTGACCTTTGTCCTGTTCTTGAAGCTTCAGCATATTTTCCTCGATGCCTTTCATGACCTTCTGCTCGATTGAGGACTGAGGGCTTGGCGCAGAGTGTCTTTTCTCTTCAGTTGACTCTACTGGTCTTGGTGGGGGTGGTGGAAGGCTCTCCCCAAAGGAATTCTTCTTCTTAGTGGCTCGGAGTTGACTCCTGTCCTCAGATTTGGACAAGTATCTTGGAATCTCTTGAGTAGGTTTGCCCTCTCGATTCGAAGATGGTGGTACAGTTTTAGTTGGGGATTTCAGAGGAATCTTGTTGGGGCTGCTGCTATGTGTGCTGGAAATATTTTTTCCACCATAAGAAAGACTATGCGGCGATGCATTTTTAGCATAGCTTCGCAAAGCTTGCGCAGTCTCCAAGTTGGTCGACGGTGGAGGCATTTTAGACTTCGGGCTATCTGGCTTAGCAAGAGACATTCTGGAGGACTCGTTTTCCAGTTTAGAGATGACTGAGCTTGCAAGGACAGGTCGGATTCCTGGGTCAGGAATCTGATATTGACCTTGTTGTCTCACAGTGGGACTATCCATATGGCCTGAGACAAATGACTTTTCATCGACAGATTCTGTATTTTTTGACAGTCTATGTTCTTCAGCTTTACAATCTGAGTTCCTGTCAGCAGTTTTACATTTGTCAGTGGTTCGTGGAAGCACACTTACATTGGATTGCACTTCTCTTTTCTCAGTTGGCTGAGGACACGCTGCTGGGTCCTCGGAGTTCCTTAGCTTGCCAAGCGCAGCCAGTCTTTCCTTAAAGGAATGGCTGGATTCACCAGAGTGTCTGCCCATGCCTGTCTTCTTGGGAATGGGAGGTGGATCATTTCTTTTGACTGGTGATCCTGCAGTTTGTGTGTGCTCTTTTGCCAGCTCATTTTTCTCTTGGCTTTTGGACCTCAAGCTGATGCCACTCAGCTGTGACTTTTGAGAAGATGATTGACTGGGCAAGCTGCGATGGTTGCTCTGCTTATGCCATAGAGAGTTGTCGGAATTCTCTTCTTGGTCTGAGGAATCAGAGTCAAGTGAAGTGTCCTTCTGTGATTTAAGACTTGTTGGCCTCTCTGGACCAAATGTTCCTTGCTTTCCTTTGGCTCTTTCAGCGTTGGAGCTTGCATAGCGAAGAGCTGTGCTCACCTCTCCAAGAACCTGGGATATGTCCGTACCACTTGCGTGAGAAAGTTCAGAGACATTTTCATAGTGTGGTATTTTCTGAGTGTCCTTTTGAGAGGGAGCAGCTTGTGCGGGTTTGGCACCTCGGCTACTTTTAGGTATGCCACAGTTAAGGTCTTTTAGCACCACTGAAGGAGGATCATCAGGCTGGGGTGGAGAGGTTGGAGCAGAATGTGTGGCAGGGTAAGACTCAGATTTGGGACATGGTGGCTGTTTTTGTCTTTCTGCTGTAGTTGCTTTACGAGTAGCAACAGGTGAATGGTGCACCTCGTAGTTGTTGCTCCGGCAAGGGATTTTTGAACTACGCGTTAGCTGGGGGCTGAGTCTTGGGGGATTGGCTGCTGGTGTCCGCTCCCCAAGGGTGGGAATCTTGAGGAACTTGAGCAGCTTCGAAGGTGAGGCTTTAACCTCTCTCAGGCATGACACTTGGTTCGGACTCACAAGTTTGGATCTGTCAGCCTGAAGCTGTTGTGAAGTGCCATCTTTCACAGGGACACAGATCTCATCCAGCACTCTTGAGGCAGTATGGTTCTCATTGGGAGAAAACAGGAGTCCTTTGTGGACAGTTTCGCTACTTTCCAAATCACGGTACGTTTCCTGCAAGTTATCTTTCAGGCTAAGAGCAGGCAACTTGGACGTTGTGGGGAGGACTCCGTGTACATCAGTGTCTTCTTTCTCCAAAGCCTCTTCACTTCCTGTGATTCTCTCAAGCCTTGGTGATGTTACAGTGTTTAAGTGCTTGTAGTCCTTATCTAGCAGACTCGCACTATTTGTACTCTCGTCACTAGTCTGTTCGATGCAGACACCACTACTTGAACTTTTTAACAACTGGGAGTCCACCAGAACATCTGACATTCTAGTTTTGTCTCTCATTTCTCTCTCGGTCAGTGCAATGGAACTGGCTGGTGCATGGTCTGGAACTCTGTTAAGGTCCCTTTCCGCAACTGCCACGTTAAGGTAGGAGTCCGGAGCTTCTGTTGTTGCAAGATCACTGGAAAGTTCAAGACCTTGTTCCACTAGAGGAACAGACACATCAGCGGACTTCCTGTTTGCTACGAGTTCACTAGTACCTGTGGCGGGCTTCACAAAGCTCTGTAAGTCTGGGCTCTTGTGGAATTCAGGAGGAGCCAGGTTGAGGTTGTCGATGGTAATGGAATTTGAAGTGCAGCAACTGAGGCTACTGTTGGCCAGACTGATCGAGTCCTTGTTGGACAGCATCAGGCATGTGTTACAGCTTCCACATATCACACTATTGTGCTCTCCGCCATTCAAATGCTGATGCGTGCAAACATCTGAACAGGAATGCGGACAATGCGTTTTCGCCACGTTGCACCTGGGCGAGTTGTCTCTGCAGGTCAGTACACTGTCCTTGGAGACCAGAGCTTGGCTGTATTCACAGAGGGAAGAGATTCCAGAGGAGCGGTGGTAGCGCAGAGGGTCCGTCTCCTCAAGCTTGCGGAGGACCTCCAGAATGTGTGCTTTCTTTTTCAAAAACGGAGATAAGGCCTCCATGGAGGTGGCAGAGCTTTGGGTATCGGGAAAACTATTTTGTGCACACTCCCCATTTCCCTACAGAGTAAAACAAACATGAGAAAATAGCTATAAATAAAACAATATACGACTATAAATACTTGTGCTACACTACAACCAGGTCAGTAGATGGAACATTAAGCTTTGTTTCTCATACTACACAGTTCCATTTAAAGGTCAAGTATTGTACACATTCTTTGTGCATTGTGATTACCTTGGCTTGTGCATTCCTCTGAGTTTCAATAAGCTTGTTTGCATCACTGTGCTGTAGCTCAGTAATGTGCTCCAAGCAGGACCCAGTCTGAATTCAAAAGTAAGAAGGAAGAGTTTTAAAGAGGACATTAATCTTGCCTGATTCAGCACTACATTTACTATCTGTAAAATATATATCCGATTTCTTATCTTTTCTGCACTCCCTCAGAGAGAAAAACACCCTCCCACCACCCAAGTAAACAGGAAAGAGCAAATTCTCCTCAATTTGTAGTGCAAAATAAACTCAACCAACAAGCATAATAGGACGTCTTGTACAAATACAATCTTTTAAGAACTTTAATGTCCAGACTGGCACTGTTTCCATCACTTTCAACATCTGATCTAATATACCTGCTGATGTACACAGGACTGATTGTGCAGTTTCTCTTGGAGGAGTTCACATAGCGTTCTGTTTTGCCTCTCCAAATCAAAAACACGCATTTTCAGCTTGATGCACTCCTCTCGAAGATCCTGGAAGAAGTACACACACCACAAGATTACTCTCAATAGGTGAATGCAAGCATTATATCACAACACTCAACTTGGATGTGGACAACTAAAGCTGGAACAAATACAAGATGGGTTTTACCTTCTGATTCAGTAGGGCCTGGACGACATGGTTGGCAACCTATCAACAAGAAAAAATAATAAGCACAATCCACAGAGAGATGATGTACAACTGAGAAATAATGAAGTGCGTTAGATTTTTTTTGTTATTCTATGTCAACGTTAAAAGATACCAGGAACATTGTGGCCATAAAATATAAAGAAATTCCATTTTATCTTCAGTCTGACTGTGAGAGCTCACCTCATCTAAGCACCTCTCGTATGCTTCTCTCTGGCTCTCGTTGGCTAAGGAAAGGGCAGAGTTCTCCGCCTGGTCCAGAACAGAAGACGCTCATTATTCACCACGCTGACACCAAGCAGACACGAGCGTGTATCATTTTTTCAGACCGGAGCAATGAGGTAATGTAGTGGAGAAGTGTGACTCACTTGTAGCTCTCGGACGCGCTCCAGAAGTTCACTGCTGCTCTCCTCCTCCAGGTACGATTCCAGGTCTCCCTCTTCGGACTCCAGGTCCTCCTCGAGCACTCTGGGCTGGGCCTCCTCTGCCATCATCTTCACCTGCAGAGAAAAATGCAGAAGAGGTCATGAATGTAGTAACAGCTGTCAGTAAGGTAATCTCGTTGTCGAGAACAATAAAAGAGGAGCCGCATATGAAAATGATTTGGCTTCAAAACTTGGCAGCCTGGTTTGGAAGCTAAATCAAAGGGAGCATGAGGCCTTTTGTTAAAAGCATGCGAGTGTAAAAACCATCACTGTCGAACGAACAAAGCAAATCCTTTCATCGCGCTCCAAACATCTTCCAACTTCCCCTGCTCATGAAACGGACAGGAAAAGGAGAGTGGACTGCTCCAGTCCTGGTGTGAAAATGTTGTGCCTCACAGGGTCTCTGGGACAGCGCAGTGGTGGGACAGGACTAATAGCTCAGGCTTTGGCTACAGCCCCATATTAATAGAGGGGATTAGACAGAACTAAGCATTCTAATCACACCAGTGGATCGTGGCCATGTCACAGCCCTATGACTCCAGCTTAACCTGCATTAGTGACCAAGGCACAGGAGCCCGTTTCACATGGCCTACATAAGCCCCTACAACAGGAGGCCCACTTGACAGCGGTATTTGTTACAACACGTTCGCATTTCTTCAGGCCTCTTGTTTTCTAGCAAAGTGAAAACAGGTCACTACCTAGGACTACTGTGCAATGCTTTGGCAATGCTGGCATTTGCAACAAAGAATCAGATTCATCCAGACTCCTCTCGACCTTCTCGTGCCCCTATATAACTGAGCACACCCATTCCTGTTATTGCATTACCATAACCTTGACCTTCACTGTGCGCTCGGGATAATACCAGCACACAGGCTATCCTGTTACAGAACCCCATCTGAAAATCAATTCACATGTTCATGGCACTCATTTATAATTGATGCCTTTAATGTAGTGTATGCTACATTATGTCTCGGTAGAGCTGCCTGGGCTGTGTCGCCAGTGAACTGGTTTTTAAATGGACACTCCTCTTATGAAAACAGAGGAATACAAAGCCAGCTGGGGTCACAGAGCTTTGACGGAGTGCAGTGGGTCAGAGAACACTGGCCCACTTTTACAGTGGACAACAGAGCAGGACTGTCTGCGGCGCTCCAGCGCCAGGAAGCTCCGCTCGCTGTTTCAGACCTCGGTTTTAAAGGAGATGTAAAAGGCAGATACTGTAAAATCACTGAAAGGTTTACTTCACATTACAGCAGTTACAAGTAATTATTTGTCTTGGATAGTCCAAATAATATCTAGAAGTGCCTAATTAAGTGTGGCTAGATTTCAATTTGCATGAAGATAATACAGATTTTAAATTCTCCAACCGGTTTCCCTTACACTGATACACTGATACTGATATCAAGTCTGCTCTTCAGACAATAATCTCAACATTTTCCTACTAAGCTTTAAATCCCTGAATACACTGGGCCCTTTCAAATGAAAGATGACAATCTTGAGACAATTGTGGCTATTTCTTTGTTCCTGTTGGCTAAGCGGTGGTCCTCAGCGTACTGCGAGAGAGGTTCAAAGACGTCCGTCGTCACGGCGACCAAGATAGCCCACGATAACCTCTTCTCTGGATTTTCTCCACACAGTAGAAGCAGAATTTCCAGAGTGCAAATGGACTTTTCTGTTAACGCAGCACCAGAGCAGGCTGATGTTCTTCTAACTTCATCTGGTCATAGTTTTCGATTTGATCAGCTTCACCATCATCCATCTATACACCACACACACAACTTCCTCCATCTACACACCTTCACCCATCTACATACCTTCACACACACACACACACACACCATCCTCCATCTACACACCTTCACCCATCTACATACCATCACACACACACACACCATCCTCCATCTACACACTCCACACACACACCATCATCCATCTATACACCACACACACACACAACATCCTCCATCTACACACCTTCACCCATCTACATACCTTCACACACACCATCCTCCATCTACAGACCTTCACTCACACACACCATCATCCATCTACACTCCACACACACAACATCCTCCATCTACACACCTTCACTCACGCACACCATCGTCCATCTACACTCCACACACACACACCCTCCATCTACACACCTTCACACACATACCATCATCCATCTACACACCTTCACACACACCATCATCCATCTACACACCATCACACACACCATCATCCATCTACACACACCATCATCCATCTACACTCCACACACACACACACACACACACACACACACACACACACACACACACACACACACACACACACACACACA
>JBBPCW010000133.1:4071997-4082360 GCA_037974425.1 Phenacogrammus interruptus
AAAGCATGTGGGCGGAGCCAGTGTTATTAAAGTCGCATTTGGTGTAATGGTCAGGCGTCTTATATGGACAAAAGTAAAGGGAGCGCTGTACGTGTCGGCTGGTTTTTGCGGGGTCAGATGTCCCATTACTTTTGTCCATATTAAATACATCAGCGCTGATGTTCAGGAGCGGACTGGCGATCTGTGTGTTCTCCAAAAAGGCCCAAGATGCGCATACCCAACCTGGTACAGACAGTCCCAGTCCGCCCCTGCGTGCGTTACTTCGGTAAAAGCACCGACTTTCAAAATAAAATGATTTAAAAAACCTGCGTTAACGTGCGATAAAATAATTGTCGGCGTTATGTAAATAATGGGTTAACCTGATAATAACGCGTTAACTTTCCCAGCCCTAATGTGTATTGATTGTTTAAAAAAAAACAAAAAACGCATCTGGTCTTCCCAAACAGAAATGATGTATTTATCTGCACATGGAGCAGAAAAGTGGGCACTCTAAATATTTGTGGAGACGTAATGCCAGGTGTGAACTGGCCTACTTGCCCCAAGATGCCTGTTAATGTCATGAGTGAACAGGGCATGGGCAAAATCGAATGTCAGAGTGACAGAAAAGTCAAAATGGAACCTGTTCTGCTGTGTTTGGGACTGTAGTTTTCAGCCAGGAGAACTAAAGCTTAGTTAGCAGGACAAGAGTGCCACAGTAGAGGCTCAGTCAAGGCAAAACAATGCTAGCAGTCGTTAGAGGTTAAAGACGCAGATCCAAGAGCACAACACTGAGCTTTGAGCAACTTTCATAAATAATTTTTATCTGGCCCTGATTTTTTGGGGTTACACAAGTCAGTGAATTCCCATATAAATAATCAAAACGTGTTTACTTGGTTTAGTCTACTGACAAGGAATAGAAATGGTGAGAAGAGTCATAACTTTGTAACACCATCATGATTTACCACAGTATACCCACAGTACGTCCCACTCCAACGTCTTGACAGTGCAGTCAGTAATGAGCATCTCACTGTGACCAACCATTTGCAGAGACCCTCTACAACGCATACCATGCTATTCTGGGGCAAGAGCATCTTGGTCAACAACAGATGTCTTGATGGTCAGTGCTTTCACCTACGATCACTTGTGACAGAGCTAAGTCACTAAGTCTTCATTCCCCGGCAGCCAACAGGGAAACAGGGCTAATCTCCTCTTGTCAGGACCGAATGAGATTAGCATCAGTTTGCATCTGGCCTTGAACTCCACGTCTACGTTCCAGATAGGTCTAATCCGAACTGTCTACAAACACCACCTTTGGTGTGAAAATCCACAAGCGGCGATTAATTTTGACATTCTTTACAGCTTGGCTTGATTAGCAAGAGAGGAGCTAGAGGCTGATCGAGCGGGGAGAAAGAGCCGCTTGTGAAAACAAAGGCTGGCCAGGCTATAGCCCCTATGCGAAAGAGAATTCTTGGCAGGACTACCACATTGCTAGCCCCATAATCCTGCGATATGCTGAGCAGTAAACATAGCAATAAAACACTGTGGCATAGACTTAATAGGGGCCCCAAGCTCATTTATCTGTAAAAGCAGTACATTTATTGAAGCTTCGCTGCTGAGAGACTACTGTTGGAGAAGGAAGACGGAGGCATGGCCGGGACTTTATTGTCCTGATTTCCAATGCTTCTGAGTCACCAGGTTGGTATGATGGCCAGAGGAAAGTCTCCTGAATGTGACTAAGGCTGGAAATCAGAGCTTCTGTCTACAATGCGAGACTCGCACAAAGCTTCGTGAGGCTCAGCGGCCCGACACCGCAGGCGATCCGCTCTGTTTTTGTACACATCAAACAGGAACGACTGCTCTCGTCTGACAACGTGGAGAAAGCAGGCCGCCACTCTCTGAATGTTGGCAAACTTGGTGATGTGATTTGTAGAGGGTGGAAGATTTTATGAGGGGGGGGGCTGGGGTGGAACGACAGACAAAATGTACTGATGTACAGCAGTCGAGAAGGACGATGGTCGAGTTTGAGGATTAATGTGGCTCAGAATGCAGTGTTTTCCCCCTCTTCCCAGTCAAAAGGGCCACGGGCAGCTAATTTCAAGGTCCATCTGGACACTGTTCTACATTCAGGCATCCCAGCCATGATAATAACCGCAACAACATATCCTCTGTTCAGTCATTGTTGTATATTTTTGCACATCACAGAAATAGAAAGGGGGAAAAGGAGCCTTGGTTTGAACCCCAGATAAGTGCTGAACAAAGAGAGGGCCTACAAGGCCCTTGCTGCATGCTATTGTTCAAAGAAAACAGAACTGTTTTTTTCAACCCCACTCGTAAGCATCAGTGTTTCAGCCCAATTCATCTTTCAGTCAGTTTTAGATGGTGCAAGCGTGCATCGATCTGAAGGAACAGAGTCTGAAGTGCGAATTGAACAACTGAACTGTGATTGTTTACAATAAAACTGCACATTTTATACCTTATTTTATAAGGCTACAGTCACTGTGAGACACAAATGTAATTTCCCAAAGTCATTTTTGAGGATTATTACTGGACAATCATTCATAAAGTTCTGAACCAATTTAAAAGGAGTTTTAGAATTATATTGAAAATTGATTAAAATGCAGATGCTGGGTTTTCTCCCCAATGTGATGAGCTCAATTTTGTCCAAAATCATATTTTTTAAAGAAAAAAAACCTTAAAACACTGCATTTACTGTCTGGTCTTCCACCCCTAGGTTTCCTCCAGTCACTTTGTGCATCCAGCATTTATTAAAATAATTTGGATTTGTATTAAAGAAAAGTTCAATCACTGTTTTCTGAACATTTTCACAGCAGAATAGGGAGGAAAGGAGCTCTGGTTTGAACCTCAGACAAGAGGAGACTACAGGCCCTTCTTCCCACTTTGCTGTTTCACTGCATGCTATTGTTCAAAGAAAACTCTTTTGAATATTGTCTTGAAATGTTAAGGTTTCAGGATGTGCTAAATCACCCCAAAAGAACTGAACTGTAGAGTGATTGGACATTTATATTATGAACCTCTACATATTTATTGACTACTGTGAGGCTCTAATCTAGATAGGTTCACTCTTAAATACGGAAGTGGTCCTTTCTTTTGTCAGTGGCAAACAGTACCGAATGATCTTAATTAATGCAAATAATGATTGGGAGTGAATAGGAGATAAAAGGAAAATTGGTGTTAGTGGGAGGGGTGGAATAAAGCCAGCAAGAAGAAGGCAATCAAACAGAAGTGGGGCTCTCTCTGGGATCCCTAAACCACACAGCCTGCCCAGCCTCCATCCCCCACACTCCAGGAGTTATTAAGGAGCAGCCAATCCCTGTCTGCAGAGCCAGCCTCTGATTATTCACACCCTGCACAATGGGCACACAGCCCTCGCGACACCCCCTAAAACCCCGATTATTGATCTTTTTTGGCGTGATTTATGAGCTGATAAAATGATGAATGGCCCCGGAAGGGAGAATGGATGCTCCCTCTTACCCACACAATGAAAGGGGATTAGCGGATAGGTGTCATCTGCTCTTTTCCATCTTTTGCATAAAGCAAACAAACATTAAAGGCTCGCCTCAGTCCCACGGGGGACATTATTTTTTCCTTCTGATGTGAACTATTCTGGGGATAAAACATTCATTCTCTCTCTCTCTCTCTTGTGCCAGGCAGTCTTGGCTCTTTAATATTCCACTAGATTTAGAAGACCTTCAATAATGCAGGGGTCTTGCTGTCCAATCAGAATTTCCACTTCTATTTTTTAAAACGTCCCTTCAAGATTATATTACCCACTTCATGCAGCGCTAATGCATCCGTGATGTCCCATCAGTGGGAGGGTTAAAATGCAGTGCACTCGCTGACCCTTGCGTTCTCCTCGGCTCACGAGCGCCGAAGCAAGGTAATGGTGAGTCTGCAGTTGAAAGCGAATTGGCCGGTCAGCCATGTGAAGCAATCTGCAGCCTAATAAACCCACCCTGTCCTTCACAAAGCGGCACAACCCAGGTCCCAGAAAGGCATGCCTTAAATTCCTCCTCTCACCTGCTTCAAAAGCTGCACCCTCCTCACTCTTGCGCAGAAATAAACCACGGATGATCTGACGGTGGGATGTGAATTAACCTATTAATTAGCTCCCACCTGGGCTCAGAGTACCATTTATGCTGAGTCAGGATCTCTGTCCCACCCAAAACAATGAATCCTTCCTTACCTGCTCCTACGAATTGTTTGAAAACAGTCCTTTTGAATGGATTCCCCCTCTAGTACTAAAATGTGCACATTTAATTACCTTCCAAGGACTGCAGTGAGTGTAGAGTATAAAGATAACATTCATGACTTCCATTGTTTTTAATAGGAAGGGGTGCATTCTTCCCAAATGCAGATGGCAGGCCTCTTCCAACCAGATACTACAGCAGCAATAAAACGACAGCACTTTAACAGTTGAAGCACTTTTAGGTCAGTTCCTTGTTCCATAGAGGCAAGTGTTACTTCTAGGAATATACTAATCATCCACTTTATGTTCATGTCATGGTGCTTGGGAAGTAGTTAGAGCAACTGTTTTAGTATATGGCACCATTTAAAACTCAGAGACCAACAACAAAAACAATGTTTATCAAGTAACATTGTAGGTGGAATGGATCTCACTACATTAGTGACACAAGAAATAAATGGGAACTTTCCTTTTGCTTATCTAGCATTTCATACAACTAATAAAAAGAGTGACTTTGGTGCAAGCTGACTACAGACACATGCAAACCATGCGCTTGTCAAAGCTGATTTTACCTTCACATCCAGTCAGAGCATCCTAGTATCCTGCTAGCAAGTCGAGAGAGCAAGACGAATACCAGACATGGGAGCAGGATCCGAAAATGCCACGAAGAATCCCGCGCGCCTTCGCCAAAGCCTTGTCCTCGGGCAGCTGCCTGTCCCTCAGCACAGAACCGAAGAGCCTGTCCTTAGGTTTGTTGGTCCAGGCCGACTGAAGCTGCTACCATGTCCTCCCATTGTTCCGGCGAGAGAGAAGCAGGCATCCTGCCCCTACAGACCCAGCCTACTACAACAGCTGTGGGCCAGCCCCCCACCTCTCCACTCCTAGAATCTCCCTCCTCCAACGGCTGCAGCCAAACATTAACCCTGCAACTGCTGGAGGGGCCATAAAAGAGAAAAGGGGCTTATATTTCAAAAGGAGACAACGCAGCGGCCCCACACAAAGACGAAGGACAGCGAAAGGATATCCGAATGGACGAAAAGGGAGTCGTGGAGTTACCCAGGCAACCCAGCCCCTGTCAGGGAGTGGGAGCCTCCTCCTAAGAGGATTGTCCGACTGTGGAAGACTAGCGTTGATTGGATTGCTACTGCAGTCACTGAGACAGTCAATGTAGTAAGTGCACAACAGAAATGTGACCTGGTTACACTTGGAGGGCAGGTTGACTGAAGCCAATAAAATCACTACATCTTCATTAATGAGATGCAGCGAGTTAGCGCCCCACACTGAGAAGCAGAGCTGCGAAAGAGAAACACGTATGACCTGAAATGACTCGATCGGAGACTTGACCCCAAATGACTTGGCTTCAAATGTAACTTTACTCAGATCAGGAAGCTTTCATTTCTGGAAATACATCTACAAACACAAATCAGTCATAACCTAATTTCAAAAACCTTTGTTAAAGTAGATTAAAACTGCACTCCTTAAATATTAGTTTTGAATCCATTACAATTACTTAACACAACACATTTCAGCAAAGACATTAATTCCGAAGAACTGCCTCGCATCATAATCAGGATAACTAATCGTATTAGTGCTATAAATCGTATTAGAATGTGCCAATTCTGGGATGACACCAACGACTGTTTTTTTCTTTTCGCTGTGGCTCGATATCCGACATGAGATTCATTACTACCAAGCAAAGCATAAATCAGATTAAGAGGGTTTGCTGTTACAATAAACATCCTGTCCTCTCTGCAATTTGTCTCAGAATGAAAAAAGGAAAAGACTTTTTCTGCAACGGGACAAGTGTTATCGCTCATCCACACGTGGGCTAATTAATGCATCCGCACCCGAGCACAAGTACTCGACTGACACCAACATGCTGATTTTCAGTAATGCTCTACAGGTACCAAAGCGGAACAGGGATTATCATGCATTTCTAAGATAAACACCATGTCCTTTAAATCAAAAGGTGCTAAGACATCCTGGTGAAACCCAGTGAGACCTGCTGTGTAGACTTTCTAACAGGATGACTGGCTGTTTTCCAGCAAAACAATGGAATCCTTGTGAACGATTTTCACAGAAAACATTCTTAAAATACCACGTCGACCTTGTGGCTGAGGGGCTGATGAAGAAGCCCTGCAGCCTCGTCCCAAACTGTGCCTGAACCCCAGATCACGCTCCAGGCAGCCACCCATTCACATGCGCACTCTTGTGGCTGCAGTTCCAACTAGACTATACATTGCTGGCTACACATTAAAGACCCAAATTGGAGGACATGACCCAAATGCAAGAGGGGGTCACATGTTGTCCTGGAGCTAACAGTCAAGGAGCGAGAGAATCCGCCACAAAGGGCCATTGTGATCCTCGCAAAGGCCACTTTCGCTTATGGAAAGGGCCCTAGAGGGCCCAGGCCTCGTAAATATCATTACATCCAATGATCAATAATGAGGTAATACGTGGGAATGTGGGTGGTAAAGATGTGAAGAATTCAGAGTCAAATCCCTCGAATGAATCTCTCCTATTGTGGATCTCAGCTGTTATTCCAAGTGCTACCAATTTGGTGCTCAGCCATGACAGGCAAACTAGTGCACACTTCAGTAAGTCATGCAGCCCCAGGTGTCGAATGGCATTTGCATTGAACATTAACACGCACGTAACCATTCCATCAAACCTACGCCTCTTGATTCACAGCTGGGCGTTTGACATAAGTGGAAAGTCTTAAAGGAAATTAGTAAACAGGGTTCAGGAGGTTCTGTTGATTAAAGCTGGGCTTCAGATTTGACAGAGTTTGAAGGCCCTGAACAGTTGCATAATCACAGCAACACAGTCATTTGATAGCACTGCAATTATCCGGATAACGGAGATCGATCCCAGTGCTTTTGAAGAGTTATGCAACAGCACAAATCCGAGAGATAAAGGCCAACATGGAAGAATCATAAACTAAATGGTGAATTGACAGATGGCGCGCAGCCTGAGGTCCGAGGCCGTCCAGGGAGTTGGTCGGTCTGCACTGCCGGGCTGTGGTGAACATCCTGGGCCAGCAGTTGGTTTGTGCTGCAGCGTCGGAGTGAGTCCGGATTAAGGGAATAAATCAGAGCCCTGGTGAAAAAGACCCCATTGAGAGCGAGACAGCTTAATGGGCTGTAATGTGCTGAACTCCATGTGAGGTGGAGGGGCTGATCCACCTTTTAGAAATGTGACACTGGTCTGGAAGGGGGGGGGGGGGTGTGTGTTCAGTATGTGACTCGGTCTTAAACCAACCCCAGTTCCCTGTTTTCATATAACCAGACAACACTGAACTGCAACGCAAGCTGTACATGACCTACTGACATAGAAAAAGGAAAGTTAATGGGAAAAAAAAAAAAAAGAATGATCACTCTCAAAGGGGATTATGTGGTCACCCACGCACAAGTCATTTAAGAGCAGGCACATCAATGAGAGGGTTTGTGTGAATGGTAAATAGCCTAGTATCCAAATATAACATGGTAGCGCAGACGTTCAACTGCCTGACAAAGCAAATTTGTCTCCTAGGTCACAAGTGTGCATGCAAATGTTGCTTCTACTAAACAAGAACGTCTCAGATGAGCCTGGGTCGAATCCCGTAACCATGGTTACCACCTTGGGTAAATGTCACACAGGCTACTGTATACAGTTACTTCAAAAAAAAAAAAAAAAAAGAGGAAGAAATCTGAGCAAGTTCCTCCTTTACCAAACAGAGAGAACATCCCTCATGAAATGAAACAGACGTTCTAATGCTGAAAAATGAGGAACTCTGTGCAAAGAAAACATTCAAGCATATGCTTTGTTTAAAGGCTGGTATGCGAACGGCACTGACCCGGGGGCTGCTGTCCCCTGGCCGGTGCCGCTGTAAAGTGCAGTGAAGCCTGGTCTTCAATGGGCTACAGGGACACGGCCGTGAAACATCTGGACACCAGGCGCAGTGGCTTCAAGCGAACACCCTCCAGCACCTTCTGTCTGGGTCGTCCCACTTTAGCTTTGCTCCGTGTGGCCACCACACTCTCGCCACACGCTAATCCAAATATCTGCCCAGATTAATGCGCGCTGCACGTATGGGCACAATGTACAGGGGCTTTTTCGCACCTTCATTAATCACCTGGCTTCGCCTGGGCTGTTTGAAGATGCAAGCGAATTCCGCTGCCAAAAAAGGGCTACCCCAGGGGTAATGGACGGCCAGATGTTCCAGTGGACCGGACAGATAGAAAGGCTGGCTTTAAAAGCAACGGCCCTCTAGCGAGGCAGTTTGCATATTTAACGTAAACACAGCATACATCAGGCTCTGGTAGGCCTCTTAAGGGAATAGTTTGGCTGTAATTAACGGGATGAGGGGTCACAGGACACCAAACCACCAAGGCTTTCATTTCCAGAAAAAAAAAAAAAAAAAAGAGAAATGAAAGCACATGAGGTCCTTTTTGTTCTACCTCTTCAAACAGTGCTGGTGGTAGCTTTGCAGAGGGCTCTATGAATGTAGTCATTTTGTGCCAAAAATAAAAACAAGGAAAACCCCAGCCATATCAAATGTGCCACAATGCGCCATTTCTGATGGCGTTTGTTTAACTTTCGTTGCTGTCCGACCGAGTGGCGGACATATATCCCTCCGTTTACCAAACAGGATGTGCCATTGACCTGGTTTGCTTGAATTGATTAAGGCCTCATTCCGCAGCATATTTCCGCTAAGCGCAAGTATGAATTGAATGTTTGTTGCAGCCCAAGACTGGGGCTCTGTGAGAAACCTGTTTAAATGTTTGCACGGCCTCTGCTTCTTCTGTGGGGCGGATTTGAAGCAAAACAAGTCTTGGCACGGATCGTGCAATAGCTCATTTCTTTTTAAGTGGCTAGTGATAAGGTTGCGCTAACACAACACGCTGCCACCGCAGCCTTAATAAAGGGGCACTATTGAAGGCTCTTTTTTTTACCCCAAATCTTTAAGACACCGGTCGAAAACTGACCCTTCGGAGGGACGATGCGTGGATAAAATTCTCATTTCAGCCTCATGAGCGCTCACTGCTCTGGCAAAGGCTGGGAAGCCCCAGAAATGAAACAAAGACCGCGGGGGGAATTCGTGGCAGGCGTAATTGCTTTCCCCCAAATATCTGCAGTGTGTGGAAACAGCTTCGCAGCCTCGCGGAGTCTGCACCGTGCTCCCCTGCTGCGCTCCCGTCATGTGTCTCTGGCTTTCCTGAGCAATTGATGAATTCTCTACATGCTAATGTGCCCCGCCGGTCCATATCCATGGTAACCGCAAGCTGGGGAGATCACCGGTGGGGGGATAACTGATAACGGAGCAGTCAGACTAACAAGGCGTTAGGCATGCAGACTGATAGAGAGGAAGAAAGACTGTGTTTGTCTGGGGGAGCCCGGTATGTGTGGCCAGTGCACTTAACATTTTTCATGCTGATGATCCAAAAAGAAGCAGCTGTAATGACTAGGGAGGCATAAAAACCCCAGTCTAAGATCCTAGATTTAGGAATACTAAAAGAATATTGGAATGAGCTTCAATACAGCTTGCATTTTTTTGGCTAAAACAAAATTCCCAGGCCATTTTCAAATTTGAGTGTAATTTGAGTGATCATGATGCCTTTCCCAAAGAATCATAATTGATATGAAACAAATCACTGTGCGGTCAGAGACTCGCATCCCTTGTAATGACCGCGTTCATTTTCTCACACTTACCAGAGCGGTTGCTGTGCTCCAATCAGGACAAGCACATGGAGAAGCACTCCCCCTTAGCGAGAGGAGCCCAGCCAAAGGTCCAATTTCATGCTCCAGTCTTAATTGTCCAGAGAGCCATGTTTGGACGCCTGAATGCGGCATGAGGACAAAACCGCAATCGCTGGTCACAAAACACCACTGTTTCAGCCACCAGATAAAACTCAAAAGCTCGATTATCCCCTCTAACCTACATTTTCAGATTGAGCCCCCTTAAATATCGGGGAGTAAGTGCAGCATAACAAGTGAGTGGCTCCCACTTCTTTTAACCGATGTAACCTAGATCCTTGAGATCCAACAGACGGCCCATATTTCCCCTATAATCTCGCTCCCAATACACCTGTCCAGGTATTCAGTGTTTTTCTATCAGGGATTTCTCAGTGCTGTATGAGAATTATTTAGGAATGCACTGATAGCAATTTTCTTGGCCGATTCCGATTACCGATTTTTTTT
>JBBPCW010000133.1:4096821-4107177 GCA_037974425.1 Phenacogrammus interruptus
GTCCTTTGTACCATTTCATGCTATTCATTGGACCTGAACTGTTTGAAATTCAATTAAATAAAGCTTGAAACATTGGGCTGTTCTAAAACTTTTGACCGGTAGCGTATATCTTAAATTGAACCAGAGAATTTGAAAAGTTCCCCATTAACAACTCAAGGCTTCTAACACGATCCTCTCAGCACCTGTGAAAAAACAAAGAAGAAACAAAGCCAAAGAAACAAAAAAATGTCTTGGCTGGTCTAACACATTTGTGGAATGTGAAGGTTTTAAAATTCATAGCGTAATTCCGTCTCACCATAGACATGTTGAATGAGGAACAGAACGAAGAACACACTATAATACTGTACAAACCACTAAGAAATAAACTTCATAGTCACATAGCACTGAACAGTTGACTAGACAGGATCAGGACAGGGAAAGCTACTAGTCTTCACATGAACATTGTACATGTATTATGAAGACAGTGATGGTCCATCATTCTTAGCAGCACAAACGCGGTCAGACAATAAAACTGACCTCAAGAGTCTCATCTCCTCCTCGGTCACACTGATCTCCAGAGGAGGAATCACACTCGATGAACAGAGCCTCTTTTTACCTAATGTGCCTGGATCCTCCTCATATGATTCTACATGAAACAGAAAGCAAATGTGTCTGCATTTCTTATGTGCTTATGATATAAACAAAGGAGCCAAATGCCAGAACATTCTTGTGAAATCTGCGGTTCCTACTGATTTGCATATACACCTTCTGTGACTGTACCAAATGGAAGCAATGTTGCTGGTTTTACCTGCCAGAAGCCCCTCCAGGCGTACCCTTTCATGTGCAGCGTGCTGATCAACAAGCACCAGAAGGTTTCCTGAAACGGCAAATGGAAAACCACATATTGCCAATGTTCAGCTACTTCATAAAGGGACTAAACTTTGGTGGCTTGACTGGACGTCCATTACAAACAAGACACTTGTAATTTAAAGGTAAAAAAAAATACATACCTTCACTTTCGCTCGTTTCAGAGGCTTTCTGGTCAGTTGTATTTATGAGACAGGCGAGAAACTTCTTGTCGACTTGATGAATAACCTGGATTTAAATGTAACTGAGAGTATTAGGTCATTCATATTTACTTTCAATTCAATTCAATTCAATTTTATTTATATAGCGCTTTTAACAATGGTCATTGTCACAAAGCAGCTTTACAAAATGAAACTTTACAAAATGAACCTCGCACATCTCAAAATTTACTCACTTTGAGATGTGCGAGGAGCGCATTGAAATGGACCAGAAATTGGAAAAAATACTAACTGAAAGCAGAACTTGCCTTCATTGAATGGATCATATCTTTAGTGAAGCGATAGGGGAAGAGAATATTATGGATTTTCACAGCAAGGCCTTCTGCTTGACCGCTGGTCACATCCAGAGCAACCTTCAGAAGAATAACAATTAAACAAAGTCAGTTGAAATATCAGAGATATTACGATCCAGACCTTAAGGGCCACTGCTCAAGATCTTTTGAATGAGGCTGAATTGGAATTGTGTCTAGGGCTGCAACATCAACTGAACCTTCACACAATCATAACAGGAGCCCCCCCAACACACACCCCCTCACAAAAATAACAGATTCATGACCCTGATATTTTTGAAAACATCATATACTACCCAAAGCTTACGACTTACTTGGGGGGGTCGTACAAACACAGGGTTATTCCACTCAGAGAAAAGAGCGGAGACTGAACCAGGACCCTGGGGCTCATCTTAGGGAGAGCGAGAGAAGAACAATCAGAGGGAAGCGCAGCACAGTTTGTCATCAGGCCTACTCTCATGACATGCATTACCTCTGGGGTCTATGCTTGTACTAAGGACTCGTTCTGCTCTAGATTTAGGGAGAAAGGGGAGAACAATGTCTGTCTGAAAAGGGTAGCACCTGTACTCGAACCCTACAGGCAAAGAAACACTGATGAAAATACACAATTCAACAAACAAATCATGCATATTCACAGACTCCTAAGCTATTTGCTATTTCTTAGATTAGTAGTAAAGATAAAACTATGAAACAATACAGAATTAGTCAATGAAAGCGTTACATAAATCAGGATGATCATAAATGATGTAGTTTCTGGTCAATTTAAGTGCAATCCTCACACAACTTGTAGCGAGTAAATAGGAAAATATGAATTCACTGATGTTCTCAATTGTTTTGATGCAGTTTTTAACACTCTCTGCATTTTCTCAAGTGGCTAAATGAGAAGTGAAGCTTTTCCAATATGTTGAACCAGATTTCAAATTTAAAAATGTTCTGAAAATGAAAAATGGACATTCAGTCCAGTGCATTCAAACCTTTTACTAAACCTTGTTATCTAATACACTCCATGTACTGTATTATTAAAGAAATGTTTCAAGAGGAGGCTTGTAAATCACACAGAGAAGACAGGAACAGCTGCAGGACGGTACCTACCTGTTTTAGAAACAACACTAACTGCCATATTTGTGACATCTGTTGAGCAGAGTGCTGGTGTCTCCAATGAAGGAGCTTCATATTTACTGAGTCCTGTCATTTGATTGATGTAGACCAGTTTTCCCAACGAATCATCGTAACGTGCCAGCCAGTCACTTGATACCGGGACCGGCCCATCACCCTCACGGCCCCGTCTTTCATCTGGAGCCTGGTCCTCATTTCCTGTTTGGGAGGGCACAAGGTCATGTTGTGATGCAGGGTTAATTATTTGACCTGAGGGGATCGCTGGCTCGGCAGAAGTCGTAATTTCAGAAGGGACCCGAAGGTCTCCAGTTGTGGCGGTGGAGGTGGGAGTTGATAGGTCATGCCCTTGGGGAGCAGTGAACATGGGTTCATCTGGATGGCAGTCTGCAACCAGATGATTTGTTCCACAGTCTTCAGCTGCCACACTTTGTTTAGAAGAACCATCACTGCTCTCCAGCAGATCACGATAAGATATGTGAGAATCTGAAGAGACAGTGTCCTGTGTTACAGTGCTAGGCAATGTGATGGAAGTCTCTTTGTTTGTAGCATCTTTAAGGCTGTCTTCAGATGATTTCTTACATTGTCCCATGTCCCATTTTAAGTGTGAAAGTTTTGCTGCTAAAGATAATCTACCCTTTGTGCTAGAACATTTAAGTTTAGCAGAAAGAGTCTGTGAATGATCTTTTGACAACGAGTGGTCTAACTTAGTCTCTTCTACTCGTTTATCCTTGGCCCTGAGCAGACTGTTGTTCGCATACGAAGCAAAAGATGTCCTAGAAACTGATGGACATAAAATGTCAGTGATTTGTGCTTGGCCTTTTGTTTCTGCACCTTTGCCATACATTCTCTTGAACTTGTCGAGAGATCCTGTTTCAAAAGCCAGAGTTAATTTGCGACATGGTGTGACCTTAGTGATCTTAGGCCCTGCAATACTTTCAGCGGTGTAGCCATCCGTGTAACCTTGAGCACAGAGTAATGACAACTTTCTCTTGGGTGCACTGCAAAGCTTTGGTTCAGCGAAAGTCCTCAGACTATCCAGAGGTTCTGCATGATCCACCACAGCAATCCTGGTATTTTCACAATGAGAAATTGTATTATCCTTGACATTCAGTGACAAGTCATTGTCATTCACATCAGGGCCTTGAGCATTCTGATAATGTTCAGGCGTGTCCTGGTCTTTGCAAATAACAGTCTGGGGAACATAAACTGAATTGGGCTGCAATGGCTTCTCAACATCATGCTTTTGAATGTCTGGTTCTGAATCTGAACTTGCCCTAGACTCTGTATTTAAAGATACCTGTTCAAAAATCTGTTCAGGACTCTGGAGCTCCAGATCACTGACAACATCTGGTTGGTCAGTTGTTGCTATTTCCATTCTTGATATAGAAGTTCCTACATCCTTCGAGCCATCGTCAATAATTTTGTGACATGCTTGAGTCTTTGCATTCGCATTCCTGGATGGACTGATTGCTGGATTACTAAAAACATTCTCAAAGGTTTGGACGTCACTCATTGAAAGCTCAGACACCAAATGTTCCTTCGTGAGGAACGCTTTTACACCTTCCTCGATGCAGGTGAGGACACCATCCCAGTCTCTGAATTCTATAAGACTCTTTGCTGGCTCCAGGCATACATCATACTCAGAGTAGTCGCACTTAATGTTGATGACATAAACTCCATACAGGTCAGCCCCACTTCTTTGTTTAGGGCTTGAAATAACCGGAGAAGCGGTTGGACTGCTGCTCTGTCCGCCTGAACTGCTCAGTTTCCGGAGGAGGCAGTTGAGCAGTTTGTGAATGCGCGTTTTCAGAAGCAGTCTGCCGTTAACGAACAGGAACTGCAAGCTGCTGTTGTAGTGGCCCTCGCGGCCGATGTGTCCGCTCATGTGAAACTGTCCATGGGTGTAGTCCACCTCGCCAAGCTTTTGGGCCCTTGCCAAACCGTGGATTCGGACAAACCTGTAATAGGTATTCCTGGCTTTGGGAAGCTGCACCAGCATGGTACCAGAACATTCCTTCTTCACAGAGAATGACACGGAAGGATGCATCAAAGATACGGCCTCCACCCTCTGACGAAGACGTTCAACCTCTAGCCCCGAGTCCATCCTCTTTCTCCTGACTGGCATGTTATGAAACAAGTTACAAACAAGCACTGTAGTACCAGCTGATGGACGAGTATCCTGCGACTCAAAAACATCCAATCCCTTCCCTTCACTAAACCTTTTAACAAATGTTTTCACTGACAACTTTGTTCGTGAGGATATTTCAACCATGGCTGCAAGTGAGATGATGCTGGCAATCGCCTCCCCTCTGAAGCCGTAATATCGAAGGTTATCCAAATCCTCCAGTGAGCTGCATTTGCTTGTGCAGTACCTGGTCCCTACCTTCTCTATGTCTTCTTGGCCCATTCCAGAGCCATTGTCTATCACCTGAACTTTGCAAGCCTCTATATCTATCTTCACAGCAACACATGTTGCTCCGGCATCAATGCTGTTAAGTAAGAGCTCCTCCACACACTGCTGCAATGAGAAGATGGCAATGCCTGAACGCAGCTTCGCTTGGACTTCTTTGGACAGAGTCCTGATCATTCTGAAACACAAGATACCACAGAGAGATTAGATGAATAGGAACCAAAACATACACTATCACACACCATATGGACAAAAGCATTGGGGCACCTGGCCATTACACCAACCAGGACTTTAATGACACTGCATCCAAATGCATAGACTTGAATATGGAGTTGGTCCTCCCTTTTGGAATTTCTATAGAGTATTCGTTAGATCAAGTACTGATGTTGGACGAGAAATCCTGGATCGCAATCTCCATTCCAGTTCATCCCAAATGTGTTGTTCTGTGCGGACCAATCAAGTTCTTCCACACCGAACTCATGCAACCATGTCTTTACAGACCAGGTTTTGTCCACTAGGGCACAGTCATGCTAGAATAGAAAAGGTTCTTCGCCAAACTGTTCCCACGAAGTTGGAATTGTAGTGTTGTCCAAAATTTCTTGGTATGCCAAACATTAGGATTGCACCACAATAAGGGGGCACTTGAATTCAATAGTGTCCCAATACTTTTGTCCACACAGTGTAATGTATACACAACACATGACAGTACGTTTAAATACGTAGACAAGTGCAGTTTCGTGAATACATTTAACCTTTCAATTATGCACCTTTACCTTAAAAGTTAGGTTTTGAGGAGCTCCAGTGTCAAGAGCTGGTTAAAACCAAGAGGAAACTCTTTTAAAACCGGTACTAGGAATGGACATCCCACTTCTCCCCTCAGACATAGCAAACCGTTTACTTAACCAACTCGCTGTAATGTTTAATATGTTAGCTGCTTGCAGGGTGCAGAAAGTGGTGAGTGAAACATTAAATAAAGTACAGCAAGTGGAAAACGGGGACATTTTATCTCCGCACAGTCCTCCGTCATCTGGTCTGTTTTGAACTACAGAGGAGCCGAAGTTCTGCCTTCTGAACGAATCGACCCTTTTAAACCGGTTCTTTAAATGAATCACTAGAACCGATTCACAAGTCCAAGTGAATCAATTTTTTAGTTTCATCCTAAAGATTTCATTACGATCCTATTTATCGTTCACAATTTAACCTCATAAATAATGGCAATTTAAAAATCAATTGGCCATCCAGCTCTTCTCGTTGTTGTTAGTAGTAAAATAGTATACACACAATTTCAAGGGCAAACTGAGTAGTGATGCAGGTACAGTTTTACACACACATTGTGTTTTAAAGTTCTGCACTTTCTTGAAAGCATCAACCAACACTTTTGTACATAGTTTATCTTTATCCCATATTTGTGTGAGCTGGTCAGTGTAAAATCCCTGATGGTGTGATGGTCAGGCATCCAAAAACTTTTGTCCATAATCCCACTTTGTGTGGGTCGGTCAGTGTAAAGTCCCTGATGGTGTAATAGTCAGGCGTCCCAAAACTTTTGTCCATAAACCTGCTTTGTGTGTGATCGTCAGTGTAAAATCCTTGATTGTGTGATGGTCAGGCGTCCCAAAACTGTTGCCCATTATCCCACTTTGTGAGGGCCGGTCAGTGTAAAGTCCCTGATGGTGTGATGATCATGCGTCCCAATAACTTTGTCCCTAATCCCTCAGATCTGATTGACTCGGATGTTCGAACATCCCCCCTCCCCCCGCCGCCCTTCCCGGCGATATAGAACGCCGCTGACGCAAGATCCTGTGACGCACCACGATTTTAAAACACGGTCCTCCTCAGTGATGGCGGCGTCGTTCTCGTCTCCTTCGGCGAATCTCAATAAATGGTGTTTCACCCGCGAACAGATCGAGAACAATCCGTCTCGGAGAGCGGGCCTCGACCCGGACAAGGAGCTGTCCTACCGGCAGCAAGCAGCGAACCTACTCCAGGATATGGGGCAGCGGCTCAACGTGTATCCTCCTCTCTGTCCCTCTCTCACTCTCCCTCTCCCTCCTCTCTCTATCTCTTTCTCTGGCTGCTCTCTCTCTCAGCACAGGCTGTTGCTCTGTCCTGTCGTGGTTGTTAAAATACATCTTTTGTGCTTCTGTTTTAATTTCAGACCCTTGTTTGTGCAGAACATGCATGCAGGCTGAGGCTTGTGGGATGTGTAGGCCCCGGCCTGCCCTCCCAGAACAATAGCGGGCTCGGTGCTAAGCTAACGTGTGCCTTTTATCTCATTATTGTTTCTCAACACATGTCAGCTGTTTTCGTGTTGTCGTAGAGAAATGTTTGAGAGTCCCTTTTGTTAACCAGTGTATTAAATTTCTGTTTAAATCTCGGAATCCTGCTTTTTTTGACACTTAGTGTTAGCTTAGCGTGTTAGCAAGCTAATAGATGGTTAACGTTCTAAGTCATTATTGTTGTCAAATGGGGGTCAGCTGTCTTCTTGTTGACGTAGAAAAATGTTTACGCGGTTATTTTGTCAACCTGATCATTACTTTTCTATGTATAACTGACAGTATGCCTTTTTTGCTCGTATAGTTAGCTTAGCCTGTTAGCATGCTAATGGTGTTAGCGCTGTAACATTATAATTGTCAAAACGAAAGGCAGCTGTCTTATTACTGTGGTAGAAAAATGTATAAGAAGACTTTTGGTAAACCAGCTTATTACTTTTCTATTTCTGCCTTTCTGACACTTGGTGTTAGTTTAGGTTGTTACCCTGCAAGTGGAATATTTGTGCTGTAACCTGCAGAGCGTTTTAAGGCTTGGTAGATGGTTCTTAGTGCTTTAAATGACAAAAAGAAGTCGTCTTTTAAACACTGCGAGGTGTTTTATTTGTATAAGCTATATATTTTGGTTTGGGTCTGGTTGGGATGTTTATTAGTTGTCTTATCTATAGGTCGTTATTAGAGGCAGTTCTGCAAGCTGTAATGCATTTCAGGGTTTGTTTACATTGTGAATACTGTAACCACATTTGGTGTAATTAGAATGAGAAGACTATTGATCCCAGCGATTTGCACTGTGAAGGATTTAAGCTGCTGTCCACTGACAGGAATAGGTGTATTTGTATTGATTGTATATGTCCTTAATTGAGATGAACAGATCCCAGCTCACTATCAACACTGCCATCGTGTACATGCATCGTTTTTACATGATCCAGTCCTTCACTCGCTTCCACCGTAATGTAAGTGGCAGAGTATGACACTTCCAATACACATAGTGACACTGGACATTTAATGCCAGGTTTACTGTCTGTGAAATGACAGTGTGTCTTGTTGTGCCCTGATGCAGGTGATTGCCCCGGCCGCACTCTTTTTAGCAGCAAAGGTGGAGGAACAGCCTCGCAAATTGGAACATGTGATTAAGGTGACCCATGCATGTCTAAATCCTCAGGACCCTTGTCCAGACACCAGGAGTGATGTAAGTATTTACCTGGATGTTGTGATTATGGACATATAACTTTGTGGTCTCCACATACCGATTGTTTTTCCGTTTTGCTGAAGATTTTCTCCGGTTGTTGGTGGATGAATGGATAGATCTTCTGTACGTGTTCTATATAGTGTAATTAAGTCTAATTACACAACTTTAACGTGTCTAAATTCCAGTCCTCCACAGTCTTGACCTTATATGTACCAACTATTCATTATTTTTGGAAACGCATTTTAAAATTACACTTCATATAAAGCTTCACAATTTTTATCAATCATTTCTTTTCCAAACAGAGAACATTTTGTATTCAAAGAAATTGGCTGTGAAATGTTTCAGTGAAGCTCTGGCGCTTCTCAGTAACCACTATACCACATGTTTATTCTCCGTAAGGCACTGGAGATGTGCTCATTCTTGCAGTGATTCATGATTCTTCTTTCTCTCAGGGTGGATGTTGTGTGCCTGTCTCATCATTCCTATATCTATCTCTTTATTCTGGATCAGTCATTTACTGTCTTGCATCGAACTGAAGTCATGGAACTTGTTTTTATCATAAAGTATTGATTGGCTGAAAGCAGTTGCAGTAAGGGGGTGTGAGAGAGAGAGAGTGATATGAGAGCGTGCGACCATGTGAGTAACCTGCCTGTCCTCTCGATCTCAGACTTACCTGCAACAAGCCCAAGACCTGGTCATTCTTGAGAGCATTATACTCCAGACCCTCGGTAAGTTTGGAATGGTGAAAGTGGGTCTATGAGTCACCACATTAGAGAGAAGCACTGATTAACCCTGTTTACTCCCGTCCGCAGCACGACCCCAGGAGTCAACTGGAGGGTTGCAAAGCTAAACTGTCTTACCCTTTTCAGTTCTTCCTTGTTTCCATGTCAACTTGACAATGCTGCCATCTCTGATATGTGCTTTCATTTGTGTACCATTTTTGAGCCATTCTGAGCAGTCACACAGATACAGGCTGGTGCACTTTGTACCTGTTTTCCAGACCAATATTATGCCTAAAATGAAATTTACATTGGGGATTTATCATTGGCTCTGTAGTTCTATCAAAGATTAGGTTTAATCTATGTCTGGGAATCCACCCCCTGCTGATGTCCAGTATATTGTTGCTGTCAAAACAAAACCTCATTTGAGATCTTCTGGATGTGAATTTACAGAAATAGTTTGTGGGAACATTAGAAACATTAGCCTGTCTTGACTGGAAAACGGGTGTAATGGGCTTCTGTTTTATTGTAATCTTTTTTATATAAATATATATAATAATCCAGTTACGTGGTGTTACAATGATCGCAATGCTATCTAAGTATTGTCCAGTATGTCGGCCATTTTTTTGGTCTTTTCTTTGCTGTAGGAGTGGCTGAAAAATATCATGGTAAATTTGCAGAGAAAGCACATTTCCATATTTTCTTAACTCATTCATATTTGTCCTGTCTAGGGTCAGTCATCTGAAGAGTCAAACCACTTCATTGCAATCTGTAAAAAGAGTGAAAAGAGCTTTGACATGGTCAAAGTCTACAATGATGAAAGTCCCCATTGCCATGCTCACTGAATTTATTAGCCTAGAACCCCATCCACATTGAATTATACAGGTCTGTTTCATTGCTGTTAGCAAGGTTTTTGTATATGATCTTAAAACTCACTTTGTTTTTCTCCTCTGCCCTTGTCAATCCAGCCTTTGAAATAACCATTGACCATCCCCACACTCATGTTGTCAAGTGTACCCAGCTTGTACGAGGTGAGTATTGTTCTTACGCGTATCCTTCTCCAAATACATTATGTATTTCAAGCGCTATACACTCACCTAAAGGATTATTAGGAACACCATACTAATAGTGTTTGACCCCCTTTCACCTTCAGAACTGCCTTAATTCTACATGGCATTGATTCAACAAGGTGCTGAAAGCATTCTTTAGAAATGTTGGCCCATGTTGATAGGATAGCATCTTGCAGTTGATGGAGATTTGTGGGATGCACATCCAGGGCACGAAGCTCCCGTTCCACCACA
>JBBPCW010000133.1:4117149-4132856 GCA_037974425.1 Phenacogrammus interruptus
TACGCCAAGCGTGCCTTCGTGCACTGGTATGTGGGTGAGGGTATGGAGGAGGGAGAGTTCTCTGAGGCCAGAGAGGACATGGCTGCTCTGGAGAAGGATTATGAGGAGGTTGGCGCTGACAGTGTCGAGGGAGATGAAGAGGGAGAGGAATACTAGACGATTGACAAGTTTTGTCAATTCTGTCGTGTTTGTCAAGCCTGTCTTGTCCTTTTTTATGTGTTTGTCCCTATCCTTTGTAGCTACCCTATAGCTTGCCATGAATGAAATAAAGGTGGAAAAATCTTAACCTGTAGTTTTTTTTCTCCTTGTGTCAAGTTTCAGGACTCCTTGTTGTTTCACCTGCCTCTGAATGAGTGGTTGAAACTTCATGGTCTATTATTGGTGGTTTGACAGTCATTCATGTCTGTTTGCCTGTGCAAAAAAAGAATTAAAACCTTATTTAAGTTGTACGGTTCCCTCCAAATGCTTTAAAGTGACAAAAGAGTGGTGGGCTTTGATCTAGGTAAATATTTGCTGGTAAATAAATGCTCTTCTTTTGAAGACTGGGAACAAAAGCTTCAGACAAAACCGCATTGTGTTAGATAAAGGAGTGTTCCAGTGTCTACTTTAAACCCATTGTGCTGGAAGCTTCTGCTCAGGCGTTGAGGGAGTGCTGTACATAGAGGGCAGCATTGTGCTGCAGAGTACCTCCCTCTATGAACTTGTGCTGAATCATGCTTTGAATGGATCAAAAGACCCAGTTAAGATATTAAAAACAAGTGACTAAGCAGAAAAAAAGAATTGCAATCTATATGATTAGTGAAATTAAGTCTTCAGGTCATGGTGTAAAGGTGCAGACACTGTTTCTGCTAGTATCTGATGTAAATCTTTTTTTACATCCGCTATCCTTGTTTCATACCAGTAGATTAAATTTTTTTTGCACAACCTCATTGCCTTCCCCTAGATGGCAAAGACTAAAATGGCTCTGATTTTCATTAAATAATACTTCATATTGACAAAGCATATACTCTATTCTTTGCTAACATATACATTTACAGTATGTTCACCCTTTGAGTATCTTTATAGGCCAGAAAGTCATTTTTTTATTCATTATTGACCACACAAGTAGATATTTCAGGAGCTTTAAACTATGTCCGTGTGATTAAACGAGTGCATTAAAAGTTACAAGATAGTCTAGATCTAGTCTCCATCACCAAACAACCAGTTAATAGGATCTCAGATATGCCCTGTTACATTACATTACGTTACATTATATAAAGGAAACCCGTTTTGACCAATTTTCAGTTATAATTCAGTTATAGTTCAACTTCCCAATGTTTAACAAGACAAAAAATGTGCAGTTTATTAAATCAGTGGGCAAGTGTGGTACGCAAAACCGTTTGACTGGTAGATACACATACGCATGTACAGCATGACAAAAGGCTACAGTTGAGAAAAGGTTTTATTTGCATTTGGTGGGTATGAACTGGACTGTTTCACATAACAATGAAATTCCGTGTACTGAATGCGGCCTCATTTTTCTTTCCAACGTAGAAACATGATTATAATCTAAATAAGCTGCTAGCTTGGGTCAGTGAAAAGATATCAAACATGGATGCTACCGAAGTGAATTTGAACTGGTGAAATTAATGCGTACAACATTGTAAAAAATCATGACGAAATATTTCGCTTTTTCCTTGTCCGGTGGAAATGGTGGGTGGCGCTCCCATGAGAATAAAATATCTCGTCAAAGTCTTTCTGCAAAACAGTGCTGTTGCAAACCACGCCAGTGGAAAACAGTTAAACGTCAAGACAGACTAATCCTGCTGTTCCATCAACTATTACATGGATCTGATAAGCTTTCATACTTTTGGGTAATGGGACTCACTGCAAACAGCTAGATGAATGCTTCACGATCCATAATTAATATTTAAGTCGAGAAAAGGAAAAAAAAAAAAACCTCGAGGGCACTCCTTGCTTTCAGTATTCAACACATACTTGGGCATTGTCTATAAACATAGTATTTAACTACATTCTACTGTAAGACCTGGAGCTCCGTTTCATAGTTGAGGTAACAGTCCTTATTCTAAAAGGGTTAAAACGAAAAAGGCAGTTTGAGTTTCTACAGCTTTGGAGAAAACACATGCTGCTGCTGCTGATGCAGTGTTCTTATTCATGTACAAAAAAAAAAAACAACAGTCAATAGAAGTGCATACATGCATAGACAATCTGGGACCAAAACCATTCTTTGCGCAACTGATTTGAACACACTCAAATGTCCTCACTGTAGTTATTACACACTATGGGTATGTCTATCGCAGGCAAAAAAAAAAAAAAAAAACAGCACAAACTACATAACCTTCACATTTTCACAGTACGTTTTTTGAGCTAAACCACTGATATCTTTTCAGTCTTTTTGTAACAAGGTTTTGATCAAAATCGTTTCAATATTGCAGCTGAAACTGAAGTCGGGTATTCGCAGAAGAACAGAAAAGCCCACTCGCTTCTCAACGACACAAACCTTCTGACGCACTTACCATTGGACTTGGTGCCACCAGGCCCATCTAGATTCCCAATCCCATTATATTTGCCCAAATGAAAGTCTTCGAATACTTTCCTGTAATTAGTCCGAATTGATGGCATCATGGGCAACACAAAGAATTTAAGACATCTCATTACATGTGCATTCTCACACACCAAAAACACCAATGAAGATCCCCCCACCCTTTGTTTTTCAACAAGCCTGTCAGGTACTAATAGGCACATAAAATACAGATTAGTTTTGAAGGTTCGATTAGCAGAACATTTGCCACCTGGGAATCTTGAATACTGTGATCTTGAATACCAATGAACCAAAGAAGGCGGGTTCAAATCTTTTCGTGACAGTGTGGACGGGTTTATTCTCCACTGATAGTAATGCAGTGACATGACAAATCCTTAACAAAGGAGCACGACCTGTGTACGATATGTTTGTAGCCCTTTGAAGAAGTGTCATTGTCTTTATTTTGCTTGTGCCAGGAGATGAAGAGGGGTGAACAGGGTTGAAAAGCAGCAAATACACATCCTTTCCCTTATTGAGCTCCTCCAGCATTCAGGTACAGAAACACTTTCATTGTATGGTGTCCTTCAGTCCAAATACATACTGTATTGTAAGCGTCTTTCAAGTGGCTTGAGAGGGCCCGAGAGACTATCACGTCAACAAAGCCTCGGACGGAGCGCGCAGCATCCATTCCAGCTCCTCTCTCTTCTTTCTTTGCTCTAGATTGTCTTGGTTTCAAAAAAACAAAGCCTGCCAGAAAATATAGCACAGCTCATTTACATTCTTGATTATCATTTATTCTCATTAAAGAAATGCAATATAGCTGCATAAAACCATTTCATGTATTTACGCAGTGCTAGAAATATGTTTACCTTGGAGGTCTTTTTATCAAGACAGCACATGAACGAAGACAATGGCCAGTCCAATATTCAGCAGTATGACCATACAGATCATAATTGTATTTGGCCCCTAAAAAGAAAGGAAAATAACATTAAAATCGTCTTAGAAATATGTTAGAAACTGTTAGTTCTAGTTTCTGGTCGAATGGATCACAATTCATCGTAGCATTTAAAAGAGAAAATTCTTGTTTATTTGTAATCTTCGTCTAAGACTCATAACCAATAATATCACGATTTTTACTTCCATCTTCTCCTACCCCACCTCAGCTAGCTTAGAACCAGATGTTATTATGTAACAACAACATCTGGGGACAAGCATGAAGAAAAACGGGCTAAATTTGCATAGGAACAAATTACGATAGGAAGAAATTGAGTGTGAAATTGCTTAACCAATCAAATGCCTTATGAGGGCAGAGCTCAAATTAGGGGGCAATTGTGTATCCAAAGTTGGCATGGCTGAAAATACATTAACATTTAGTGTTGATGAGGGGTTACCAGAGGCTGTATCCGTCTTTGCCATTCACTGTGGGAAGTGATGGTATTCTGGATGTTGAGCTTGTACTAACGGACATCCAGCACCAAAAATTCAACATGTACTCAGATGTGTTTTCATCCTATAAGATTACGTTTGGTCCTGCAAGATTGTGGACTTCACTAATCAGCCCAAACTAGCATCAGAGGTGTCCAGGCAGCTACAGGAAAATGTTTTTTTTTAGCTCTGTGATGCTGTTTCACTGAGAAAATATAACATACTTTTTGATTTGTGGTGACATTCTAATGTACCACTTCAGTTCCTTTTAATAAATGTCCGTATATTTTAAAATAACAATATGTCTTGGAGTGTTAGAAGTCACTTAATTGAGTCTATTTGAGAATACTTAATTACTCAATCCAAGGCAAGTGTGGGACTGTTGAGGCATGCAAGTTGCAAGATGCTAATGGCTATAAGCTTCCATTGTTGTTTGCATTAACCTTGCAGCTTCAACTAAAGAAGCAAACTTGTCTTGACACAAACATGTCTTAGTTGACTGACTTTATGGTTTAAAAGGAAAATTGCCTTTATTTCTTTTTCCCTGAACTATTCCTTTAAATACGGGAGGTAGAGCCTGAAGTTCGACCCAACAGCAACTAATCTTCTGAATGTCCCATTTGCCGGGAGGGCTGTGCTGCTGAATGGCAGTTTATTATGAGGTGTCTGAGGAACACAGGCAGCTTTCTGAAGGTGAGAATCTGTCATTTTGAAGATCGTCCTTGTGTGCACATGCCTGATTATGAAAAATGTGGTCGTGGGACAGGAGCCAGGGCTGAATTTCAAGCAACACGATCTGTCCACATCAGTTGTGGTTTTCTGGGCAGCAGTATATGGTTCTGTTAGCACACTCTGTATGGAAGAACACGTCCCCCGTGAAACGCCCCATTGGGAGGATTGGGATGGGGCTGAAACACTGTCTTAGCCTTTGCAGAGTCAGTAATTCATGAAAATACATGGAGGGTTCCGGTAACTGAGCAAATGCATATTCTCATACCTCAGCAATGGCTATGTTGCAGCATGCTTATGGTGTGGGTAATGATGGGATAGGAAGAGACTGAATTATACTACCCTCTTATTCTTTCAGGTGATGCATAAACAGTCTTTTCCCGGCACCATTAATACAGGTTGAACAGGGCTATCCAGTCTTATCCACAAGGGGCCGTTGTTGCTGAAGGTTTTCATTTCAAATCAGCCTGAGGTCACCTGTTTCCACTTTTTAATGTATTTCTTTTAGTCTTAAAGATATGGATAACACTGAACGTCCCTGGCACTTATTTAAAATGAAGGCCTTGATTATCAGAATTAGAATCTTTGGCATGTCAGATCCTTTGTTTTGCACTGGGGTAACAAGGCTAATGTGTAAAACAAGTCAAGTCAAGCTTCTTTGTTGTATCACATACTTTGTTAATGTGGTTCCTGAAGTTGACATGCTCTTTTCTAAGTCCAGAATTATACAGCATGGGCACAATTTAGGCTTATAAATGACTGTTACTAGCTAATTTGTTTTTAGCTATATGCTTTTGTTCATTTAACAGTAGGTCAGTCAGTAACTTGCTCAGGGTACCTCAGCGGTGCCTAGCGGTCTTGGGGATCGAACCCGGACTTTCTGGGCGCAGGGCGAATGCCCTAACCACTAGGCTACCAGCTGCCCCTTTTAAGGAACGCTTCACGATTTTGCGTGTCATCCTTGCGCAGGGGCCATGCTAATCACTGTATCGTTCCAATTTTAGTATATGTGCTTCTGTAGCAAGGTCACTGCCAGATCAAAACCTTGTCTTTAATATCTTTATGTGATTTCAAAACTGCCCTTTATATCGTTTCAAATAAATATTACTTTATCTTCCGTTAAAAGTTTCTATCAAAAAGCTATTTTGGAAATGTATGAGGTTTTGCACTAACATTGATCATTTGACAGCTAGTCTATTGGAGATTGTTTGAGGCAAATGTGATGATTTAGGCACAGTTTCTACAACAGAAACTGGTACCATTGACACTAATCAATGTGTTTGCTTATTAGTCTTATACATAGTATAATGTCCTGGATAATCAATTACATTTGGGCTGTGGGAAGAATATTCCTTTCTATTGGCCCAGGTTTTCCATTCAGGCCAATGGTGACAAGCAGTGATTCATTTACAGTGTAAAACAAATTAGATCTACATGTCCACATTAAACTGAGATCAACTTGGCTGTACAGTAAAGATCTGCCAGAAGAAGTAATAAAGAACACTTAGAATGTGTTCTGAGTACTGAACAGCTTCCTGGGAAGTTTAAACACAGACGGGTAATCAAGCTGCAAGAGCCTTACAGAGGAAAGAAGACAGACAGTTCAGATGCCAGCTCTGATTACAGTGTGTTTAAGGTGGTGGGAAATAAGACATTATGGAAGCTTAGGTTGCTTTGGACCATTTTCTTGCATTGTGGGACACTTTATGATGTATATTGCAAAGGAAAAAGAAGAATTAGGGTCAGTAAAGTATGTTCTTCACACTGTAGTGGTACCTTGTATAATAATTTTGTGTTTATTTTTACCCCAGCTGCCCTTTGTTGGTTGACTTGGTATACACATTTAATAAAATGGTCCAAAATGACTAGAAAAAAAATCTAAGCCTTTATCAGATGTTAAGTGATATTGTCTGCTAAAGGTTATTGCAATATTGGTCTCTGCAGTAGGTGATATCGCAATAGGATGCAATATGCAAATGGGTGACCAATTACAGCTCCAGTTGAGCTACTGGGTATTGGGATGAAATGGGTGGCTAAACTGCTGTAGCCAGAATAATGAGATCATAAAAACTGGTATGAAAACTTGCTGTTTTTGTGGCTTATTGTCCAATATGGACAACATAGAGGGAGTAAATGTACAAGTTGAAACAATATTTATAGAACATTAAAAAACATTGATGATATGGGCACTTTAATATCCTGAAAATCATCACAATATGTACCAGTCAAATCACATTACTGATATTTTGTCTACATTGTATAGTTCTAGTTTATAGGAGATACAAGTTGTTGTCATTACAGCAAGGATATCCTTCAAATAGTGCTGTGTTTGAGAGGTCAGGTGGGTTTGTCTTACCTCATCTCGTTCGGAGACCTCTTTAACATCACTAGGGGCTTTTACCACAGACCTCTGCCTGAAATCAGCTTTAGACTCCACCTTGGGAGCCGGCTTGGACTCTGGTTTAGGCACAGGGCTGGCTTCAGGCTTTGACACAGCTTTGGGTGCTGGGCTAGTTTCTTGTCTCTGAGCTGGGATAGGTGTAGTTTCTCTTCTTAAAGAAGGTGTAGCCTCTCGTCTCAGAGCCGGGCTGGGATCTCGTCTCATAGAAGGCGTTGGCTCTCGTCTCGGAGCCGGGCTGGGATCTCTTCTCATAGTAGGTGTAGGCTCTCGTCTCGGAGCCGGGCTGGGATCTCTTCTCATAGAAGGTGTAGGCTCACGTCTCGGAGCCGGGCTGGGATCTCTTCTCATAGAAGGTGTAGGCTCTCGTCTCGGAGCTGGGCTGGGTTCTCGTTTCGGGGAAGGCCTAGCGTCTGCAGTGCTAGGTGCTTTCCTCTCCTCCTTGGCCTCCACCTTGCTCTCCATCACTGGAGGAGGATGCTCAGGTTCCGTGTCTTCTGGTTCTTTGGGCTCTGGGGTCACTGGGCCTTTAGAGGACACTTTGGAGGCAGGGCGAGGAGGAGGTTCTTCTTCATCAGTGGAGGAGATGAGGCTGGTGCTGACTGGAGCTGCGGCGGCGGGCAGAGAATGTTCTGCTGCTTTCGGCTCCATGTCTATTTTCTGCAGGGGCTTTATCTCCATATCGGAGCCCTGCTCAGCCTTGGCACTCTGGCGACTGGGGGAACGGGATGGGACCTTACTGCTGGGACCTGGAGGCTCCTCCTGGGTTGCAGCCGGAACTGGAGCTGTAGCAGCTGAAGATGGAGTTGTAGGTCGGCTACTTGGTCTGCTACCGGGCCGACTGCCGCCTCTGCTGCTGGTACCACTGCCTCTGCTGGTTCTGTCCCCATTCCAGGTACCGGGGCTGAGCAAGTTGGGGTCTGGGGCAGCGGCAGGGGCGAGGCCAGGCGATGGTGTGCGTGCTGGACTAATATTTGGCTTCAGACTGTCCATTTCATGCATGAAGGGGCTCTCTGGAGGTGTGGGCATGGCCTCCTCTGACAGCAGCGGCTCGTGAATGCCTGTATCAGCGTTCTCATTGCTCTTGGCAATCTCTTGCAGTGCACGCTTCTTCAGGTACTCTGGGCCTGAGAGGGACATAATAAAGATCATTAGTTACACATTAGTTTTACAACCGACACAATCACAGCCTCATCTTCTCGGTGGGCTAATGTGTAATCAGTTAGTTTTACGTAACACTGTTTCTCGGTTGTTTTCAGTGGTGATATTTGGACACACATTGTTTGAAATCATCTCATATCTAATAAAAATAGATATGAGCACCTGCTTAGCACGGTCAACTACTGGTTATTACTCACATATGACTGCTTTCTAGCTGTGCTCAGGGCTCTTAAAATGCTTTACCAGTTAAATCAACCAAAAAATCATGTTGCTGCCTGGCAACAAAACGTTCTTTCTCAATTTGTGTCATTTTTCTTTTTAATTTTTTTTTGTAATTTGAAAATACTAGGCACTATTTATGCTGTGTCAGAATTGCGTGGCTATCGGACCAATGGAAATACTTTGTGATGGCCAAAATTGACCGTGTTCCCTACAATTCAACACTAAAGATCAGAGAGACAGAGATCAATCAATTTATTACAGTTGCCAGGCAACCAGAACACTCTGTACCGAGACACAACAAGGTAAAATGTGAAAGTGCTCTCATTCTGCTCAGAGCGCACAAATTACACATCCGACTCTTCCCCTACATACTTCACAATGGCTTAAAACGTACGTTTTGGGATAAGATTGTTGTTGTCGCCTGTTTTGTCACTTTGTTAATGAGTGCTAACATCCCATAAGAGTTTAAAGAGTGTGGGTTGTGATATTTCATTGTCACAAATCACAAATATTTGCAGATTGCAATAACCTTAGACATTAACATGTTAGATGATTGCAAACTGAATGAAATCATTCATTTTATGGAACATTTTATATTGCAAGGTGTGGCCTTTAACAGGCAATGTATGTTTTAATGGGCTGGGTCTTACCACTTCTGTTTTCTCATGCTATTTTTTAGTGCTGGGCCGTTAAGCGCGATAAAAAAAGTTTCGCCGTTAACGCCCCCGCCCCCACCCCCCGGACAGAGGGAGCCGGGTCTATACTACGCAAGCTATGATGAATTTCACCTTGATATTTCAGTGACTTGTCCAGTTCACGCACGTTTTAAACCTGCCTCGGTATCTCGGGGGGGTTGGAATCTCGCACGCGTTAACGCCAAGATTACAAACAGCGTTAACAGTGTTAAAAAAATTTAAAATTAATCTATGCCCACCTCTACTATTTTTATATTTTATGTCTTCACAATCTGTAGTAATATTAATTTAATCAGGAAATACTGTAACTACAAGACAAACATTGCAATGACGATATAATTAAATGAATTATTTGCCTTGAATGGAGACAGGATACAATAATATCACTTACCAGAATAAGTGATGTTATTTCACAATTTAATCCTGTAGCATAACAAATGCACATTGCGTCACATGTCGGAGATCATTGGAAGGGCAGACACTGCTGGATTTGGGACTTAAAGTACATTGCAGTCTCTCTAATGCGCCTCTTTGAAAGCTTTGACAAAGACCACTGGCCTATGTAGACACATTTAGACAACTAATGAGACCACACGACTGGGGACCAAATTAAGATGATATTCACTGGCCTCCCTTTTTCTGTCAGAGACAAAAAACAGTTATATATTTAGAACAATCTCTGTATTGCATGTTTAATGTTGAAATTCAAGTCCCTGGCATCTGAACAGCAGACATTTGGAGCTAATTGGTTTGGGGATGACCGATGACTCACAAGTGGCTGAACACAGTGTTTGAAAACATTACAGTAATTTAAACTAACGGTGGTGACATTTATAAGCATGGCTGTGTTTAAAGGGATATATATATATATATATATATATATATATAAATATACAAGTTCCAAGAGCCCCTGCGTGTAGTGAAATCCATGAATATGTGGTAAACAAAAAGGGCTAAAAATGCCAATTTTTATAGTGTACAATAACCTCCCAGTTTTACATAGATCAGGAGTCTGTCATGGTCAGGCTAGTGGCCAGTCAGGGTCACTGTTTTTTGGTTCCCTTTGCTGTTTTGTTCTGTTCTGTTTTTCATCCTCATGCTGGGTTTTGTTCTATGTTCTGTTCAGTGTATGTCATGAGTGATGCTTTGGGGTTTGTTATGGTTCTGTTCTGTGGTATGTGGGGGGGCTCTTAGTGTGACATGTGTTATGTTCTAGTTTAGTCATGTGATTATCTGTCCTTGTGTCATGGGTTCCTGGGTTCCACCTGTGTCATGTTTAGTGTCCTAATGTGTCAGTGTATTTAAGTTTGTGTATTTCAGTTCTTCCTGGTCAGTCCATCACCTCACTGTGTTCGTGTGCTGTCTGTGTAGATGCTTATGCTTAGATTTTGCACCAGCCTGAACCCTTTTTGTTTCTCGGTGGCCCTCGTGCCCTTTTGCTTTTTGCCCCCATTTGTAAATAAAACTCATAAGTATGGAACTCTGGCTTCCTGCTCGTTCATGCACACTTCGAGGTAAATCCGGGATGGAGCTTAGCCGCTCCCCCCGTGACAGAGTCGCTGATTCAGTCACATGCAGATGTTTTTTATTAGTTTTTTTTTTTTAGATTTCCCCTTAAATCTCCACAATAGCAGAAACTGCAAATTCTCTGCAATTTATTTTGCTTTTTTTGTGATTTTTTTTTTGTTTTTACTAATTTTAGTTCTAAATTATTAAAAATATAGAATTTACTAATAACATAAATAGTAATCCAAATATAAATTCAGCAACATTTCCAGTTGTTGGCTGCTGCCCTCCTGTTCGCCTGTTTTTGTTTCATTCTTCTAAAAGCCCTATGCCGCCCAAACACCCTGTGCCTTCAGGCAATGCAGCTCAGCATCTCAGGCGAGAATTACAGGCCGACGGCTGTGGTTCTGGTGGCCGAGATTTTATTTTAAATTCAACTTAATATATTACCCTTAACAAAAATGTATACAGGGACGGACTGGCAATGTGTGAATTCTGGAAAAGTCCAGAAGGCCTGCTCATGGAGGAGATCTGCTGTTTCTGCGAATGTGAGGGAATTTCTGCGAACAATTATTAGTTTGGTTCTCAGAAAAAATCTGACTGCTAAACCGCGTAAAAGCGGGGGGGTTGGGGTTAGTGTGTGCGGATCAAGAGTCGTGTATTCAATCAGATTTTTTTTTAGATTCGAACTCATAGTTTTACGCAGAAATCCTCACAACAACACGGAAATATATATATATATATATTTTTTTTTTTTCACACAAGGGTGACTTTAAATTCGAATACGGGTTTACCTTTACATTTTCTTTTAGGTTAATGCATTAAATTGAGTTTAAAATGACATTGGAATGTTCTGGGAGCATAAAAATAGGCATTTTTAGGCTTTTTTTTCACTATACGTGAGTGCACTTGGAACGTAACCTCTGCGAAAAGCGGGGGATTACTGTATCTATACATACAATATAAAACACAAACACAAGTGACCATGGTATTTGCCTCAGCATAAGGCTGTAAAAAGCTAAGCTGTGTTCCTGAGAAAAGCTCCTCAGGGGGCTCGAGTGAGGCAGGGATGTGATCCTTCACCCCTCCATTTTGAGCCTTTTTTTAGACTCTCAAAGGCGACAACCCTGCGGATGAGCTGGAGGCCTGGACCTGCCACATAGACATTTACTGTATCTGCTGCAGGACCTGTGACCTTGTCACTTCAGAAGGCTCTGCTTTAGTATAAATCTTAATCTTAAATAATGAACATTGAGTGTGACCCCTGTGACCCTTATATTTCTATGTCAGTGGTTCCTTTCCTTGACTATAGACAGCACAGGATTAAGATTTTCTCTTAATGATCTTTGAGTGCTTGTAGGACTCATCCAGCCTTTTTCGGATAAGCTAGGAGACAACTGTTGTAGATGTAGTAACTGAGTTATGCCGTATCACATGGAAATATGGATCTAAATCTAAATTAGAATGAGCCAAAACAGGTTTGGTGCCTGAAGTTGGGGCTATAATCCTTATGTAGCTAACAAGTACTGGAAGCTTATATCCCACCTATTTACGATAATTGAATTTTATTTATATAGCCAAGTTGTCACAAAGAAGCTGTACAGAGTCCAGGTCTGAGGACCTAGGATACAGAAGGGTGAGGAAAAACTCGATAAGCGGAACCAAGGAACCAAGACATAAAAGAAGTTGAGTGTAAATATAATTAGCTTTAAGACCAGTTATTGTTCCATGTTAAGTTTTGGCACTTTTTGAAGTTCTGTACTAACCTGGTTGATGGAATGATGGCGACAGTTCTCTGGCCACCACTCGTGCAATACTGGATTCATTGTTGGAAGCCTGAGCAGCCTGATCACCAGACTCTGCTTTGCTCTTAGCATGGGCAGTCCTGCAAAGGAAATAGTTTTCTGCTATTTACTTCATTTATTCCACTGGGATAAGAGAGATAGGTTCACATTTAAAACACTTTTACCGCAAGGTGACTCGCAAGACAAGGTCAACACACATTGTTCATGTAGATATTACGAAAGTGGAAATTGTTTGATTGGACAGACGTAGTCTGAGTAAACAGTGTAGTTAAAATAAATATCCCTTTGACTCAGTAGTACTGGTTCATTCACTTGTTTTGCGACAACATTGTAACCAATGGCTCAAGACTTTATGGGACACAAATAAAGTCTGGGCAGAAATAGCAATACTCCAAACATAAGCTCAGGGGCACATCAGACCTATAAATGTAATGTGAGATGGCAGCATTTCAGGACCACTCCTCAAAAGGAAAGCTCTGTTTACCCTGCCATATTATCTGCCTGTCTGTTTATCCTCTAATTTGTTACAAAGAAATGGATATCAGTTTGGAAATAGTGCGAAGTAGCACAGGCTGTATCAGACAACATAACATGTTTCAAGTCTAGAGTACTTAGTCACAGCAAAGTGGAAAAAATGTTTTGCAAAAGCAATTCCCACCCAATCTTTCACTCATTTTTAATAAGTTCATCTGCAAAAAGAAAAATCCTAATCCATGTATAAACTAAAGCCCATCCTTTGGCAAAAGTGATAGATAGTTCGTATTAAACCATATTAGCTCCTAGAAAGCTGACTCTTTAGAAATAAATCTTTTTGCGATACTACTTTAATGTAAAAACATCATTATATAATAATTATGTAACATATAAGTATTGGATTTACATTCTGTATCAGGTTAGAGTCGGAACCTTTGCAATTCACTTGTATCACTTATTCAGTGTCAAAGAGAAAGAGGCAAGAATGACTGTCGTTGTAAAACAGGACTGTACACAAGAACTAAACGATACGGGGGAAAATATTTAATAGCGATTTTTCTGACTATGATTATGAGATTATGATTGCAATTTCAATGCAATAAATTACTATCAATTAAACTCCATGCTTTTTGGGTAAGAAGAGCAGCGCATCCTTTTGTGTCGTGTTCCCAAGCTTTGCACTATTAGGTGACATTTCCTTTTATTTATAACTAAATTCCCGAGTTAAAACTACTTTACCTGTCTCATTTCAATATACAGTATTAATGGTTAAATATATCAATATTAAATATAAATATAGCAATATTAATGGTTCAGCTCTGCATATCAACAAATCCAAATCCTAAAATATCTGCCTATGTGTCCTATTCCATTTGGCACAATTTCTCCACTTATTTTGATGATTTGCGAGTGAGAAACACTCTATATAAAGTATATAAAGTAACTACAAACTTCTGTTACTGCTGTGACTTGCAAACAAATGGTTAACCTGCAAAATAGGCTGTTTGTGTGCTGCCCTGGTTGCGTCCTGTTGTTTATCCCAGACACTTCTTTTTGATGAGTGGGCCTATTAATAATTTACTGCAGTTTTGGTCACAAGGTTAGTCTCGGAACATGCGAACAAAGCCTTTAAAATTCCCAGATAGGGGTAGATTTGAACTCCAACCGCCGAACCAATCCTGACAGCACATTTCTTCCTTTATGGTGCTCCCGCTATAGCAGAGCACAGCCCTGGTGCTCCAAGACATTCCATGTCATCTTTATTTGGAAGATGGGACAGCAGTTGTCCGCCCTATTTATAAAAAGCACAGCCCCTCAACACAAAAGAATCTTGAACACAGTTCCCTGTTCAGGTAGTAATGGGAATCCAGCAAATCCCAAAACGAACGCAAATACACAAGTAAATGGCATACAATTTCACGTCCTCTCAGGTGGGGAGTGTTTCAACTGTGTGAGGGTTGAACACGGAGGTCAGGTGTGCGGCCAGGGTCGCGTAGCGCAGGATTATTATTAGCAGGAGAGGGTGTACTCTTCAGGCACCAAGCTGGGGGAGAAATAAATTATTTTAACACCTAGCCCCTGACAATGAGATACGACCAAGGCCGAACTGGGGAACCACTCTATAGCCTTGGCTGCAGAGCACGGAACAGTTTATTCTTACCAAACAGCTTCATGATAGCAGTGCTTTAAAGTCACAGACATACCACAGATATTAAATACACACAGTGGCTTGATCTCACTAGTTTACCTGTGTGACATAAACTCTCACATAATTCTGCTAAGAAATAAACAAGAGCTTTTTATCAGAATCAGAATCACGTTTTTCGGCCAAGTATGTGAGCGAACACATACAAGGAATTTGATTCCGGTAGATGGTGTCTCTCAAGTACAACACTATAAAAACTTAATATGGATTTATATTTATACATATAAGATAAATGTTAACAAATATATATATAAGTACTTTTGTACATATATGTTTGTACTATTTATAATTATAGATATATGTATGAATATACATATGTATATATATGTGTGTATAAATGAACAATACAATATAATAAACAATATAAATCTTATATACAGAAAAAATTTATTGGGAAATCTCTACATATAATCCCCCGTGTTTGAATTGGACAGTTGAAGCATTACGGATTGTGATTACTCTGGGAATACTTGACATGCTGTAACGTTAGCCTGAGCTCAAAATAGCCTCGCCCACTTTAAGACGCCGTTTAGAAGCCGCTTCCCAACGGAACCGTTAGAAGGGCTCAGAACTCCCTGCAGTGGATCTTAGATCTACACCTGTCCACAAGCAGTCAACATATTGCCAGGCTTCCTCCAGGGTAACTTAACTCTAAGGTGACTGATACTCTAATGGGGGTTTATGGCACTGCGGAACCATCTCTGGACCCTGTAAACCTTTTTTCTGCAAATTGACATGTTGTCCAATACCCCTTTTTGCCTGTGTTTAAATGTTTAAATGAAATGACAATAGCATGCTTAATCACTTCTCTTAAACCGTGTTGGGTAGTTAAGTTGTCTCAAATTAACTTACTTATGTGTTTTCACACACTATACAATGGATTCACAAACACAGGCAAAAATATCCCAATATATACACTACTGGTCAAAAGTTTTAGGACACCCCAATGTTTCAAGCTTTATTTAATTGAATTTCAAATAGTTCAAATCTAATAGCATGAAATGGTACAAAGGACAGAGCTGAACTGCGAGAGGTTTAAAACTTGTAAGGATACCCAGAAGCAGGA
>JBBPCW010000133.1:4204090-4220119 GCA_037974425.1 Phenacogrammus interruptus
AGCAGCAGCAGCATTAGTAGCAGCAGCAGCAGTAGTAGCTGCAGCAGTAGTAGTAGTAGCAGCAGCAGCAGCATTAGTAGCAGCAGCAGCAGTAGTAGCTGCAGCAGTAGTAGTAGCTGCAGCAGTAGTAGTAGTAGCAGCAGCAGCATTAGTAGCTGCAGCAGTAGCAGTAGTAGCTGCAGCAGTAGTAGTAGTAATAGTAGTAGTAGCAGCAGCAGCAGCAGTAGTAGCTGCAGCAGTAGTAGTAGTAATAGTAGTAGTAGCAGCAGCAGCATTAGTAGCTGCAGCAGTAGTAGTAGTATTAGTATTAGTAATATTTAAAATGATTTAATAACACATAAAAAAAATCAGCCACGCCACATGAAAAGAAAAATGTGAATCTGAATCCTGCAGGTGTTTTCTTTTCAAATAAAAAGCTACTTTGTGGAATCTGCTCTCAGATATATATCCTGCTTTCAGAGAGTGATTGCATTAAAAGTATTGGTTCCATAAATAATAAAAGTGGCACCATGGATCAAGGTTATAGTCAAGTGACATGTGTTTCTGTTTATTAGCCACTCTCTCCTCATTGACAAGGTCTTAGCTGCCAACCTTTGTGAGTCATCCTCACAAGCTCCCTCTGAGTTTGACCTGCGGGTGAAAACGCTGGAACAAGGACCTGAACATCAAGGGCACATAGGAGACCAGAGGTGAAATGCAAGATGGAGGAATTCCTTGAATTCAAGTAAAAAAACATGGTAATACGGGCTATAAATAAGTGCAGTAAGATTTGAAGATTGAACTCATTCACAGAACAAAAGATCAATGTGTGTTCGCCAGCGATTCTCCTCCGTGGACCCAATTGGTGACAGGCAGAAGGAGATGGAGACCAGTGAATACAGTGCCAAAGTACACTCATGGATGCTTCCCAGCACTCTCCCCAAAGCTTTATTAGGCTGCATTCTCCAACTCGCCTCAAGTTCCCTCCATTCCCACTTTCCCAGAGCTTTTCCATCGCCCACTATGAAGACCTACATATGTGTCTGCAGAGGAGTTTCCAGTAGCATTAATGTCGTTCTTCTAACATGAATGTATTTCTGATCGCTGCTTCAAAAGTTCATTGAAGACCCATTTTCATTTTCCTTTAGAAAGAACTTCAGCTAGTATGAACTTTGGGATAAAGGGATAAAATTGTACTATTAAAACCTATTGAAACACACTAAACAGTTTATTTACATTCAAAATCCATTTTAATTGCTTTATATGTGCAACGCACTTTAGGTAGATGGTGTGGAGTTATTGCACTTGAGGAAAAGCTCAGTTGTTTTGGCCAGAACAAGCCTCTTAAAATAGGAAGAAAAAACTAAATGCGGTGATTATGGGTGTGATTTTCATTCAGAAGGCAGTAAAGACTTAAATTTCACAGCTTCCCTCGGGATAAGAAAAGGAAAAGAGTGCGCAAAAACACTTTCAGACAAACAGAGCTAAAGCGTGACGGTCCAAATAGCTGAATAATGTCTCGTTTCCTTAATTTCAACTGATCTGGTAGTCAAGTGGATCCACATGGTAGTTAGCTGTGCTAATAAACTTCACAAGGCCAAAAGTTGAGATCAGAGGAAATCAAGGAAAGTGGACAGGACAGGAAAGTTCAAACTGAACATAAAAATCTACTGTTTCTCTGTTAGAATAGTTAAGTTGCTCCTCTTACTCTACTACTACTTGCGGGGTTACAAGCTCTCACGCATCTGATGTGAGACTCACGATATCAGTCTTAATCTCATGCTCTCACAATTGCATCCTAAATCCCCAGCCTCTGGTCGAATCTCTCTTTGTGCTGACCTCAGAAGTTGGCAAGCCGGTACTTGGCTCAGGGTCTTTGTTCGTTTCACTAAATCTATTTGCTGATAGGCAATGTGGCTGACATCTGTTTTTGTCCCGGGTAATATCTAGCTCCGACTCACGAAAAGGCTGAACCAGTACTCACGAACAGTGGATTCCAGTGCAACCATTTAATGGCAGTCCACAAATAGCAAGATTTTTTCCATTTTCTTCACAAAATAGTTTTTATTTTTTGAACGTAACAGTTTACAGTGTTTACACCATCAGAATGTCCTACCACTTTCTTTCTGTATTGGTTTCCTTTTATATGAACTGTTGGGTGAAATAATGGAATGTATGCAATTTTCCTCATAGCCCAAGTAGTGAGGGCATGACTGGTGTCTAATTTTGGCTTCTTTCTATTAGAGTGGAGCTACAAAGTTACTTTAGTTCACAGCGTATGGAAGTTTAATTCCCACCATATTGTAATCACTAACATGACCAAAACATATGTGTCTAAAATCAGCAGAACCATTCATGAGGTTTTTATACTTTTGCTAAAAAAGCAAACCAACCCACTATATTTGGGAAAAGGGGCAAACCATGTAAATTAGGTATCTTTAATACTGCTTTAGGAATAACATTTCATTAATTGCCTGATCGTGAATGACTCCCATGACTCATGGTTGTTAATTATAAGGATGCATATTATAAGGATGACAGGAACAATAAATCGGTGTTCCGCATTATTAAATTTCAAATTAACGAGGCATTTCAGCTTTTCTTTCAACAGAGAAAACTCAAGAGGCATGCAAACAGGCCACAATCCCTTCACTGTTTTGCTCCCTGCGGTCCATGTACATTAATTTGTTTTTGCGCTAACATGTGTTAGCAGCTAATTGCTGTAATTATGTGATGGAGTTTCCCCCCCGTGTCACATAATGGGGGAATGCTAGAGCACTTCTGCTGGTGTGGAGTGCTGCCATCTATAACTCTTGAGAATAGCGCCACATCCATCACCAGCCTTCTAGATGACTGCCCCCCCTAGTGAGCCAATCTGGAACTCCTCAAGTCTTGTTTACATTCAGGCGAAGGGTTGTTTGGTTTTATTTTTGCTCACATTTGCAAGAACCCGGCTTGAGAGAGGCAAAGCACACACTAACTGAATTTTTAGTCAGTAACACTATTTAGACAACAGCGTGTGGAGATGGGCGCTAAACCACGCCACCTCCAAATAAGCACAGAATAGCAGAGAACCTGGCAGTGTCTCAAGTCAAATCCTCTTGGTGAGAGTGTTTGGCAGGTGTTCTCAGTTATCTGTCTCCTAGAGGGTATTTCTCAAAAGCAATCTGAGCAGGAACTAAAGGCCAGAGTTTGGTACTTCTCAGCTGCCTAAAGAAAACAGGGCGGGTCTCCAGGAATAAGAGAACCATTTTTATTTTCAAGGAGCCACTTTATTAACAATCTCAAACCACAAAGGATGTGTGAAACCGTCCAAAACCATACCAGAATATTACAGTGCAATTAAGCAGCAAATAATCAGGTCGGAAAGTTTGTGCTGGATTAGTTACAGCACAATAGATGAGCTTTGTATATTTGTGCAAGAAAAAAAAAAAAAAACAGAACTGGCTTAAATACAATGATGTCAAAATTAAATTAGATTGGTACAGTATTGAAAATGTCACTGGAATATTACATTCTCTGAGAATAGCTGGAATATTCTCACTTAAAGAGCCCATATAACGGATAACTGAATTTGATTGTATGTAAACACTATAAAGGTTTCAAACATTCTCTTTGCTCTCCAGTCTATACCGAGAAACGAAGCAGCAAAAACAGCCCGTTTTAAAGTCAAAGTTACGAAGAAGGCACACCAAAGGACAGCCAATAAGAAACAGCTCATCCGCATACACCAGGCTTCAAGGCGCAGTAACTATAATAGCAGATAGACTGGGAAAATGGTCATATACAAACTGAATTAACCATTTTTCTACATAATAACAACAACAATATAAAATGTTGAGTGGAGGAAATACAAGACGAGTGTATAGGCCCTGTAACTGTAAAAACTAGCTGAAGTCTCCTGATAGTTATGAACCAATTTACCCCCATTTATTTACAGCTATTGCAACAATGTGTATTTGCATTAAGCCTATTCCTACAGTTGGATGTGTGGTAACCATGGAATGCATGTTATTAATTACAGGGGCTTCAAAACAAATATTAACATTTATATTTGTTAATATTAAATATTAACAGTATTAACAGATAAACACAACCATTGAGACCGATCACTTTGTAAGCACACAGGTGACTTGCAATGGAAACCAAATCAGGCACAAATATTAGAGTCCAAATCTACTCCTGAGCCTTCTTTACCTGCACATGTAAAATGGTAAAAATATTTCTCGATTCTCTCCCAAATTTTCAGATTTAAAGGTTTGAAGTTCTTTGGAAGAAGCTAATAGCGGAGTGGTGAAGTTTTCAGTCAGTTCATCTGTGGAGGAATCAAAAAGGTCTTTTTGAAAACAAACCAGGTGAGATTAGGCTAAAAAGAAAAGGGAGCAGCAGACTATACATCCTTTAAGGAAATTATATGTCTTTCAAACGTAAGACATAAAGGTTACAAAAAGAAAAAAAAAAATCACACACCTGCAGGAACTATAAAAAAACATTTCCTTCTCCCTTTTTAACAACCACAAACCATCTCTTCTGCTTTTAAAGCAACAAACAATTCATAATAGAAACGATTGCGATGGAACAAGTAATAGAATGAGGAGAATTTATGAAGAAATTCAGTATCATGTAAACCTGGACTGGTGTTGGATTACAGCTCTGTGGTGAGAGGTCCACCACTCTGGATGTTCCTCATGATGGACTGCACAACCTCCGAAGTGGTGCCCTGCCCTCCAATGTCTGCTGTATGCAACTGCAACACGGGACAAACAATTCAAGTTTAGGAATTTACACCACCACTTTTTATTCATTTCCAGAGGTCCCACTCTTTTCTACAGATCATTTTCAGAGTGGATCTAGCTGATGTAACAGAGAGGGATCATACCATGGTCTTATCTGTGAAAGTTAGCAAAAAGAGGTGCAGTTTATGGCTAGAACTTACTTATAAAATCAATTCTGATATGTCTAGTTATTATCGTAAAGAGATTTTCAAGCCTTTCACCCCATCATACATGCCCCATTCTGACATTATAGCAAAATCAAAAACTCAAAAAGAATTCATGATCCAATACCAGCTGTAATTCATAAAAGACATTCAATTCAAATAACTGGACTTTAGTTTGGGAAAAATAAAGAATAGATTTTCAACATTTACATTTGGTAAATGTTCAGAGCGTCTTAGAGTGTAGATTAATGTAAAGCTTGTCCAAGCAGCTGAATTGGTATTTTAATTTTATAGCATTCCATCACTGTATTTTATGTTGCATCTCTTGGAAAATTACTTTGTGTTCTATGTTTATGTAAAATGTTACATATATAAAATTAATCATTTCTTGTTAAATTCCCTTTTTCTTATGAATTATAATAATCATCATTGGCAGAACACAAATAGCATACAGTTGTTTTGCCTCCTGACCAATGTGGACCGAACTTTACATACCAAAATGATTTTTCAAAGCTAACTTTTTTTTTTGCAAGGATTTTTAACTGCTTCTATTTAATCTTTGTTTAACTTACATATAGTTGGGCTCCCACTGATTGTTTTAAAACTGGGTTCCCATTCAACTCATTCAGCTCAACATACATTTGAAACCACTGCTCTGAGCCAAATCTGAAACACAAAGTGCCAATCTTTGCAGACAAAAGCAGCTAGTAAACATGTCAACTATGCCAATAGAAGTAAACACGCTAACCAATGTAACATTATTTAACAAATGAAAACAAGCTGGGAGGAAGGCAACATTAATGTATAAATCTAATAAAAGTCAAAGTGACCTTTCTTTCATATGTGAACACACCATGGCACACAGCACAAAACTAGTTCCCCTGCATTTAAACCCATATACCAAGCTGCAGGCAGCCAGGAACACAGCGCCCGGGGAGCAGTGTGCGGGGATGGTACCTTGCTCAGGGGACCTCAGAGGGATTGAATGGTTGCTATAAAGCCAGATCCCTAGACAATAAAACATTGCTTTAAAAACATTTTAAAAATAAGAATGGTGTATTGAACCATTGCCTCTTCTGACTCTCATCACTTAGAACACTAGGTTTTAACACTTTAGCCACAGAGGAAAAGGCGTAAACTCGCTGCACATTACCAAGCCACTTGTGGTCAGCATGGGTGGAGCGAACCACACTTGCCCTAAAACTGGTGTTAGAAAACATGCATCCCCACGAAAGGCTCAACATATTTTCCACCCACAACGCATAGTTTGCACTGCACTAATGATTTTGGCTGCCTGTCTTAATTTTAGTTTTAGTCTAGTCTTTGTGTTGTCGCAGCAAGAAAATCAGCAAACTGACAAAAGATTCTTCCCTCAGAACAAAACTTTATTTAACTTCTGCAAAAGGAGAGAGTTATTCATCACCCAGGGAAGTTCTCTCAGAATTCGTCCTTTGCAGAGGACTTCTTATACTTTCAAAAGGATCATTCACCTTATCAAAAATGGGCAGAAACCACGGCGCCTCCCCTGCGTCGTGACGACCCTGAAGAAGTGCTTTCTAGTCAACACAAAACCCCTTATTTAAACTGGTTAGCTCGAAACGTAGTGTTTCAACAAAATAACCTCAATTTAATCATCTTACTGTGTCTTAAACTTTTTAAATATTATTATTAAGTATAATATTATTGTTACCTTATAGACTCAAGAATACTGTACGTCCGTTCCAGACATGGAAGACACTCTGATTTGAATATATGACATTTAATTTTGCCAACCATACATTTTAGTACTTACTCACACAATTTAAATAAAATAAAATAAATAAAATAACATCACTAATTGCCATCACTCTATTGCCATTAAACCCACATTTGTAAAACTGGTAAAAGTCTTGTGTGTTGGCCTGAATATATTTTTTTTATTATTCCTGAACAAATATTGTCTACACAACCAAATCAGAACAGCTTAGGATCAGCTTTTTGGAAAAGGCTGATATGGAAAAGGCTGCTAATCAAAATGCTGTGTGTGGGTGTGTGTGTGTCTCTGTGTGTCATTGCTCTCTCCCTGGCAGTTGGTAGCCTAGTGGTTAAGGCATTCGCCCTGTGATCAGGAAGTCGCAGGTTCGATTCCCAAGACCGCTAGGTACCTCTGAGGTACCCTGAGCAAGGTACCGTCCCCACACACTGCTCCCCGGGCGGGGAGAGAGGCTTGCTGGAGAACTAAAAGTAGGATGTTCACAGGATGTTTTTTTTTTTGTTAAGGAAACCACAACAACAGTGATGCATATTTCACTGACCTGTATACACATGAAACTTGCTCATTGCAGTGCAAACACCCTAACCACTAGGCCACCAGCTTTCACTGCCACAAAAAGCCTTCATCCATTCACCACCATTTGAACATTAATTTGATCCTGAACATAATAATGCTCTTTCAGATGCCATTGCTTTCGGTTTTGTAGAATTCTGATAGATAGCCAAGTAGTTCATTCTCAGACAAATCTATGAAATAAAGGTTCAGTATATTTTACTTTTCCTCTCATTTTCCATGACCTGAAGAATTGGTCAGGTCTTTTCCAGATTTTCCAGGGTGCTGGGGAAAACTGATATTAAACTTGTGTGTGGGAAACACTCATTTTGCAGCAGTCCACAGTGAAATGTTTACAGCACATTACATTGAAGCATGAAACACTGAAGCATACTGAGGTTCCCTTGAACAAGATACCGTCCCCACACACCACTTCCCAGCTGCTGTGTTCCTGGCTGCCCAGGGCTGCACACTGTTTAAACTGTGTGCTGTGGTGTGTTCACGTATGACAAAAATGGTCACTTCGCACTTTAAATACAACCAAAAGCTGTGTAAAAAACTATTATTTTTTTACTTGTGGTTCACAAGTTAATTCCAACAATGAATTCCTATGGAAAGTGCCGGTGTTATTAGCTTTTTATGAGACGGTCTTTACATCAATACAGCAATTTACCTGCACATTTAATAGGCACTTGTGCAAATACATGCTGCTCAAATACAGGTTAGGTGCGCATGACAAATTCACCTTACCTCACCTTAATCTTGAGGCTTATTAAGGAGCAAGCAAGGTTACTATGGGATAGCAACAATGAATACTAGACTGAAGTACGGCCAGAGGAGGTGCTACAACTGGGTATTTTGTTTAAATAAAAAAAGGCCCCATTGAAAGCCCTATAGAATAAATACTTCATGAGTGATTCTCAGTGCAACAAAAAGCTTTGATTGAAAAAGCCTGTTATACAAGTCTACCAAGGTCTACTTAATACAAGGCAATGCTTCATTAAAGAACATACGCTGCTTGTTATGTCCTGGTAGTGAGTGTGCCTTACCTGAGTTTCATTCATAGTGGTGAGGACAGCTTTACGGATCATACTGGCATAGTCATGAAGTCTAGAGAAGAAGAAAAGCAATAACACTGATTAACAATTTAAATGTCCATCATGATTTAACATCATGAAAACGGAGCAGTGCTAACATGACATAGATTGAACACTAGCATTTTAAATAGAAGTAGTGATATTTACAACTAGTTTGAACACCTAGATTATCAGCATCAGCAAAAAAGTTACAATTAGATAAAGTGCAAAGAGTGATTGAATGGTTGCTAGAAAACCAGAGAGAGAGAGAGAGGGTGTAGAACAAGCGTTTTTTTCTTTTAAATAAACCACAACAGTGACGCATATTTCACTGACCTGTGCACACATGAAATGGGGGGCACTTAAAGGCTTTTTAATTTAAATTTGTTAGAACAAAATGTCTGTGGTTAGTTTTGAATCTTAGTATGGTTTGCATGGCACCAGCAAACATTAAAAGCGCGTATAAATTTAAAACAATCACAGTAATAACAGGAACAATCTGTGTAAATAATAAACCAGTGTAGGACTTAGTATAAATAAAGGAATGATTTCAATGCGCCCGTCTCAGCCACACATTGTCCGTCACATCCCTCTTCCCTGTTTACCTTCAAGTTATGGTTTCCTCTGCTAACCTGTCTGTCAACACCTGTTCTGCATTTCTAATTCTCTCTCTGCAAATTCTCAGCCTGAACTGAAATCCAGTGCCTGTTCTCCATCACGCCTACTGGCTAGCAAGGCCTGTTGTTTGTCCTCTTAAACAGAACAGACTGAAGTAGTACTCCTGGCTGTGCTGCTTCAACATTGAAGACCCTGTCCAGGTAGACCCAGGTGACTGGCATTTCCTGGGCTTCGCACCGCTACACCACCTGAGATAAAATCTCACAAGTACCTCCTGCAAGGGCGTTGTTGACCTCAGCTAGCATGATTATGGAAGAGACAGATGACTTAAACTTACTTGAGATGGTCCAGCATGAGACAACTGGCCAGTAGCATTGCAGTGGGGTTTGCAATGTTCTTTCCAGCAATGCTCTTGCCAGTGTTCCTAGTAGCCTGCGAAGGAAAAAAAAAAATACATCTCCAATCAATCCTTATACACATTGGCAACTTACAAATACATTACTTGGTAGTTATGTGTCATATAGATAAACCTCATGAAACATTTTGTTTGCTAATCTCCAGTTCCTGCCTCTGACAGTGTATTAAGACTAGGAATTAAAGGCTGGCTATCGTTATACATGTAATAATTGAAGAAGGTATGTAAATGGACTAAATAATAAGGTTGTGGGACTTGTGGGACTAACAAAGGCTTATTTTATCTTAAGACAGAAGATATAACAAGACAAAGTAAAGCTCTCTCGAGTTTCCAGTTTGAGTACTTATAGTGGTAAGCCATATGAGTAAATGAGACAAAGGTGTGCCTCTTAAATATACAGACCATAGGTCAATGGAAAAACAAATATCTTGTTTGAGCTTTTTTATCTGGCCTGAATGAAGCATTGTCCAGTTTTAAGTCCTGCGTAACTGAAATGTATTCACCGTCTCAAATACTGCATAATCACGGCCATAGTTGGCTCCTGGTACCAGACCAGGTCCTCCCACAAGCCCAGAGCACACATTGCTGACGACGTTTCCATAGAGATTGGGCATCACCATAACGTCAAACTGGTGTGGCTTGGAAACGAGCTGGAACATACAACAATTTGAAAATGCATCACTAATGAAAAGACAATAGCACTGCATCAGCCTTTTTGTGGGAAAAGGTGCTTCTCTAACCACCATCTGTAACAGCATCTGGTCAGTGTATTAACACACTTACCTGCATGGTGGTGTTATCTACAATCATGCTGTCAAAGGCAATATCAGGATATCCGGATGCCACCTCCTTGCAGCACTGAAGGAAAAGCCCATCAGCTAGTTTCCTGATGAGATCAAAGAATTTAAGGCAGTCAGAGACAGAAAGCAGATCCACACGTCTTTCCACCTCAGCTCACGATTACAACTACACGACACACAATTTTATAATAAATTCTCAACACGGAATGAGTGGCTGCTTGAAATTGATACAGACAAGGAAGGAACTGCTGTCGGCTTTCCGGAAAACAGCCCCAAAGAATGAGCAAACAGGTGTAAGCGGTTAATGCAAGAGACCCAGCTGCGGTGCACACCAGAACATGGGGAGTGCAGTCAAGAGTTACACATCACTGAAGGAAAGGAGAAATTAATTCAATTATATTAACAGGGAAATAAACTGTAAAGCTGTAGTACAGCTTCATCGTCCTGAGAGTTTGATCAGAACCCAAAAACCCAAATGTATCCTAAGAACTCCGGTTTAGAATATGAAACCAACTGGAGCCTGAAAAAAATCCATTACGGTTGGACAACAACCAGCTGAAGGCCAAATAAAAATCCACATTTCTAATGGCGAGTTATCATGTTGGGACTAACAGACCACTCATCAAATTATTGATGAATTTAAAAAAAGAAAAGCCTAATTTTAAGCTATTCAAAAATTCCACTTTTTTAATTTTTTTTCATCTGGATAAATTTAACAAAGGTTAATAGAAATAGAGTCTTCTACATGGTGTCCTACTGGAACTTAATGAAAATCAAGGCAGTTGATTCTAGCAAGCCAGAATCATATTAAAAGGTAACAAGTGTAGGAAACATGGATAAAATAGGGTGAAAATCTATTTCCCAAAAATCTATTAAAAGATAGGAGACAGACTACGAGAAACTTGAATCTGAAATTTGCTGACCTGAATCCAACAAAACCTTGAGAAATAACTAAACATGACGTGAACCTGTATGGTTCAGATAAGCAATGATAAGAAATGGCTTACATAATGTTAGCCTTGTGCACGGCTGTGACCCTGCGTCTTCCTTTCTCTCTGGCCAGCCTAAAGGCGTAGTCAGCAATACGCAGAGAGTTGTTCCGTGTGATGATCTTCAGAGATTCCACTACTCCAGGTACACTCTGACACAACAACACACAGAAGGCATAACTCATATATGAAGAGTCACATGCATAGTTATACAAGTACAATGGGCAGTGAAATGTATTTTGAACCACTCCTTTTTTTAAATGAATGTGCAATATCATAAATATGTATAAATGTTTAATTTAAAAACAAATCTACATAGGAGTAAGACAACTTAAGCAAGGAACACAAGTTAAAGGAAAAATATGGAAGCTAAGTTAGAGTGTTTTAAGTTGTAAGTGAAGCAACAATCTAATAGATTTACATATGTACAATGTGATGAGATATTATTAGTCCATTGTGCCATATCAGCACAGCAGTGCAAACAGAAGTAAGGACAAGTGTGCATAAGACAAAATGATAGGAGGAAGCTGATATCATTATAGTATATAAACAAACATCAGGCAGTATTTATTTAATGTACTTACCTCATGCTCTAGGCTGCTGTACTCGCCCTCCGTGTTCTCCCTGATAATGATGATGTCGATATTCTTGTGGCGTGTCTGCACCCCAGGGAGAGACTGACAGTGCATCACATTGGCATACAAGTCCAGACTGGTGCTGTGAGAGTATGATGGGGATACAGAAGGAGGAAAAAAAAAAAAAGAAAGTAGGTGAGCATGAAAGGTGAGGGTGGGAGTGAGTGAGCAAGCACATTCTTTCAACAGCACTTGGAGAGGAAAAAGAATTTTAAAGCCCCAAATACATTACACAGATTGTGATACCTTTTCTGTCTTGGTACTGACTTAATATTTGTTTGATATAAGGGAATACAATACACAAATACTGTATATGCCTCAGTTCTACCCAGAAAAAACTACAAAACTACATGCAAGTGAACTAGGTCAGTGATTCTGATTATCCTTTCAAAGTTCTTTCAGCTCAATATAATCACATAAACAGACATCTTACCGGAGAAGATTGTTCCTTGACTTGTGTGAAGGGGGCAGTGTGTGGTTTGTTTCAATGTTACCTGCAAAAAGCGAGTAATTCAGTATGAAGCAAATGTTCAGTACGCACTGATAAATGTGTACATTTCCAGTGACAAAGTCCTGACCCTTGAGTGCAACTCCATTACGACGGATGGCTGTGATGGCGTTGTTGATGTCATCCTCATTAGTTAAAGAAGAGTTGACATTTACCACTTCAAAGTCCACAGGAACACAGCTGAACCTGCAGTGGGATTAAAAAAAGATCATTCAGTCCACAAAGTTATCAAAGGTAAAGGATCTGAAAGTTTATACCTTAGTATACATACCTGCACATACATTAGCAATAAATATTTAGCTTTACTGCCATACAGCAATGAGAATCACTAGCATCCACTCTGTGCTGCACACACACACACCAAGTGTATGTGAGTGTTACTACTGTGCTGAGAATGATCTACCATGCTAATACCTGCTCACTGACAATTGCTGAACCTGATAAAGAGGGCTATACTAAGAAACAGATGGGCAGTGTCTAACTGTAAACTACAACGTGCACCTATAAAGTAAGCTCTGCTGAAAAAAGGGATAGGTGTTGATAGATGTAGATTAGGTAGGTGCACCTAAGAGGCTTGTCAGTGTAGCTCCCAGCGCTTACTAATTCAAAGGTACTCTTCCCTACCATTTTAGAATCGGCTTTTTTTTATCAGTATCGGCTTTTATTGCCAGGTATGTTCACACATACGAGGAATTTGTTTTAGTGACAGAACTCTACAGTGCAACAAGGTGACAGTGACAAGACAAGACACAGGTAATAAACAGAATTATATAGAGACAGAAGAATACAAAATAGTGTGCAAATATAGCAAAAAAGTGTGCAAAAATACTGTAAATGTTTAGGGTAAATGTTTTGTTTACAAACATAAAATTCAGCCCCATTGCACCTCCATTCATTGACTGAAAAGGGACCACCGCTGACCAGTTATCATTTGGGTGGTAGACCCCTCATAGGACAGCACTGACTGGGGCAGCTAGTGGTGTAGTGTTTAGGGATTTACCCCTGGGAACAGAAGGCTATAGGTTCAATTCCCAAGATTGCCAGTGGCACGACCTTGAGCAAGGCACACACTGCTCCCCACACACTGATAGTGGCATGCTAGTGGGTGTCTGAGTATTAGGACATCCTGCCATAAGTCAACCAGCCAAAATAATAATAATAATTTTGAGTTTGTCTCATCATGACATCACATTCCCAAGCCCTTCATGGTATATAAATCTGATACAGTGGCACTGAGTGTTTGTATAAAATGTTTAGCTAATAAACTGCTATAACAACGTAATACAATTACACTGACAAGGAAACATTCCTGCGACTGACCTGAGGAGTTCTCGAACGTGGTTCAGCAACTCTGGGCCGATTCCGTCCCCTGGAATTAGCGTGACGGTGTGTCTTCCACCATACCTCGCTGGAGGAGGCTGCGGATATCAACATTTAACTCCGTGGCAGTGGTGAGCATTCTTTAAAACTTTGATAAAGTTTATGTTTCAGCATGGAAAGGTGTTAAAGAATACTTACTATGCTTTGTCCCTTAGGGATGAGGCACATTGGGAGGTGGAAAAAAAGAGGTAAAAGTGGATGTGTATATGTGTGTGAGAAAGAGGAAGTAAGATAGAATACAGCGAGAGAGAGAGAGAGAGAGAGAGAGAGAGAGAGAGGGGGGGGGGGGGAGGGAGGGAGGGGGGGAGAGAGACAGTTAGCCACACATCTGAAGCCTGAAAATAAATGTTTGATTCATATAGAAGCTAAACAGCAGGTTAAACATCTAAGAAAGCAAAAACCTCCTAAAACACTACAAAACTTGTGTGACTCTACAAAAACACAAAAGAGACCTGAAAGACATACAACCTGCTATCCTATAGAAGGACTGCAAATATTTAAAAAAGGCACAGGAAATCCTTGTCGTCAGTTACTTCTTTTGTATTAAAAAGAGAGAGAATGAGAGCTTCATGGGCCTAATATTAACTGCACTACAATCCCTGATCATATTTATGAACATAAACACTGCCAGAAAATCACAACTCACTGTGTATGTAGATTTATCCCTTCCACTGGGGGGTACAGCTCCAAAAACCTGAGAAGAACGTGATTAAACATGCCAAAATATTAGCAAAAATGAGAAAACAGAGAGTTACATTATACTGAGTTGCAATGGTTTATTATAGACCATGGTAAGTATAAAGTAAAGTAAAATCACTCCACAGTACATAGTGTGAAATTCTTTCTTTGCATTTAACCCATTCACCAAGCGAAGCAGTGGGCTGCCACCAACGAGAGGTGCTCAGGGAGAAGTGTGTGGGGACGGGACCTTGCTCAAGGTTACCTCAGTGATGCCACTTGCAGTCTTGAGATTCGAACCCGCGACCCTCTGATCACAGGGGCAAACCTCTTAGCATCAGGCTTTCAGCTGCCTTGGTTGTGTGACATGGCAAAAATGATATACTTCAAGACATTGTCATGATGAATATGTATCATGAGATTTCGTTTTTCTAAGGTTTCTAATGTACCAGAGAGAGTTAGATTATATGGAGCGGCAAGTTTCAACTTGTAAAATCATCAAGGGCAGCAGTTCAGGAAGGAGCTAACGGCTAGCTAGCACGGCTACGATTCCAGCTAGATTTGAGATAATTACATTCCCCCAAATCCCTCAGTGATTTTACAAAGGTGTAGAAAAGTTCAGAAACCTGTTTACTTGAACCGTGTGGCATATTTAGCTCTTTTAGAAGCTGGTCGGACCGGCAAGGTGTCGTGCTAATGCTACCTCACCTCACTGACACGGTGTACAAAAACTTCACACAAGCTCTGATAAAATCAAAATGCACCCGTGTTTATCAAACACGACACAAAACGCTTACCTTAGCTGAACTCCCCAATCGTCCACCCCAAACTGGTCGGAGTGGATTAGAGAGAGACAGCAGCACTCTGGAGCAGGACAAGGCCATTTCTCTCCTCTGTCTGATCCAACCAACTGGAAGAGTCCGGGACGTGATATTTTTACACACACACAGATACAGACAGATACACGCACGTGCTATTCTCAGTGTCACTGCTATGTTGAGAAGGATGTCCCAGCAGCTCACTGGAGGTCCTGTGGGGTCCTGGTCATTGATGAAGTGGGTAAACAGAAGATCTTTATTTATCCTGAGGGAAATTATTGTGTCATAAGCAAGCTCAGTGCAACAACAAAGAATAAAATAAAATAATAGAGAAAAATAAAAAAACAATATTGTAACATAATGACAAGTACATTCGTGTAACAAATAACCACGCAACTACAACTGCTGTGTGTAACAATTTAGTGCGCTGTACCAACAGATCAGTAGTGCAAATAGGCTTATTAAGTGTAAATGGCATTTTGTCATATCTGAACACACCACCGCAGGAACTTCTTCACCTGTGTTTAACTCATTAGCAACACAGCACTCAGGGAGAAGTGTATGGGGACAGTACCTTGCTCAGGAGTACCTCAGTGGTACCCCTGGCAGTCTGGGATTTGAACCTACAAATCCTGATCACAGGAAAGGTCCATAACCACCAGGCTGCTGGCTGCCCCACCAAAATGTGGCTTAGTGAAAAGGTGGATAACAAATACATAAAACAGTCTGTAAGTGTAAAGTACAAAATAGACCTATGTGGTCAGTGGAGCTCATCAAATGGGCAAATGGAGTGTAGTTACAAGGTAATTGTATCTAATAAAGTGGCTCATTAGTATATTAACGGCGTTAAAAAAATTTGTTAACGGCCCAGCCCTAATATATATATATA
>JBBPCW010000133.1:4225820-4240286 GCA_037974425.1 Phenacogrammus interruptus
GCCCGGGGAGCAGTGTGTGGGGACAGTACCTTGCTCAGGGTACCTCAGCGGTGCCTAACGGTCTTGGGAATCGAACCTGGACTTTCTGATTGCAGGGCGAATGCCCTAACCACTACGCTACCAGCTGCCTCCATTTGATGTATTTTCAACTGGTCTTTTTCTAGTGTGTTTGTAAAAATGCATGTTGTTGCATATAAATGTCAGTTATTCACCCATATGTGTAAAGAACTCTGTGTATGTGTAACCAGTGTCTTCTCTCTTTTACAGCAGAAGACTTGACTTCAGGGAGCCCGTTTTCTGTTCCGGTTCTGCCGTGCTGCTAACATGAGGCTGGCAGGTTTGTACACTTCAAACTGGCTGCAATCAAAGTGCCTTCAAAAAGGCTAAAATGTACAGTGGAATAGGGAATTCCCTTACACTCAAACTGTCTGCTGGGGAGGAATAAGGAGTAATAAGTATCAAATATCACTGTAGAATTGCATTTGATTATTATGGAATAATAGTGCCACTGGGGCTGGTTTTATAGACCTGTATTAAGGTTGGTCTTGATGCAGTGATTTTGGGTTTTTCATTAGTGAAGCTCAATTAAACTATTAAAAACCCATTAAAATACTATTTTGTCCAGCTGAATAGCTTTTATGTTACCCAGGGTGTCTTAATCCAGACAAACGGAAAGTATTTAGTAAAACCTGTGAGGTCGGGTTTTATGATGCATGTAATCAACAATTCATAGTGTTTTTGTAATCCCTGTAATCCTGTGATTCAGTGAGCGGGGCTTTATCATGTGAAAATTGCGTGCTGCAGAAGCTGCTAGCCAAAGTGTATTTTGAAATCCAGGAACAGAAAAACACACGACTACCAGTACTATCAGTGTTGCACAAACGGTATTTTTGTGCGTGGTCATTGCTTTGTAATTGTAGATGGGAGGCAGAAAAAATGAATGCTGTGTAAAAGAAGCATTACTCACACATCTGACCTCATACTTCTTACTCACCCCTTTATTTTTATCACACTGTTTGATGTGATTTTTTATTTATTTATTTATTTTTGCATCCTGTGTTATCGTGCAGGACCGCTACGTGCTGTCGTTGTGGTGCTTCTTGTGGGCTTGACTTGGCTTCTGGCGAGCTCCATACTAGGGGGGGATGGCAGTTCCGTCATGAAGATGTTCTTTAGCGGTAAGCATTTTACTGTCGTGTCCTTTTACTGTTGGCTCACTGGTCCACGTGGCCGGTCTCCTCGCTTACCATAATGTCAGATTGTGAAGTGCCTTTCATGTCCCACCACTTTAGAGACGAATGACATTTCTACAGATCATACACAACATCTTACTAAAGGTAGACCTTTCCATGCTTACTACCATTATGTATCATTATTGAAGTTAGCGGTTTAACCTCACTGGCTTTGGAATAGTCTAGTGAAATGTAATAAAGTACGCTCTTTTTGCCACATTTTTGGCTGTTTTAAAGCATACATGTCCAAACCGGCTTGGTGTATGGATTTTTTTTGTCCCAGTTGCAGTGTTGCTCTAGTCACAGTTTAAAATTGCGTTCAAAAATGAAAACTGAAAGGATAGAACTGTGTATTTGTGCTATTTTATGAGATAAATAAGTGTAATAGTAAAGAATTCTAATACAGTAAAACAGTTTTGGGCTACGGCTGCATGCTACTAATTTTAAAAGAATTTTCTTTAGCTTGTTGAAGGATATGGTTTTCAATTTCACTGATCTTTCACTAATCTTTTGTGATATTGTGTGACTCACAGATGCAGAGGAGGAGCCAACTCAAGGTAGGAAGAAAAACTGCAGTCTAACATTACGTCAGCAGACCTAGTTTTGGTGTCCGACATTAACAACATGTTCCGCATTGCTTTCTCTTAGAACCGAGACCTCGCAAATACAAGTGTGGGCTTTCTGCCCCTTGTCCTCCAAAACACTTGGCGTTCCGTATAGTCTCTGGAGCAGCCAATGTCATTGGCCCCAAAATCTGTCTAGAAGATAAAATGTAAGTCGGTCAACATCTGATCATCTGACTATCAATGCAGCTTTCCAGCCTTTCCATTTCCAGAATTCCATCTTTCCATTCTCACGTCTTCTTTCTTATTTCCATCATTACTAGCTTCTCATTGGGAGCATGATGCAAGTATGCATAACTTTCAGTTCTTATCTCCTCTGTGTGCTGTCTGTGACTCCATCACATGTTATCCATCTTCCAGCAAGCTGCTTTGGGGAGTAAAACATTTATTTTTGGTATTTATGTCTTTTTTTTTTTTGGTTTTGTTTCTTTCCAGGCTCATCAGCAGTGTCAAGAATAATGTTGGGAGAGGACTTAATATTGCCTTAGTAAATGGTAACATCATTTTTCATTTTATGTAGATTTGTACAAGAATGGCATTTGACAAATACTGATACTGATTTCAAAAAAGGAAAATGTAAGCTAAATTATATTGGCTGATATAGTACGAAATGTATATAATGAAGATAATTTGAATTTCAATAATTCTAGTAGTATTACTGTAAAGGTGCTCTAATGACATGTTTAAAAAATCTTATAACACTTAGAAATGTGGCATAACTTTTGCACAAATAACACTTATATAGTTTTACACAGTTTTGCATAGTTTAACATTAAATCCAGCGAATAACCCCTCAGAAAAAAAAATACGTGACTGGGGATGGTTTTTGCAAACATCACTTTTTAAAGTTGTATGATAGAAAAAAATCATTAAGTCTATTTGTAAACCTTTTAACAAGTACCTATATATGCCGCCTCATTTCAATATTTTAGTCACACAGTAAAATAACACTGTGCTATAATAACTGTTACTACAGTTGATTAGACTACTGTAGGCAAGCTCCTTTCACAAGTGCTGCTCTTGTGTAACCGTTTACACACTTAAGACCAACTCAGCCAGTTTCCATTATAATATATGGAGTTATTTAATGATAATAATAATAATAAGAAAAATCCATAGGCAGTGTAAATTATTTTCACTTAGAAAATGAGCAAAACTTGGAATTTGACTGGAAGTGTTCAAACGTTTGCATATTACTATATTTTATTGGTGTTTATACTCACAATAGGATACATTTGGGGGGGGGGGGTTGTAAAGTTTATTTAATAACTTTTATACAACTTTTTTTTCTCCAATGTGTGATAACTAATATGATAAAAATAATATGAGCATATTGCCACTTTTCAGGAGTCTCTGGGGAGCTTTTGGAAACAAAGGCATTTGACATGTGGGCAGGAGGTTAGTTTCTTTTAGTAATACATACATTTACACAGCTTTAAAAGTGATCTGTTGGGCCTTGGCTTTACCTTGCCCCCTTCTTCTCCATAGATGTATCTGATCTGCTGAAGTTTCTTAGACCCCTACATGAAGGAACTCTGGTGTTTGTGGCTTCCTTTGACGATGCAGCAACCAAGTAGGTTCCATATCCCCTGCACATGCCTAAAATTATATCACAGGGAAACATGAATCCATGTTGGAAACATGAAACATGAATCCACGTTGGTAAATGTGAGGAAATTGTGAACTTACTTTACAATGTTCTCCATCTGTGGCTTTGTTTTTAATGTCCTTGGACTTTTGACTGCAGGATGAATGATGAAGCGCGGCGGCTGTTTGAGGAGCTGGGCAGCACAGCAGTAAAAGAACTGGCCTTCAGGGACAGCTGGGTGTTTGTGGGAGCCAAAGGCATCGAGAACAAAAGTCCATTTGAGCAGGTAGGATGGCCTCCAATATGTTGAAAGTGTTTGTGGTTAGCGTAAAATGTTTGTACTTTTTTATACTTTTGTATGAAAACTTTATCAAACTTTAAACGAATTCCCCAAATTCAGTTACATGATCATACAATTACTGGCTAAATTGTACTTCATTATTAGTTAGTAATTAAATGAAATTACTTAGTAATTTATATTTGGGTGTGAAAGTTTGGGCACCGAACTGCAGAATTTATTGATCTGTAGAGGTGATGTTGACTTTTTTTTTTTTTTTTTTTTTTTTTTTTTTTTAAAAAAAACAACCTCTAATGTACACTTATGACTTAGTAGCCAAATTTAATATATACATGGGGAAAATATAAAATTAGGGTTTTGCATAAGTTTGGGCACCCTTTTAGTTAGTACATAAGACCCCTTTTAATTAAACTCATAGATCCAGTTTCTTGTAGCCAGCTGACGCTTCTCATTTCTTCTTGATTTACACTGTTCCTCCAGTTTTCCTTGCAAAAACACTTTCATGCAAATCATGGTTAAGATATAATTACAGATTTGTATTATTATTTAATACGTTTGGTTTTGTTGAAGGCCAGTTCAAATTCTTTGTGCTTTTGTACTTCAAGGTTGTTTTGAAATCATCTTCAGTTTCTGCTGTGTCTCTGGAACATTAGCCTCCAGAATTTGATATTTAGTGGAATCCTTTATTCTTTCAATTCCCACTTTCCTGTGCCACTGGCTGCCAGAAAAACCTGAAGCAACACAGATGTGCCCTCATGTTTAATAGTTGGCAAGAGGCTCTTTCATTGAAATTCATCTCCTTTTTTTCCAGAATGGTTTTTCTTAGTGTTGCACTTTAGACGTGGCTTTTGTGATGAGATCACAGTTAAAGTTACCATCTGATGACTTTTCCATGTAGATGGTGTTTGTGTGACAACATCGCACAGTGTTTCAATGCCTCACTATTCTCTTCCCGGCCAAATCATATACAGAAAAAGCACTTTTGTATTGACAAACATTTAGACATGCCGCATTCCAAATTTAATAATTATTTTCAATATTTTTTTCAATAAATGAAATGTAATCTTGCTTTAAGTATTGAACTGTGTATTCATATTTGTTGTATGTCGATGCTGTGTTGACTTCTTTTCATTTAGGAAATCAACAAACTAATTTAATCATGTAACAGAGTCAACATACAGTGAATCTATACAAACATTTGGTTGTAAATTGGTTCTTTGTAATTCGTTTTGTCAGTTTTATTTCCTGGCAGACCGCAAGTCTTTGGCGTAAAGTTTCATTGTTTTATTTGAATGTACACCAGAATTCTATGCTAGATTAAAAATTGAGTGTAATTAAGCCTAGGATTTTTTGATGTTTACATTTTTAAACTAAGTAATATAACATTTTAAATACAAATGTTACATACATTTTAGAAAATAACATTTAAAATCAGCACATGGAGGAGAATTTGCATAATTTTTGCATGCATTGAAATTATTGTGGTATTCCATAATATCATATTTCTGCCCAGGGCGGGTAGACATTTGCTTGAGTATTTGCATTGATACGTGTCAGAATCCAGAAAAGAGTAGCCTGAAATCATCTTCCAGTGAAAGTGCTGCTACTCTAATGAAGCAGAAGTAAAAGTAGCAACAAAACCAACTTTAGTAAAAAAAGTATCTGATCAAATAACATCAACTTCAGTGAACTACAATATAACTTCAGCATCTAACAGCATGGGACCAAAGCGGGACCAAAGCAGGAAAGGCAAAAACTAAAGACTGAGCAACAGGCAAGACTAGGTGCTGAACCAACACAGTATAACAAAGTTTAAGAAAGGAGTCAAGCGTGCTGAACTACACTAAATGGCTAAAAATAAACTGATTTGAAAAAGTTTACAGAAATACATGATGCCAGTTATATCCAAATCGCTTTCTTATTTTCTCTCATTCTTTTTCCCACAGCGAATGAAAAACAGCAAAGCCAGTAATAAATATGAAGGCTGGCCCGAGTCTTTGGAGATGGATGGCTGCGTTCCTCTTCGTGCACCACTTGAAAGCTAATCTTACTCTGGGAGTCAGAGCTAAAACCCTCAGCATTCACTAATACAGGAGTATCACCTGTGACCAAAGTGATTCCGTTACACTAGTGGTGAACTGGTAGATCAATGCCACTACATAAATGGTCTCTGGAATGAAGGCTTCTTGAAGGATTTGTTTCGTACAACAGAGTTTTGGTAAAAAAAAAAAAAAAAAAAGGACTATCTCAATTGTAAACACAAATGTTTTTAGCTCTACTATTGAACAGTGACGAGGAGTAATTACGTTCCACATGGAAGTAAAAAGGGAAAGGCTGTGCAGAACTAGTGTAGATACATATGAGAACCAGCTGTGTGTCAGGTGTAGATGTACAAGAATGATTTCATGAAGGCTGTGGGACATCAAAAGCTGTCTATATTTAATAGAACAACACACTAATACATGTGTCCATCAGGAGTGTAACCTGTTTTTTATTCTTTATTGTAATCCTCTGGTCATTCGTTTGAATACTTTAAAGTTGTTTTTATTTAATGCGTAATGGATCTGTGCCTCTGTTAACCTATGGCTCATAAGTATGTTTCTAAATGTACTAGTCAAATCACATAACAGATCGCTGGTATTAGGAGAGCTAGTGCTATGCACCAGTGTGTGGTTTGCTTCTCTTCTGACGAAAGCTTAGTGTGACGCTCAACGAATGTATTTTTTCTTCTGATTTGGTGTGAACGGCCTAAAAACTTGAGTGTTTGTAACACCTAGAATGATTCTGGTTTTTTTTATATTGCTTGTTTCATTTTGTAGTTCTCTGAAAAGGGTGAGAGTGTGCTGTACTTAGTTTTGAATTGTTGCAATAAAATGTGAAAGCTCCATTATATGCGCTCCAGTGTCTTGCCTTTAATGCAACAAGAATCGTGACTTGCAAATTCCGAGTTCAGCAATAGTGCCAAGCACCATGGACAGCGGCATTATCAAATCAAATCCACTAGAGGGTGATATGGAAGAAGTAATGAACACAAGGATTGCCCTCCTCTGGCCCTGGAGGTCCAGTGACGATCATAATTCTACCGTTCCTTAAACACTCACTAAATCTGGTAACGGTATGGACAAAAGTATTGAGACACCTGACCATTGCACCAACAGAGACTTTAATGACATTTCAAATCGATAGACCACCTTTGCAGCTATAACAGCTTCCACTCTTCTTGGAAGGCCTTCAACAAAATTTTGTAGTTTGTGGGAATTTGTGCCCCTTCATTCTGTAGAGCGTTTAAGGTGTTGGACGAGAAGGCCTGGATCGCAGTCTCAGTTCCAGTTTATCCCAAAGGTGTTGGATGGGGTTGAGGTCAGGGCTCTGTGCGGGCCACTGAACTCATCCTCTTTATGCTTTCTTTGCGCACTGGGGCCCAGTCATGCTGGAATAGAAAAGGTTCTTCCCCAAAGTGTGTCCACAAAGTCACTTTCCTGTGCCACTGGCTGCCAGAAAAACCTGAAGCAAAACAGATGTGCCCTCATGTTTAAGAGTTGGCAAGAGGCTCTTTCATTGAAATTCATCTCCTTTTTATCCAAAATGCTTTATCTTAGTGTTCACTTTAGACGTTGGCTTTTGTGATGAAATCATAGTTAAAGTTACCATCTGATGACTTTTCCATGTAGATGGTGTTTGTGTGACAACATTGCACAGTGTTTCAATGCCTCACTATTCTTTTCCCGGCCAAATCTTCCAGGTGGTCTTGTGATGTGGGGGGTTTGCTTTGCGTACATAAACAGTCTGTGATCAAATAAGTGTACAAATCTTACACAGAAATAGCACTTTTGGATTGACAACATTTAGACATGCCGCATTCCACGTGTAATAATTATTTTCAATATATTTTTCAATGAATGAAAAAAAAAGTTGGAAGCATGGCGTTGTGCTAAAATGACTTGGTCTGCTGAAGCATCAAGATTGCCCTAGGAGCCTAGCCCAAACCCTGTATTTTCTGTATATAAGATTTAGATTGTTTACTATATTGTGTTTTTCATTTATACACACATATATACATATGTATATTCATAGATATATTTATATTTATAAATAGTATAAACATATATGTACAAAAGTTCTATATATATTTGCTAACATTTATCTTATAGTCATAAATATAAATCCACATTACGTATTCATGTTGTAGATTGTATATTATGGTATATTATATTTGCTCAGTATATTGTTTATTGTATCTTATAACTATTGTTGTTGTTTTTTTTTACTGTGTTGTACTTGAGAGACACCATATACCGGAATCAAATTCCTTGTATGTGTTCGCTCACATACTTGGCCAATAAACGCGATTCTGATTCTGTTTCTGATTCTGAAAAACAGGTTTGTCCCAATACTTTTGTCCACATAGTGTTTGTTTGAGCACTGAAATCACGTGCTGCACACCTGTCCTCAGTACTTGAGCTGGGTAGCCCTCAATGTGCCTTAAAGCTAAACATGGCCAGGTTTTCACTAAGTTTATTAAACCATTTGTCATAAATGAACTGCCTGACAAATGAACTCCACATGAATCACTGTGAATCTTTTGAGTTGCTTATTAATACTTGCCGCAATGCAACTGAATGCCATTGCAATAAACAAAAGTCTTTTTTGATTAAAAATATGGCTGTAGACGGAATTTTGGAACGCTTTTGTAAAATCTATAATTAAAATATTTTGATTTAGTACGAATGTAGTACTTTTAGTACAGCAGCACAGCAGTGCGTGACTCCTAAATCATAGTTCAAATGAGCCGATTCAGTTCCATTTGATTGATTAGCTGACTCGTGTTGTGTGAGTAGAGAATGGAGCGAACTGACTTGACTCGTGGCTCTTGACTTGCTGGATCGGCTTTTTGATTCTTTAAAGCAGACAGTTTAAGGAATCGGTTCGTGAAATCGGTCTCCTCCGTCGTGTTGTCTCGTGACCGTTAGTGGACAAACAGGGGCATCTCTCTCTGTTTCTCTCTGTCTCTCTCTCTGTTTCTGTCTCTCCTTTTTCTCTGTCGGTCTCACTCACTCGCACAATTTTTTCAATTCAAGGTTCTTTACTGGCATGACGTGTGAAACCAAACCCGTGTTACAGAATTACATTAACATTAGAACATATATATATATATACGTTTCACACGTCATGCCAGTAAAAAACCTTGAATTGAAAAAATTGTGCGAGTGAGTGAGACCGACAGAGAAAAAGGAGAGACAGAATCAGAGAGAGAGAGACAGAGAGAAACAGAGAGAGAGATGCCCCTGTTTGTATATATATATATATATATATGACACACTGAATGACTGGAAAAAAAGAATGATTATATATATTATATATATACATATACATATACGTATATATGCTCTCTCGCTCTCTCCTACACCCCAAGCCCCCCACACCATCATCCTCCCCACCCCCCACATACACTCTCTCTCTCTCTCACACACACACACACACACATACACAGAGCCCACAGTCCGTGTGTCTCTCAGCCACCCCGCCGAAATCTGACTATAGGAGAGCCTGAGTGGACTGGGCTCGGACTCAGACGGACATATGATCGACTTGTGAAGACCGTCGATCACAAACATTAGAAAAATAAAATAATGCAAGAAGCACCGAGAGAACCAACCCGAGCAACGTTCTTCCCCCGGTCTCCCCCAGCAGAGGATCTGGAGACAAGGATTTAAACACCACGACGCTTCAGACCAGAGGAGATAACCGTCTTCTAACCCAGGAATACACAGACCAGTCCACCCCCGAGGTCTGTTATTATTATTTTTATGACTGTTTTTTTACCATAACGACGCCGTATTCTTTTACATATTGAGGAATAAATAAACAGTAAACAGTAAAGGCTGGAGAGGAGCACAAAAGGGACGACGGATGCCTCATACCGGTGAGTAGAAGCGCAGTTTGTATCAAAAAACAAAAACACCTTCAGACATGAAGGTGTTTTCTTTGCTTATTTACAAATATTTTAAATATAAACATTCCTGTCTCGTTGCCTAGGAATCCCACGCTAGCTTTAGCCGGCTAACTCGCTAACACTGACAAGGTGCTGAAATGTGTTTACAGTGTCTCTGTTCATTTCTTCACTTTGTTAAGCTTTTTTCAACGATTCTAGTTATATTTAGGGCCCGAGGTTGTAGTTCTATTCAAATAAATGACACCTAACGCCCTAATTTCAAGGGTCCAGAGCGTCGTCAGGCGAAACTGACAACAGGGACAGAAAATCAGCAGACAGGCAGGACTAATGTTTTGCATAGGCCAATTGGATTAATCAAAGAGAAAAAAGTAATTAACCATTGTCATCTTATTATCACACTATGTGGACAAAAGTATTAGGACACACCTGTTTTCCAGGTATTTGGGCTAGGCCCGTGAAAGACGATAATCTTAATGCTTCAGCATACCAAGACATTTTGGACAACTTTGTGGACACAGTTTTGGGGAGGAACCTTTCTGTTCCAGGACGACTGTGTTCAAGGTTCATAAAGACATGGTGGGATGAGTTCAGTGTGGAAGAACTTTACTGGCCCGCACAGAGCCCTGATCTCAACCCCATCAACACCTTTGAGATGAACTGGAACGGAGATTGCGAGTCAGGCCTTCTCACCCAACATCAGTGTCTGCCCTCGTAAATGGGAACTGATTTTCCCACAGAGGGACTCCAAAATCTTGTGGAAAGCCTTCTAGCTACAGAGGGGGGACCAACTCCATATAAAGTCTATTTGTTTCAATTAACTGTCATTGAAGTCCCTAATGGTGGAATGGTCCGGCGTCCCAATACTTTTGTCCTCATAGTTTATTTCTGTCTTCTGTCTTTGTTTATAATGTGGAGGGGGTTATCAGTTATGATAAATGGGATCAACCTGAGTTGCACGTAATGAGTAAAGGAGCCAAATGGAGAATAAAAACAGCTTGTTACGAAACTTCCGCACCACTGGCTAAAAACAGTCTTGCAGTGTAGTGTTATTTACAGTGGCACGTGCAGGACAGTAATTTTGCCTTTGAAGACCTTTAACGACCAGTAAAGCCATCCAGGGGTTAAATAAAAAGCGAGCGGACATGATAAAATACCTAGTGGGCAAATGTAAGTGGTCCCATATTGAACAAGTTGGTTAAAACACCTGGAGCTCGTTTTGGGATTAAGCTACAGCTGTGGCAGGAAAGCCACTTTGGAGATCTGTAATCCTGGTTCATTGTGTGGCACGACTGACTGAAACAATCCCACCTGGATTATGTGGTCCAGCGACGTCCTGGCAAATGAGAGTAAAAGAGAGTTAGGTAACGTGGCTCTGTTGCAGTGTGTGTGTGTGTGTGTGTGTGTGTGTGTGTGTGTGTGTTTGTATGTGTGTGCGGTGCATTCTGTGGCCATAGTGGCACTCACTATCACATGGCTGACCTGGATTGGATAGCAGATTGGGTTGTGTTTGGGTCCGGGTCTGTCCAAATAGGAAGGGCATTGTGCCCCAGACTCTTCCATTGCTTTTGTGTGAAAAGCTCACGTCCAGTCTGCATCGTGAACACAGGGGAAAGGAGCATGTGCCAGCCTGCCATCAGAAGTGACATCCACCATTCACTGGACTGCAAATGGGGCTACAGGACCCATTGTTCTTGTGTTTGGCTTTAAATAGACTGCAGACAACATCATTTAATAGCTTTAAAGTAGCAGCTCTAATTGAAGGGTTTCTTTCCAAATAGCACTACAGACCACTTTCGCAAATGTGCTTTTTTTCCCTCTCCATATGTGAAGTAAAGTGACCATTCTGTCATACATGAACACAACACAGCACACAGTGTGAACAGCACAAAATTCTTTTTCTGCATTTAACCCATTCACCAAGTGAGGCACAGGGTAGCCAACAGCAGTGAGTAGGGACGGTATCTTGTTCAAGGGTACCTCAAAGGTGCCACTAGCAGTCCTGGTTGTTCACAACCTTCTGATCGCAGGGGCAACTCCCTAACCACTAGGCCACCAGCATAAATTGTCAGGTTCTGAAGGATGCTGATTCAACACAACATGAACGTGTCCTGTATTGTGCTGAATCAGAATCTCGTTTTGATAGGTAGCATGACACAACACTGGCCCAGATTGTTTCACATGCTCAAGGGAATACCATTGCTATATTACGATTACAGCAGTTTCCCATAATTCATCAGCTGGAAATACAGCACTTTGGAATAAAAAATGACTTTTGCTCGAAAAGACAATGTCTTTTGAAAACGTGAACGCACGAATGTGGCAGATTCTGACAACCACCCAAAAGTGACTCAGTTTAAGCTACTTAGACTGTTCACCAAGTTAACTATGGACTGTGGCCCCGTTTCACCTGTAATCTGAGTTTAAAAGACTAAGAAGAGGAAGTAAAGTTTCAGCATAGTTCGAGAGCTTTGTCAGCATGTGATTAAGACGTGTGAGACGGAATATTTGGCAGAATTTAGACTGCTGGCAACAACACTCAGTATTTGTCTGTTTTTTACCTTGTTATTCTTATTTATAAAATTGTCTTCTCTAATGCGAAGGTGTTTGTAGGAGGGCTGCAAAGAACAAGTCATTCGATACTTGATTATTTGTGTGAATTAATCGACCAATAATTGGTTACTGAGCATAAATGTGGCCTGTGAATGTGCAAGAGCTATACCAAGATTTAATTGGTACTGTTGAAGAATATGAACTTTATTATCATCTCATTACTGTGTTGTACTTTAGAAATAACACTTTAAAATAAAATGAAACATTTTGGCAATGAGCGAGGTACCATTCCCACACACTGCTCCCCAAAAATAAAGATGACTGAATGTAAAACATAAAGAGGCAAAGAGACTAGCTGAAATGGAACCATAGCGTAATGTTATTAATCTTTTATTAATGTTGGGGCAGCTGGTCACATGGCGGTTAGGGAGTTGCCCCCGTGACCAGAAGGTCATGGGTTCAAATCCCAGGGCTGCCAGGTGCACAACTGAGGTACCCTTGAGCAAGGTACTGTCCCCACACACTGCTCCCCAGGCACTGCGTTCATGCCTGCCCACTGCTTCACTTGGGGAATGGGTTAAATGTATAGAAAGAATTTCACTTTGTTCACGCTCCCAAGTGGATGCCATGTGTTGTGGTGTAGTGTGTTCACACAGGACTGTGGTGTGTTCACCTTGTGTTTACTTTATAATGTCATTGAATAGCTGAACATGCTTGGAGGAGAACACTAATCGCTAATATGTCAGTTGCCTGTGCTGCATAGCATCTCCTGGCCAGTAAAACCATCACTGGGGATCAAATCTGCCAGTAAAAGGACTTAGACAGTTGTGCCATATGGGAGCTCCTTGTTTAACATTTTAACGTTTTCACTCTTCTGTTTTACAGAAGGAGATGTATTTTAGGTAATAACCCGTTTTACACAGCTAGCTGTGATAGAGCAAGCTGACAAATATTATGTTTGTAGAAGTTGCTAAACTTTGTCAGGACACTGCTAGAAAGGAGGGAAAATAATGTTATGCTTCCATGAAAATAAAGCCAGACTTCTATATGCTTTATATCAGCAGCCCCCACCCTTTTTTGCACAACAGTTTCATGTAAAACAACATTTTAATGGACCAGTATGGAATGTGCCAGTATAGAAAAAACAAAGTGAGTTTTTTTTACTTATTTTTGGTAGCTTGAGGGCTAATTTTTTTATGTACCGTATCATGTGACCGAGATGAGGATTTTGGTTTTTTTCTCAAAATAAAAGATCTTTCAGACTCTGATAATCAATAAAATATTTTCTATTTTGTCTTTCTGTGCGGCCCGGTACCAAATGACTCGTGGACTGATAGCATTCAGCGGCCTCTGGTTGGGGTCCTCTGCTTTATATGAATATTTTGTATTTCATTTGAATTCTCCCAGACCTTACTTATCTTCAGTAAAGTACTTATTTGTAGTGTTCAGTAATGTACAGAGGTTTTATTTTTTATCTAAGGATGCACCGAAGTGAACAAAGCGCGTTCAGAACAAGTGCTTTAAAACTATTGAAAGATTAAACAACATTCTCTGTAGGCCTATAACAGAATTGTGTATTAAAACAAAGACTGGCACAGCCCATATATTAACTAATCACTGGAAAACTTTCTTACCTTTTCAAAAACATTGCATGCTTTACTAAAGGCTTTCCGCGGGACTTTCTTAGATATATTGAAATGCATTTTTTGCCATTTTCTGCCAAAAATTTTCAGTGGCCAAATATTCGGTGCTTCCGTAATATTATCTCATGCAAAATTTGCTGCAAAGTCACTTTACATGATTTTTAACACCGCTGTCCTCTGACTTTATTTTCCTGATGTATCAAACTGCCAGCAAATGCTGCTGCTAATTTAGAGGTAAATTATAAAGACTTCTTCAGAACATTAGCCCTAGAGACACACCAGATGTCTGGACCAGAAGTTCTGTTAATTTTTACTATATATTTTTTGTGATAGTTGGAAAAGTTTGCTAATACACATTTTCGTATGATCAGAACTACAGCACTGAACTAGTGAAGTTTATTAACCATTAATAATAGTAACTTGGACTAATACTATAATATTGTTTTATTTCTAACTTTGATTGTTTTGACTCTGTCTCACTCTCACTCTCACTCTGACTCTCTTTACTCGTGTGTGTGTGTGTGTGTGTGTGTGTGTGTGTGTGTGTGTGTGTGTGTGTGTGTGTGTGTGTGTGTGTGT
>JBBPCW010000133.1:4525084-4535890 GCA_037974425.1 Phenacogrammus interruptus
TGTAGGATGAACCCCACCAACTAGGCACAGACCAGAGGAACTGCATGGAGCTACAGAATTATTTCCCGCTTCTGGGTCTCCTTACAAGTTTAAACCTCTCGCAGTTCAGCTCTGTCCTTTGTACCATTTCATGCTATTCATTGGACGTGAACTGTTTAAATTTCGATTAAATAAAGCTTGAAACATTGGGGTGTTCTAAAACTTTTGACCGGTAGTGTACATTCAAATGAGCTGAGAAATGCGGCCTGTTTGCTGTTTTGCCTTTACGTTGCATAGTTTGCATAGTTATGTCAACTAATGTGGGTCTGTGGGGAAACTGTATACCACATTGAAGTCTAAAAATCTGATTTAGGAAATCCTTTGATATTACTAAACACTGGTTTAGGCTAGTGAGCTTAAGCTTGTATTACAGGGGTCCTTGGGTTACAACAGTTCCAAAATATGACGGGTTTATGACTCCTACTCCGGTCAGCCTCAGAATACGCAGTAACGCGGCATACCTTTTCCCTTTCCTGTGGTTTAGTTGTGTTTTGATGGTTTTACAACAGTGTTAGGATAGTACAGAGGACCCCCTGTACTTACATTAGCTTATATTATGTTACATTAGCATTGTAGCTCCAGTGCAAAACTAAAGAAATATCTGACACCAAACATTGATGATATTTTAAGTTCGATTTAGGGCTAAACTATTGCTTGAAGTAATGTTTTTTCCCCTGAAAATTCACTAAATAAACTAAAAAGAGCTGACACTTTCAATAAATTTGCCTCCCTCTGCAATCCAAGTGTGTAGTCAGAGCATCTCTCTCTCTCTCTCGCTCTCATCTTGCAGCTAATCCCTGCAGAAATCAGCGAACAGGAGCTTTAGCGCAGGACACCTGCCTGGAGCGTCTCCTCTTTCTGCTTTTCTGGACATCAAAGGTGCAGGCTTTGCCCAAGAGGACCAAAGGATCCTGCCCCTTTGTCAATAAAAGGAAATAAGACATTTATTGTGCTGGAGACTCCTTCAAGATTGGGAAGACCAAGCAACGGACAGCGTGACCTTTTTTGGCAGCATAAAAAAGATGAAGGAAGCTATGGACTACAAGAACTCAAAGCGGCAAGCGCTCACACACACACTCACACACACACACAGCATTATTTTCTGGACCGCTCTGGGCAGCCGGAACGGAACAAAGAGAACATTTCAGCACCGTGTCATTTTAGAATTGTAGTGTTTTGTTTTTTTAAAATGTCTTTTCATTTGTTTTCTTCCTATTTTGAACATTTGGAACAGCTTTTTAAATCTGTTGTAGAGGTAGGATTTTTTTGTACATAGACAAAGACGATGCTTTTTTTGCAAAGGCTTTGCTGCATTTTTTTTTAATCAAATATCAAAGAACGGTTTTAAATGAACTGAAGTAAAGGCCGAAGAAACTGCTAAAGAGAGACTGCAAAAAAACAAATAACGAAAGAAAAAGATAAAAAAAAAATATGTTGGAAACGTCCACGGCACCCGGCCGCTCTGAGCTGCTGGCTACGATTATTAAGGTCAGAGACTTGGTTCATTAACAGCTGAAATGAGATCTCAGTCGTACTTTGGCCCCTCCGCTGTTCTGCCTCTGTCCCTAAAATGCTGCTTCGTCTCAGAACTGAGTTCATTCTGTTTTGAGAGAATTTTTATTTATTTAAAGTTTAAAAAAAGGGTTTTTTTTTTCCAACAGATCAACAGCTAGAAAATTTTCCTAACGTTATTAAATTCAAGTGGATGATTGCCTTCTGAATATACATTTCTGATGTTTAACAGACATCTCCATCTATTTTTAAATGTTTTTTTTACACTATTTTACCATCACCACATGTCACTGGTGATGAGGAACCTGAGGGCTTTGTCTGCCAAGTTGCTAAATTCCAAGACAAACTTTCTACGATAAGAAGCGAGTCCATAGCTGCCTCAATATTCATTCACGTTGATTACTCTTGATTTATGAGTGCCTATGTTTTAGGATACGTATCCTATTAGCAATATCAGTTTTTACCCACTCAGAGTTGATCCAGTTTCTTAGGTCATGGCTAAGAGGCTGTTTGTGTCTGGCGAAGGCTTATTTTGGATTCAGCCTATGAGTGAGGATTTTCCCTTGAAAATCTTAAGCTTAAGAGTAATTTTGTTCTAACTTTAAACAGCAGCAATGCTCTCAAACAGCCCTTAAAAAAAGATCTAAAGCTTTTAAATGTCTTTCTCAATAAAGCAGCTTTTATGTCAACCACTCCTCTTCCCCAGCACTCACATCTTTGGCTGCCTGGTGTCTCTTTTCAGTAACACTTTATCCAGCTGTCTATATAGCAGGTTCATAACAACATGCATAAACAACAAATAAAGAGTGTATATATATTAGTGCTGGGACGTTAACGGCGTTAACGTTAATGCGCGTTAACAGCGCGAGATTCTGTCCGGGTCACGCACGTTTTAAGCCCAACTCCTGAAAAACAACCCCACACCATAAACCCAACCACCAAAGTTTACACTTGGCACAATGCAGTCTGACGAGTACCGTTCTCCTGGCAACCGCTAAACCCAGATTCGTCTATCAGATTGCCAGATGGAGAAGCGTGATTCATCACTGCAGAGAACGCCTCCACTGTTCTAGAGTCCAGTGGTGGCGTGATTTACACCACTGCATCCAGCGCTTTGCATTGCACTTGATGTATGGAAACCCATTCCACGAAGCTCTCTACACTTTTCTTGAGCTAATCTGAAGGCCACATTAAGTTTGGAAGTCAATTGGTAGCAATTGTGGAAATATTTAGTAGGAAATTTCACAACTGGACATGTTACACAGGTGGCATCCTGTCAAGGTACCATGCTGGAATTCACTGAGCTCCTGAGAGCGACTAATGTTTGTAGAAGCGGTCTGCATATGTAAGTTACACACCTGTGAGTGGAACACCGGAATTTAATTATTTCAACGGGTAAGTGAATACTTTTGGCTATATATATTTATCCCCATCCTTTGAAACAAAACTGAAGTGGAAGTCATGAGCCAGGCCTTCTCGTCCAACTTCAGTGCCTTCCAAGAACAGTATAAGCTTTTTTTTTTAGCTGCCAAGAGGAACCAACTCCATATTAAAGACTTTGTTTAGCAAGGTCAGGCGTCCCAATACTTTTGTCTATCAAGTGAATGTTTAAATACATCACCCAGATAAACTCTACAGAATTGATCAAATTGGGCTCTTAGTTAGTTCCATTAATTGGTAATGATGCTTGAATAAGTTTTTACACGTTTTGTCAGGCTAATTTCTAAACATCTTGAATGAACTGACATGCAGTTCCTATACACATGCTTATGCAGGTGTTAGGAGTAACTCCCTTAATGAGCAAACCTTAAAGTGTTCCATATTCTTTGAGGTACTGTGCTGTTCAAAATCCAACTGTTTGTCCTTTTTCTTCAGACTTCTCTGTTGAAAAGACTTTACTGAAAGACCATAAAACAGGCTGCATTAATCCAATACACACAGCTTCAGGATTTTATTTCCAGGAAGACCAGATCTACATACAAAACCATAATAAAAGGTACAAAATGTGTATTAAATATGTCTTCAAGTAAACTGTGAGTGACACTGTATGTACAATAACTGTAAATATAACTGGGGAGCAAAAACTCTAAAAACAATTGCAAATTGCTGAAGAGTATACTTACATAAAGAGAGGCAATTATCCCCAAGTGTCAGTATAAAACGGGAGGATGCTATCCTGCTGGTTTGCATTGGAGTCAAACATAGGGTGACTCTGTCTACTGTGACCTTTCTTTATAACGTCTACAGATAAAGCATGCCGAATGCTTATCTATAGATAATCTCACATATGTACTAAAAAACATAGCCAACATCAGCAGATGTTTGTTTGCTATTTGTATGGAGCTTTAACTAAGGAACCTTCCTGGAACGATAATGAGCCTTTAAAAATTAAGTCTTTAATTTGTACGAGTCAAAAATGCATACTTAAGTCATAATTGCTGTACATGAAAGAGCACTATCCCTTTTCAGAAAAAGGGACTGAAAACATAAAATTAGACAGTCTCTTTCTGGCACATGTACTAAGAAATGCGCTGTATAATACAAATCTGTATTGACATCAAAAATATACTGCTATCTTCTAAGATGCTTTCTCTTTAGTGTATACCCCCGACCCGTCCGTTTACAAAAGCCCTGCGATTGTCAGCTTTCGCTGGATTACTGTTTGAGAGCAAACAGCTGTTGGTCCCACACTGCCTTTTTTGCAGCATACAAATTTGTCAATGGGCAAAAACAAAAAACAAAACAAACAAAACAAAACAAAACAACTAATAAGTATGACCAGTTTTGAGGAAAAACTTGAAAAATCTCCAGTAAAACAAACAAAAATAAACACCAAAAAAACCTAAAACCAATATTGGGTTGCACAGAAATGAAGCTGACCATCGACATTCAAGCTGTCGATGGGAAAGCAATAGAATGTCATGTTAAGAAGGTGTGTGGGGTGGAGGGTGGTCATGGGGGGGATACACCACTGAATTATACCAGACAGGAGGTCAGCATCCTTAAACCTTTAAACCAGAGTGTCAGTCCAGCGCCACATACTTAGCATCGGCAAAACGGAGCACCAGCTGAGGAACTGGTAAAGGCATCACTTTCGAACCAGACGATCCAGCAGCCCTCATTTTCCTCATGTTACTTTCAGGTAAGTCCATAAGACAAGGTCTCCTATTACAGAAGTCTCTGATTCAGGATCTCCCATACCATTCGCCTCCTGAAATACGGCATGTGTTTCTGCAGAGGTTTTGGGGATGAAAGGGTCGGGTGGGGGCGTTAAAATGCATCAACAAGTACCATTACTTTTTACAAAGCTGTTCCCAAATTTTACAGCAGTTCAGAAGGCTACGCTCACCTGTGTGAATGTAATTGGCCTGTCTTTGGTGATGTACTCAGCATATTTGCATGTGAACATCCCACAGTCACTTCCATTCATTTGTTGAGGGATCTCCTGCAAGGTGAACATTCCACAACCTTTTTAAAACTGAATAGTGAATTGGGTTACTGTAGGAATAATGTTGACATTTATATACAGAGTTTGTGGTTTTAGTTCATTTACAAGATGAACTGACTCACATTGCGCTTTTTACTCTGAATGGTCCAGTCTGAGGTCTCAAATTTTTTCCCTCTTTTGTCTTCACTTTCTTGTTGCAAATACTTTCTGTAGAAAAGAGGCGCAGTATTCAGTATGAGTTCTTCATAAAATGTTTAGACCAGGGCCCGCATTCACAACCTTCTCAGAGTTGGACTACTGATCTAGGACTGATAGTAATGTCATAGTAAATAAAGTAACGTGGCCCCTTCGTAGTCAGGCATGGACACACCACAGCACACTGTGAACATTCACCAAGTGAAGCAATGGGCAGCCAGCAACGCAGCATCTGGGAAGCAGTGTGTGGGGACAGTACCTTGATCAAATGTACCTCAGTGGTGCCACTAGCAGTTTTGGGATTTAAACCCACAACCTTCTGATCGCAGGTACAATTCCTTAACCACCAGGCCTCCAGCTGCCCCAGCTAGGCAAAGAATATTTTAGAAAATCTTCTACTATGAAAAGGTGCAGAAGTGGATTTACTGGCACAAGTGCAGCTCATCTTTATCTCATTAGTTAATTACCAGGTTTAGCAGGTGTGTTAGGGCAGGGAAATCAGTAAGCTGAATCTCAGCCCACTACGGAGCAGAATTGTACACTCCTGGTCTAGACAGAACTCATTTACAAGCCAAGGGCACCCTAGGGAAGATGTTTAAAAGGCAAAGAAAATGCAGGCGAAATGATTCTGGTTGCACCCCAGTTTCATCATCTCACTCCCAAGCAGCACTTACAACAAAATCCTGCATGCCTCGTCATTGTTTCCTCCCATGGAATCAAAATACGTAATGCTCTTCTTGCGAAAATCCACAACCTACGAGAGCAAGGTTGTTCAGAGAGAGTGTTAAGAAAATCGACTGACTACCATTAACACAGAACACCTTTGCTTTCAAGTCAGCCAGTCCCAGTTTGATAATTAGTCTAATTGGGGATTAACAACATTACCTCTACTGAACTAATCCAATACAAATCAGGTCAATGAACAATACATATGCATGTCTAAAACAAAACATAAAAGCTCCGGTATCTATCTAACTAAAGTGAATTTGCTTTTATCTGCTTTGTAACTTACACAGAGACACCAGTGCACTCCCAAATGGACAGGCACCAGAATGATGTTTACTGAGAAGATGTCTACTTTCTTAGTCCAGCGGCGCACAGCTGAGTAACCAGAGCTGCGCAGTTTAGGGTAGAAGAAAGTGTTGAAGGTGTATACAGAGGGCAGATGCGAGGCCTTACTGCGCTCCACTAGCATGTTCATGTAGAAGTTTATCACCTGTAGATTGAAGACGACAGACCAATAAGACATTCAAAATGACCTTAGAGCATAAACTTTAAATGCTATTTAAATCCTCACACAATCTGGTCATTTAGCTTTTACTATTGGTATCAATATTATGAAACTCCCAGCCCAAGGATGGCATAGATTGCTCTCATTCAGTTCTAAACAATGCAGTACATTTCTGAGATGCTGAGCTTAATTAGATCGGTTGGGGCAGCTATGGTGGTCCAGGTGGTCTCTGAATGAAGAACATGGACATTCAGTGCTTTATAGCTCAAACTGACAGTATAAGAAAGATGATGCTGACACACTAACCTCGTCATTTAGCCAGTTGAGGTGGCTGAGGGTCTGCAAGTCCTTCCTAGTAATGGTGAGGCGGAATCCCTCACTGAGAACCTCGTCCTGATTGCCACCCCTCAGTGCTCTACTCACCTCGTTCTCCATGGCCTACATGTGGAAATGCATAGAGTCATGTATGAAAGTAGACACACTCCCCTTTTTACATAAAACAATAACTTATGCTTGCACACTTTAAAAGTAGAAAGAAATTAAATCCCAGAATCCCAATTAAGGATGGCTGCACCAAAAACCTATTACAGGGGGTCCTTGAGTTACACCACAGATCCATTCCTTCAGAGTCGAAACACACCCTAGCCTTAGTCGCTTTTGAATCATCACAGTTGTAAAATCATAAAAACAAAATAAGCCACAGGAAAAGGATAACTCCCTCGCTCATATGCCTCATTACTGCAAATTCTTCCGTTGTGTGCAACCAAACTAGTTTGCCCACATAGTTCATAAGTACGAGGCTAACTGTGTAGCCAAGTGGGAGTGGGCGCTGTAAACTCGAAACATCATATGACGAGACCGTCGAAACTCGAGGCCCCCCTGTACATCTTCAAATGACAAACTATATGACAATTTGGTAACTGAACCGTCCTTCCTTGGCATCAATCAAACATGTAGAGAACAGCATGCAGTCACTTTGTACCTCAGTCATCTCAGGGAATTCCTGCTCCTTTACAAGGGGCTCAGGCTCCTCGATGATAGATGCTACAGGGACCTCCTTTTCTAGAGGTACTCGCACCTGCAGCTCTACACCAGATAGACCAGTTTGGCCCTCACCAGACAGACGCTAGTTTGCAGAACAGCAAAGAAAATGTCAGTGAAACCCACACACTGCAAGAAAGACATGAAATGGAGAATCCTAGCTTACCTGCCGCAACAGTTGAGATGCTAGAGCCTCTTGCTCCTCTATGAGTCGCCGTCTCTCTCGAGCACGAGAGTCATAGAGGCTAGTCCTATGTGCACACACAAACACATACATTATGCAATGTATGTTATTTTTTATAACAACTAAGAAAGGAAAAGAAAAAAAAAAAAACCTCACAGTTCTTTGATCCAAAGCTCAGCTTGGAAACATGGCACTCTGTTGAGACACACAAAGAAAATACTTAGAATTATATCCATGATGACCAGTTCCCGAGACACTTATTTTAAGTCATAGTCATCTATGCTGTTTAACAACGTTTTGGTATTCACTGGATATTTAATAACAGCAATACTGACTAGTTACACACTTCAACAACATAGCAAACCTACTTGTGTTTATTTGCCTTTCAAACATTTTGAAGCAGGTTTTGTCCAAAACAAATATCTAGCTCCACAAGTTTAACTGTGTTTTTCCAAGTAACCAAACAGCATGCAAATTGAGACTACCCACACATATAATAACATAAAAAAAAGGTATATTCTCCCTTACCTGGAGCTTTCTGGCCTCTTACCCTGTTGCTCCTTTACAAAAATGACAGAGTCTCCATCATGAGCTGTAGATGGGAAAGCGAGAGTGTCTTAAACCTCCAACAGCTACAATATAAGCTTATAAATAATACACAGACTAACCTTTATCCAGATCAAACAACAGATTCCAAAAAACAATTTACCATCACATTAGCAGGTCAAAAACAAATTACATTTAAATCAGATCAGAACCACTTTCCTGTGTGGTCCTACATCAAATATGCAACTAATCTGCAACCATTTGACCTTAAGGAAGAACTAACATTACAATTTGTATCTTTTCTACAGTGTACACACACTCCAATTATGAATAACTAAGAGCAGATGAGAGCCAGCAATTTTTGGGATGATGGAAGTTCATTCATTTAAGGAATAACATTCATGTCTTAAGGAATGCGGCTCATTCACACGGCGGTGAAGTTTAGGAAGTGTGTATTGTTTCAGTGCACAACTTTCAAATATACACAGACATGATCTCTTAAACACACATCAATCATCAAGGCATTATCAGGAGTGAGCAATAAGGCACATAACATGAACATACAAATTTAGAGTACACACCTGATGACTGTGTGTCCTGAGAGGAAGCATCCTGAAGAGCAGGCGGTGATGGCACTGGCCGCACGGTCACTGCTGGTCTTCTTGAGCCTGACTCGCTGTCACCATCAGAGGTCCAGGACAGTAGGTCAGGTCCGTTAGAGACTGCCCCCGGGCTGGGTACGGCGCTGGAGTCTTGGGGGCTGGGAGGCAGGCTGGATAAACCATATGAAGACTCCCCTGCCCCTGAGCCTGCAGGGGAGGCACACTGCAGCAGTCTACGACTTGATGTCAGAAAACTGGAGCTAGGGGTTAAAGAAATGTTTAAAAAAAAAAAAATCTTTTTTATACATAAACACTTGTTTTATTCCATTTTCATATGTTACAAGGTGACAGAACATAATTTGTCTACAATGCTAAGATACTCACAAATCCCGGTGTGATCGGATGCCTGGGTGAGAACTGCCGTCATGGAAGAATGACGATTGACCACCAGAAACAACAGCTAGCAACTGCCTGTACACTTCTTTCTCCTCCTCACGTACTGACTGTAAACATGCAGCATGGGGATAAAAAAAATACCTCCATTATCAGAACAAACAGTTCCTCGTGAAAAATGAAATTAGGTTATTAGCATGAGCCTAACTGGATTAGAAACACTCAAACCTCTTGTGCTGTACAGCGAGGTCTGCCGCGCCAGTGACGGTTAGAGGTGCCAGGAGAAGGGCTCTGGACCACTCGAATGGGAAATGTCTTCTCATACATGCTGGTGTAAGACGCATTGCCTGTGCTTGGTCCAGGGGTCGAGAACCGGCTTAGGAAAAACAACCAATTGAATCACAAATTCTGGTAATTATTTGTTTAAAAATATATATTAAATAAGGATGCACCGAATATTCAGGTACCGAAAATCTTCGTCCAAAAACGGCAAACAAAAATTTTCTGTTTCGGCCGTGATTTTTTAGATGCAATGTGCCAGATTGGATTAGAGTCAACATGTCTGCCGTGAGAGGGCATTTCAATACCTCCAAGAAAGACACATGGAAAGACGTTTGTAAAGTGAGCAATTCTGAAATTTCTAGTGGGTGTACATCCACAAAGACTCTCTCAACGTTAGGATTAAATTTTCATATAAAAATCAAAACATGCCCAGCACAGAAGACGCACTGTTTGAAAGCTAAATAAATATTTTAATAGTTTTGTAAGAGATTTATTCTTTGAAACATGAATAACAATTCATGCAATTACAAGTACACACAGTCCCAGCCATAACAGCAATATTACAAAAAAAATTGGTATAATAATTTCTTTTGGTGTTTCTTTTTCGGTCAGGTGTTTCCGCATTTTCAATTTCAGCCAAAAAACAAAAACAAACAAAAAAAAACAATAATTCGGTGCATCCCTAATATCAAACCATATAACTGCTATCTTAAATAATTTTGTATAGAGAGAACAAGACACTAATTCATTAATCAGGGACAATCTAAACAGATACTGAATCAGACATACCTTGGTGATCTGTGCGATCTAATGTACAGGGGCCTACCAAGTCGAGGGGAGGGGCAGGGTTTGGAGGAGCCAGTTGAGGGCATATTGACTGAGTGGCCATTAGTTTTGGGTGTCTCATGGTGCGAAAGGTTTTTACAGACTTGCCGCCTGCCAACCTCTGATACGGTCACTGACTCCTCAGTCCTTAAGTAGTCTGCGAGGAAAACACATTCAATCAGAACTTCACTCAAGCTGAAATTCAATTTGCCACCAAAACACACAATTAGCAATTGCACATAAAAACAGAATTATATAGATGTTGGTCCAGTTACCTGACTTGACAATGGTCTTCCACTCGACAGCAGTTGAAGGAGCTACAAATGTGTCCACAATCGTTTCTGATGTTCTTTCAGTAAACTGAAATCAAACATACATATTTAATACAAAAAACAACAACAACAACAACAACAACAACAACAACAACAACAACACACACACACAACCGTGCCTTATGACCCAATGTAAATATGCACAAATCTCTTACCCTATTTGAACATGGGAATAA
>JBBPCW010000133.1:4561498-4579713 GCA_037974425.1 Phenacogrammus interruptus
CTGTGTGCTGTGGTGTGTTCACGTATGACAAATGTTCACTTTCATGTTTTGGTTTACTTTCTCTAGAAAATGAGTGCAATCCTCTGTACATTTGCTGAATATGTTTATTTAAACATGTTGGGGAAATATGTGGAATGTTAATGGTGCATTTAATATTAAATGATTTTGCCAAATATTTTAAACTCAGACAAAAAATACTTTCAGAAATCTATAAAAGATAATCTATAAAAATCTATTAAAACATTTGCATTTGACGGTAACTATACGTCATTTCAACTAATTATCCCCATAATTGTTGTCCTTATCACACTAAATTTAGTACTTGAATGGATTAATGATGGCCCCTAATATTCTGCTTAATGTATTTCTACTCTGTTGTTTTATATTACACTGCATTCTCTCTCCATGCTACTATTATTAAAGAAGGAGCAAATGGGCTTTTTAGTGACACAAGTTAAGACCCAATTTGTCCACATGATGGAGCTGCTCTACACGAGCTACAAGCCACAGATGCTTCCTTTAGCCCATGAGTTATTAACCAAGACAGTCCCATCCTTGTTGGGTCCTGACTCCTATCCTTCACTCAGCCGGTTTGCACTCTGCTCCATATTTTCCATTTTTTGGGTACATTTGCTCCATACAGTTTTATTGAAAACATATCAACTAGCTGCTGTAGTGTATTTGCTACAGTTATATCTCTAGAAAGTAAGTGCATGCAGTTATTGTAGGATTGAGTTCAGACTTGATTAAGCAGACATTTTTGAAGCTGGATTTATCTCCAGTCAGTAGCTTTTTACGCGGTGATACTTGTTGATTAACTGATATTAGCCTAGCAGAGATTTTGTATAAATTGTGAAGTATAAAGAATTACTCAGCAGTTATGGGACGTCCCACCTTCAGAAATCAAAACACTTAAACTGATTTGCATCGTAAAGGGATGGCGGATTGAACCACTGGCTTAAACAGAAATCTGAGTTTTGAAATAGTTTTAGTTCAATTATGCGATAATACACACACTCCTTGAATATGCATGTTTTAAACTTTTAAACTATGTTTTACTTATTCTCAGAACCCTAACCAGGGACACAGGCCCACTTGTCCTAGTTAGATATAGAAATAAGCAGAAATTTGTATGCTTGATGAAATAAATAAGTATCGGTCTATGATGTGACATCAAAAAATATCATACACCTCAAACTGGGCTAAAGTTGAAGCAGAATTTTGCCCTGAGCTTGCATGTATCTTTTCTAATGGAAAGGTTATCGCACTATTGATGGCTGGAAGGAGTGATAAGTGTTCGCTCAGAATGCCTGAGCCAGCAAACTGGATTGGGCCAGCAGTCAAGCCAGAACTCTCAGCAAAACAACAGTTAATGATTGAAAGTGCCTTATCGGAGACCGTGATTGATTTACAAAGAGCATTGCGCTAGATGTTTATTGATGCAATTGTTTACTTATTTGAAATACTGGCAGCTTGTTTGGCCTTTATGATTTCACGACAAAAGTAGAGCAGATAGATTTTTTATTTTTTGGTTCGCATTCCAGCGCTCATAAAAACGAACCGAGGTGTCACTGCAAACATCGCAAAGGAAATGTTTAGCTTTCTGATGACACATCAGAACTTGACATTGGACAATCTTTATTATAGTCCTGATGGCAAAAAGGGTAAAAAAATAATCTGTGCTGGAATCAGCAGATGCCTAGCATGAGAAGGATGATCCTGACAATATCATTTGACCACCCCCCCTCCCCCACTCCTCCAGCAAATACCTTTATTACCCAATGATGTTGAGTTTTAAACAGAAATACTTTATGGGGACTGTGCAATATTAGGCCCTAGAGGTTTATGATTACCCAGACTCCAAATAGCGAGATGGGTGAGAACTTCTCAGATAGCTGTCGCTGTTAATCGTTAGGGAAGAGGGTGGCTCTGTCTTGGAATCTCCTTTCGGAATCAGCATTGCTTAGAAAAAAAAAAGGTCCCTGAAGGGTTCTTGGACTGGGTGTACAGTTTAAGATTAATCCTGAATTAGTGTGGGACCATGATCTTACGAGGAGGTTCTTCTTCAAATGCGTGTATCTCTTTTACAAACTTTAATCTTCAAAGGACCATCTACAGAAAGATTCTTTGGTTCTTCTTTGATCTAGCAAACCGCTAATGGCATCTTCATTTTTAAGACTGGAGGTACATTATAACAAATCCCAGCAATTTCACCAGTATTTAGACCACACACAATTAAGAAAGATTTATCAGTTTTAAGTAAATATAAGTTTTATTCAGTTCAAATAAATACAAAGAACATACAACTGTTGTCTTTGTGGGAATTTTGGTTGAATCAGCATGAAGTGAAAGTGTGAGAAGGCCTGTGACTGGAAACTATGTCAAACTATGGTTGGGTATTGTTCAGCTAGGAGCTGGGATTATGGCCTGGTGTATATTTTTAGCCTCTGTACATTTTCACCAAAAATTTAATCGAACAGAAATTGTTTTGAACTTTGAATGGATGTAAAATATTTATTTTGTTAATCTGAAAAGAAATTTTGCTTTGCGTTTGAAGTTTTTAAGTGCTTGTTGACACATAGTTAAACCAACTCTTACAGAACCGTAGCACAAGGTTCTTTCTACTTTAAACAGCTTTTTCACACTCACATCTTTTCACAGCTTCTTCAGGGGAACTTCTAAGATATTTTGAAGTGTGTAGGTCTTACAGAGTCTGCGGCAAAAGGACTCAAGCAGAGAGTTCTGCTTGTCAAAATTGCTATCACATAAGCAGCCTGCTCTCCTCGCTGGAGCTGATGACTGTATTCTTATACATTTAACGCATAGAATGCTCTGAGACTCACCTTGTCTTTGAGAATCAGCCAATTGAAAGACTTTTCTTCTCATAAACCTTTCTAATCAACACAAGCAACCTAATCAAGTCAAAGGGATTGGATTAGACATGAGAGGTCCATGTCTTTTGGCTTATCTGTGACACAAATATTTGACGTTTTTTGTTCTCTTTTCTTTCCAACCATTGATTTGACTCCAGGAGGCCTCTCAAAAGTAGGGTTGCTTTAAAGAGCTCAAAACTTTGATAGAGAGGAGGGGCATAGACCACACTTATCAGTCTCCAGAGGACACATGAAGATATGAAAGATTCATCCCACAAACTTTTGGCTTCTGTAAGTCTCATGAAACGGACACTTACATCGGAAAGCCAACACTAATTCAAAGCAGCCACACATATTTTTTTGTGTTCTCCCCCCACAGTCAGTTCAAAGGGAACTTGCACAAGCTGTGTGGTTTGCAGATAGCAATCTGTTGACAAGGTCTCCGCCATGTCACCATACTTACGTACCTGTGCCATCTCCCCCAGTCAGTCCGCGCTGCCTGTTTTACTGGCCTCACAGATGTACTGCAGCAAGCAAGGGCCTCTAGCCCTCTCCCATGTCTGGCCCGAGGGGGACAGCCATCGTAAAAAGTTTGCCATCCTTTCCTGCACCATTGTGGTCAATGCCAAAACAGACAGAAACATACATTCCCAATGTTGTTCCACAAGTATTCCGAAGGTGGGTGTTATTCCGTGTGGGCTGTGTAGTTTTGAGTCGCTGGCCGCTGGGACCCCTGGCCTTACTGCCGCGTCCTGTTTGGTCAGACGCTGGAAATGAAAAAGACTCATTGAAGAGAAGGTACAAATAGGCAGTGGTTACAAATGGAGTTTGGTCAGTGGTCGGAGATCCCTATTGTGAAGATAGACAGGACTTTGTTCACAAACTGGAGTTTGAAGTTTCAAAGGGGGAAATAGGCAGCGGAGTTACATCAGTTCGGAGCAGTCCTTTGACTTTTAGCCCCGGGCGGCACGGGTGACTGATTATAGGACACAGACATGACAGGGCAGCCTCGTATCAGACACAGGAGACAATCACAAGGAGGGACAGCAGATCGTCTCTCCCTGGCGTCCATAGTGTGATTCAAAGTGCATGTCTTCATGTTTTATGTGTATCATATACTTATCAGCCATGTGAATAGCCATTGTGTTATAGACTGTTGTGGTCATAACTTTAAACCCAAGAAAGCGACCCCAGTCAAGTGCTCTCATAAATAATGGTTTCCTCTGTGGTTCTTGACTTATGGACATAGGCAAAGCCTTTAAAGCGGCTATACATTTTCTTGTATTCAGTTTTGAGGTCCACTAGAGTCTATTTATGACATTTGTGTGGCTTTGTGTACCAAAAACAGCCATAATGTGTGTTTACATGAGCACTTTCTAACCTCTATAAAATAAAATAATGTGGTTTTATTACTTTTCCTTAAATATGGATTACATAGTGTTTATATAATTGTGACAGACACATAAGCAGAGGAAATTGTTTGTGGTCATAACAGTCATATTTGATCGCAGGTGAGCCTTTAGGATAACAGTAATAGGGAAATCACTATAAAAATGTTTTTTACATGCAAATGGCTGCCCTGTACTAAGACTCATTCTAAAACCAGGTATAACACTTTCTATAACTTCAGTATGAGCTACTGGAGGCTGAATCTGGTGAAAGTAAATGTAACTTCACAAACCCATTTTAAATGGGTTATTTTTGCAGGTTAGAACCTACAACTGTATGAACCGAGGTGCTGATACATTTTGAACCTTAAGCAATGTTTACATACTACATCAAGCACTTCTTTAATAATAACTGGAATATTTATCTGTAATTGGAATAAAACATGGTTGCAAAACTTGGTCTTTGAGGGCACAATTTGACAGTTATCCCACTGTAACGCTCTCACTCCAAACTGTACTGAACCTTGGCCCTCCAGAACTGGAATGGTTCTGTAAGGAACCATGCAGTGAAAAAGTCTCTAGGAAAGCAAACTGGTTCTGTGAAGATAGCATCCTAAAGAACACTTTTTGACACCTTGATGTTTTAGAGAATAATATTGATGAATTCCCATACTTTTGCCTCTGTTATCAGGTATATCTTGATATGGTGTGGTAGATCCAGGTCTGTTTTGATGAGATCTGAGTTGGATCAGACATTCTCTCAGGTTTGCAGTGATGATGATGTGATCACTGAAGAGGAGAGAGAGTATAAATCAGTTACTGTCATCATCACTGCTGATTAGAAAACTACATGAGAATGTAAAGCTGATTGAGTGATTGATTGATGAACGAGCAGCTCATTTTCCTGTTAACTGGAAGATCTCGGGTTAGATTTGTTCTTTAATTTCCAACAGACAAACATTGTAATATTTTAGGGACAATACTTAAATGTCCCTAAACTACTTGCTGAAAAACTATTTTTACAAGTTAGAAAGTCTGGTTGGTATTAATTAATTAATGCTTATTTATTAGGACATCATAATTGTTAATAATATCATATTAATATTTATTATTGATTCATTATTAATAACATTTTCAATCAAATTTGGTCTAAATCAAAGCCAGTGTTTGAAAAACTTATTGACAACTTTGTAAAGCTTTCATAACCACTGACATAAACCCATATAAATAATTATAAAGACTGCGTAAATCAATTCCAGTGTCATTTCACTTAGAAAATGTTGTGATAGCTGACACTTAATGAGCTTGAAAAAAGCCTTGATATATGTTTATGTCATGAAAAGCTTATGGAAGTGTCATGTAGCCTTATGAATGCTAGCCTTGTTGGATGAATATTAATATATGAATATTGCTGGGCTATTGCCAAACCATGAGTCACTGTTGCTCATTTTATTAATGCTGTAACTGATTATTTAATGGTTTGTAAGGTGTTCTGATATTTAAAGTGTTAAAAACCCTTCATAAAGTAATGATGAGCCATTACTAAACTTTTTATTAGTCTTATTGTCAAGTAGGACAGTCTGATTAAAAGTAACCAACCTGAAATGCTAATCAGAAATCATATCAGTCTCTACCACCACACCAGCATTCGCCAACAACATGAGCAAGAGTTGCTTAAGCTGCTGATATCTGCAATGTAATAGCAGGTCATATAGACCAGCTCTGCCAAAATACAGAGCTATAATCAACTAATTAGGTACTTTTTAATGAGCTGGAAATGAAAAATGCAAGTTTAAGGGTTAGCTTAGTCCACCAAGAGGCTTTTCCCATGTGAGTTGTGCAGCTAATGATCTCTCATAGTTATCTGGGTCTGCCTGGACGTGAACACTTTGACTTTGCATGTGACGGAGAGAGCCATGACCTTGTGGATTAGATTTTATAGAGCCGTCCAGGGCCGCTGTGTAGAGATCACAGAGCCCTGAAGATTTCAGCTTCGATAAAGACTTTAATGGTAAGCCAGATAAGATTTGCGGAGCATGAGTCACTCCTATCCTCTCACAGATTCGTAGCAGGTTAATGGCGGGGACAAATCTCTTGAGCAAATAAGGAGGCATGGAGGAGATTCCCAAAGACACGTTTAGGTTTACTTGGCACACAGAGAGAGCAGAACCTGCTCAAGTGTACGCATTGACATTCAGTGAGATCAAGGACACTTCTAGAACAAGTCTGGAAGACTTTGTTGCAAAAATGTTTTTTTGAGATGCCACTTTTGGTTGGGTCTAGCTTTCAAATGAGCGATTCCTTAAAGAGACAAAGGCTCCATGTACAGTAAAGGTTCTAGGATCTAGAATCCAAACATTGGTGGAGATTAAATGAATAAGCCCCTCCATATTCACCAATCTCTTTGTCAAATGTTGTTCCTCAGGGAACCAATAATCATGTTCTATGGCACTGTGGGAAAACAACCCTTTGGGGCACTTTAATTTTTAAGAGTATAAGTTCAGTTCATATATATTTGCATGTGTTTGCATAGTTAATGGAGAAACCACATTCAAATGAAATTATGTATCAAAAAAGGCAAAAACAGAGCAAAAAATGACAAGGTGGTTTTTCTTTACACAAAACCAAATATAAGCTATCAAATCTTGTCAAATCTGGTCAAATATACAATTCTGATGCACAGTTAACACTATTGGTGGGAGAAATATGGAATAATGTTCTGTTCTTGGGTCAAAATCAAGACCAAATGCAGCACCAACAAATTCTGCTGTTAATCTAAATGCCAAACACCACTAGCAAGTATATGTGCTGTTGCTCCCAGCATATTTTACATCATTTAAAAATGTCAGCTGTATTTCATATTATGTGGAAATGTCCTGAATATTGAATACATAATGCTATGGAATTTCTTTGACTTCTATTGAAGACATAGCTTCCTTATTTTTCCATTTGGTCCGACAGTGACATGATGTTTTTGTGCATCATTTGAAAACTTCTTTTGAAAAATTAGGCCTAAAATTTGTGGAAAATGAAATGACCTTACATTAAAAGTTCTAAAAGTTAAACATAATTCATCATATGTATGTTTTTTTTTCATTTTCTATTCATATAAAAATAGATAAATCACACATTAGACAATAAATGTAGGTAGAAATATGCCCCTTCGAGTGTCCCTCGTCCGTATCTAAATTGCCTGTCGTCCACTTAGTAACTTTAGGTGTTTTCCAGGCTATTCCAAACAATACAGCAAATACAGTCTGCATCATGTCCAGGGGGATCTGCAAGGTCATAGAAACCAAGATGTTCTCGGGGTAGCTAATCAAAACTCCGTAATTCACTCTCATTCATACCATTCAAGCACTCAGATTTCACTCTGTCGTTAAATATAACCAGTACAATTCGAAGCAATATAGAGATTCAAATATACAGCCTTTACTTAGGGACAGTAACCAAACAACATGTGCTGTCTATAATTGACAGTAAAATGTGACATGCAGTAAAATCACCAATCCAGTGTGCATTTGGCCCATTTAGCATGGGGGGGTGGAGTTTTTACTGTGCGTTTGGGTGGTTTACTTGGTCACCATGTCAGCCAGCTCTTCGCCGCGTGCATGCATGTGGGTGGATGAGTGGTTTGTGAGCATTTACTGCCCTCATGGCTCTCTGCACTGGGGAACGTTGACCCGCCGCTTTGTACTGTCACTTTCCCTTCTTCAAATATATCCTCTCCTGTGTTTGCCTTGGCTCTTGCGAGCTTGCCGTTGTTGTTTACGTAAATGCACCACCTATGTCTTTCCCTTGAATAGCACACAAATTCAATTACATGCTGTTTGTGGACAATAAAAGCAATTTGTTTGGTTCAGTGGTGATCGATTTGAGAATTACAATTATCATGACTCATGGTGTAATGCTTAGAAAGCTGGAAGTGTCATTTTTTTTGTAGCCCTGTCATTATAGAGAGTGTTTATGGCAGAGAACAAGAACATTCCTGTGATCACTTCATTTCGTTTTCACATTCTTCTCTTCACGTACACCAGCACCATGACTAGCAGGAAGACACTAACTAAGGCCACCAGCCATTTTGCCTTCACCTGCAGTCATTCATTTTGATTGAATCTGGCATAAGGTAGAAATGTCAAGCATTCTGTTCTCTATAGTTGGAACAGGAGTCCTGCATCACGTGCGTATCAGGTTTTTTCCTGTAGAACAATGAGTTCTTTTTACGTAAAGGTCACAATTTCCAGCGAGTCATTTGTGTTGTTTATTGTGCAAGAATTAACAGCGACTTAGCAAACACATAATTTAAGCATGGAAATGAGGCTGGCTGGCTCTCAATCTGATTCCACGGGTGCATAATATAATGCAACCTGAGAACCATTTCTGTTTTTGCCTTAAGAACATTAGTGGTTAAGCGCTAGTAAAATAAGCACTGGGGTTCCGTGGCTTTTGATGAAGATCTGAGATCTGAAAACTGGCCTGGCTGCTGTCAAACTGCACTACAGAGAGAGAGAGAGAGAGAGAGAGAGAGAGAGACATAGAGAAAGAGAGACAGAGAGAGAGAGACAGACAGAGAGAGAGAGCGAGAGAGAGAGAGAGAGAGAGAGAGAGAGAGAATGAGAGAATGAGAGAGAGAGAGACAAAAAGAGAAAGAGAGAGACAGAAAGAGAAAGAGAGAAAGAGAGAGAGAGAGAGAAAAAGACAGAGATAGAGAGAGAGAGAGACATAGAGGGAGAGAATGAGAGAGAGAGAGACAGAGAGAGAGAGACAGAGAGAAAGAAAGAGAGAGAGAGAGACAGAGAAAAAGAGATAGAGAGAGAGAGAGACAGACAGAAAGAGAGAGTGAGAGAGAGAGAGACAGAGAGAGAGAGAGAGACAGAAAGAGACAGAGAGAGAGAGAGAGACAGAGACAGAGAGAGAAAGAGACATAGAGAAAGAGAGACAGGGAGAGAGGGAGAGAGAGAGAGACAGAGGAAAAGAGGAAAGACAGAGAGAGACAGAGAAAGAGACAGAGGAAAGAGAGAGAGGGGCCATTTTCATCTAGATCTTAAAAACAAACCTGATTTAGCACTAAAAAAGCCAGACAATGATTAACCTAAAGGCCACCCCACTGCAGAACTGGGCCGTGGCCTAGGGGGAGGTTCTGACCTGTCAGTCAAAGTTAGTCTCATCTTTGCCCTGGAGGACATGTCCCATGTCACTCAGAGGTGTCTACCTCTTCAGTGGGGGCGGGGCTTAGTCTAAGAGAGAGGGGGGTCCAAACTCCTCCAGGAGGACAAGTCTTTGCCCCCAGTGTCAGGTTAGCAGAGAATGCGTTTGTCCAAAGCTCTAGCAGACATGGAGATGGCAGACTATAGCGAGGCCCTGGACCCAGCCTACACCACCCTGGAGTTTGAGAACATGCAAGTGCTCGCCATGAGCACAGGTGAGTCAACCCCCTGTTCAGGCCCCACTCTGAACTTTGAGTCCTCCAACTTTATATTGGCTACCGAATGTTTGGTCAAGGGTGGCACAAGGTTTAATAGGTTTCGTGCTCTTTTATAGACTTTTGAGGCCATTCCTCTGGGATGCCTCTGTAGCATGCAGTGCTTTGAAAGGGCTCATCTTGAACTTGTACTCATTTTGACAGTAGGGCTTTAGAGAAGATGAACATGGCAAGCTGTGTCTTGTGCAATGGCGAGGGTCATGTTTCATTCCAAGACAGAGTTACATACACCACTTAAAATCCCAGTGTGATTCCATCTAGCTCCTCTTACCTGATGCTTTCTGTGGTCCGTTGAAAACAGAATGTCTATTCAGAATTGTGTTTCCTATGATGGTTGACAGCTAGATGAATGGACATCCACCGCAGAAGATGCCATGGACATTTCAAATGTCATGGATAGATTTTGCTGTTTAGTCTCCCATGTCTTGGGAATGATTCCATCAACTAAACATCAATCTGTTCTGATTTGATAGATCACTAATAGAGTGTTTAACACCTCAGTTGCGGAATGGCTGCTCTGAATATCACCTCAGTTTAATGGTATGTGCTGTTGAACGGAGAGCGGTTGCTGAACTTTCAGGGATTTGTTTGCTGATTACTTTTATTAGACACAGTTAAGTGATGATGAGTGTGGTTTCCAATCCTGTCACATGCTCTTCCCTCATTCAGAAAATCAGTCCATTGAAGATCAACCTGTTGACACATCTCTCTTGTAGCAGGCACTTCTCTTTGATCAGCTTAATTGGTTCGGTTTGAATGCAGTCCCACTCCTGTGAGCGTTTGACACACCTTTACCTTTAAATGGATTCATCATGGGTGAATATGTGGTGATACTCATGAATAAAAACAAAAGGATGCATATCTCGGGTTTAATATAGACTAAGACACCTAATATTTAATATTTCTCCTAAAATCTGGATCATTGTCAGCTACACCGTCTCACCTTTGTGTTCTCTTTTGTGTTTTCCGAGTCATTAAGGGTTTCGAAGTCACGTTTATTCACACATTCTTGAGGAATGATTCGCTTTATTAGCAGAGGTCCGCTCCTATTCGCCTGCTGCAGTTTTAGCCATAATCACCTCTGGATTACTTAGCAAACAGTCCTCTACCGCACATTTCCAAGAGAATGATTTACAGCTAATTGACTATAGTGTAAAACAGGGCTTTTCGAACCATTTTACAACACTGCCCTGACCTTTTGCCCATTTCCTCTTTTAAATCAGCTAATTACCCACCTGAGGAGCCGAACATCCTCCATCGTTTTGGCTGGTTATGAACCATCACACTAAAAACCATGATTTCTTCGGAAGTTGTGTTCAAACGTTGACAGCAAACTTGGCTTAATATTTGGGCAGATTTTAGATTATGATTCCTATTTCTTTGTGTAACTTTAGACAAAACGTGTATAAAATATACCATAACTTCTTCTCAATATGTTAAACTCAGTGAATAAACAATAACTTAAACATGCAGAAGTGTGATCTCTGCAGAAGATGAGGATTTATATTGGCTTAGAAAGCCAAAACTAACCAAATGTCATTTGACCGCCTTTGCGCTCAGCTGTATTTCCTTATGGGTCCCAGACTGAGTGTATAATTTTTCTGATTTAATATCTTCATATTTTGACGTTTGGAAATTACAACCAAAAAAAGCACTGCTTTAAATTAGTCACTCTTGCAGAATCCACCCATCCAAGCTTGACTGAAATATTAACTTCACAGCTGTCAAATATTATGTCATCAATTTACTAGGCTTCATTCAGGCGAAACCGTTCCATATCACTTACATTAAAGTCAGTCTGACTATCCGGTCTAGCTTATTTTGCAATGACCCTAAAAATACCTTTCATTTCAGACTCCTCGCCAGCTGAGAGTGCCAGCATGAATGCTGCCAACCATCTGGGTGCAGGTTCCCTGTGCGCCATTTGTGGGGACCGGGCAACCGGCAAGCACTACGGAGCCTCCAGCTGCGATGGCTGCAAGGGCTTCTTCAGACGCAGCGTTCGCAAAAACCACATGTACTCCTGCAGGTCAGACCCTTGTTCCTCAGTCGGATTCATTTTAAAGCTTGGAAAATGCCCTTGTCACATATATTATAACTGTTGTATTAAACAGAATCTACAGAAATGGAATTGCCTTTTAATTGAGAGGGGATACAAATAAAACAAAGGAAACATGTAGGATATCCCTACTATTTTACTAAGTGTGCTTGAGTACAAGTATAGCAAGTATACGGACCATGTACTTGTAGTGTACTACAAAGTATTAATTTGATACTTCTTCGGACTAAATTGGTTTAATAAGTTTATAAACGTTTACTTTAAGTATACTTTATGAGGTCATTTTAAGTTTACAAAAGCATACTTTCTTTAAACTTATCAGTATAAGCCAAGTATACGTCACTGTACTGTTCTTAAGTATATAAAATATAGTATATAAAAAGTAAACTTCAAGTATACTGCCTCAGTTTTATGATAAAATAAGTATACAGTACTCTTGAATAAACTACTTCTTGCTAAGCGATGGGCTCTTTAAAATACTAAACTTATTCTAGACGTTTGAATGGTAGTGTATACCTCTGAGCACTGACTCATGGATGAAGTGTGTCCTTGAATCCAGGGACGTAGCACACGGGGGGGTGGGGGGTGGATTTCAACACCGCCACTTTTGCTGAAATGTGATTCAGATTCAAAAGATGCTACATGGGTCAGATTGCGTTTATAATTTGGCTTCCCCGTCCCAGAACACCCCCACTTTTGGAAAGCTTGATACACCCCTGCTTGAATCCATCTAGTTCTAAATCTGATGCAATTTCTATTTGCTACAGGTTCAACAGACAGTGCATAGTGGACAAAGACAAGAGGAACCAATGCAGATACTGTAGACTAAAGAAATGCTTTCGAGCCGGAATGAAGAAAGAAGGTATGGTCTATTCTCCATTTCTTTAATATCATATGCATAGAGTTATAAGACCCAAATAAGACTGAAAGACATGCTGTTACTCCATGTGGGAATGAGGCAAGCCACTATGCCAAAGTGTCTGGAACATTTTGAAATATCAGAATGAGACAGGCACTTTGTTAATGTTCACTCCACAATTTGCTGAAGTCTGGGGACTGGTTCGTGCTGAGCAAACAGGTTGAAGACATCATAACTGCACACTGATAAACAGGCCAACCTTGAGCATTTCCCCCCAGAGTCAATGCTAATAATCCCCCCCATCTCCACTATCTGAATTGGCTGAGTTCGACTGATAGCAGTGCTTATGTTTCACTGATAAACTCTCCATATATGCTACATCACGAAAACATATTTCGAAAGATAACAAACGCGAGAGATAGAAGCGAACGCCATTGTCTAATTAAATCACCATCTCTTTGGTGCAGCGGTACAGAATGAAAGAGACAGAATCAGCACCAGGAGGTCCAGCTATGAGGACAGCAGCTTACCTTCCATCAATGCACTCATCCAAGCGGACGTCCTCTCCAGACAGGTGTGAGCTCGGTCTTTAAAACACATCTTTAGCTATGCTGCCCCCCATCTCTGGAATTCCCTCTCTCAAGATATCCGCACACTGACTCTCTTCTGACTTTCAAATCCTGTCTAAAACCGTCTCTTTAATCTTGTCCCTAGACTGCACGCATTCCTAGATTTGCATTTGTGTGATCTTACACGTTTTATAATGATTTATTTCTTTTCATTTGTCTTCTTTGCACTAATTTTATGCTCTGGTCTACTTCTCTGTAACGTGTCCTTGAGTGCCTTGAATGGCACCTTTAAATAAAATGAAAGATGAAATGAATAATCTAAAAATATATTTTCATAAATTTAAAAGTGTATTTAGTTCTGTTTCTGGTGGGCTTTAGTCAATTTCCCAGCATAACCACACATGACTCAATGTTTAGTAGATGTGTTGGTTTCTGGCACACCTGGATGAAAACTTGACCCCCTGCTCTCCATAGACCACTGTGTGGCTGAAACTGTTTGTCTTGCTGTGTTGCAGATCTCCTCTCCAGGCCCGATCATTAATGGTGACATCAGAACAAAGAAGATGGCAACCATTACAGATGTGTGTGAATCTATGAAGCAGCAGCTGTTGGTACTGGTAGAGTGGGCCAAATACATCCCGGCCTTCTGCGACCTTCCACTGGACGATCAGGTAAGAATTACTCTACCTTCTCCATTCTCCCTTGCACAGGTCACCAACCTGCTTCTGGAGATCTACACTGGAATTCATTCTCAACCTCAAACTTGTCTTATTCAGACCATCAGTCCACTTAATTAGTTGGATTAGGTCTGTAAGATTTAGACTGGAGCCGAGGGTGGATCTTCAGGACTGGGTTTGGTGAGCACTGGCCTAGATGTTCTGCTGTGGAATATCTTTGTATTTTTACTCAATTTTGGCTCACAGTCTGGCAGTATGTGCTTCCTTTTAAACTCTCAATCTCAGAAGAGAAAGCCAACACTTAGACTGTTTGTCACTTGGGAGCTCTTGAAGATTTTTCAAAGCTTTAAGCCATTTATTGTGATAAGGGGTCTTGCCCAACAGATTTCATGGTGATGGCTGTCGACACATTAGAGCGCAAATGTGTCTTAGTAGAAAAACAAGGTGGCGGAGACTGAGGAGGAGGTGTGGAGGTGTCTTAGTGCTTGCGGTTAATGTGTTTTGATGTCTCAGGTTAGAAAGTGATGAGTTGGTTTTAAAGTTACATCTCTCCTTAAGGACCTCCAGAATCATTAACTGTGTGAGCACCAGGGCAGGGTAACTGATTTGTGGATGTTGCCCATGTATGACAGACCATCTTGTCTCTAACACGCACAGATGCACACAAACGCCTCTGTAGAAAGATACACTCTCAGTTCCTCCTCCATCATGCTTGAAATCTGTGGGAAACTCTGACCCTTTAAGTGGGGTAATCATTGCCCACCCCCACACTGAAGCACATTCATTTACAGTCAAGCCATTCCCATGAGAAGAAAATTGGAAAATGGGGCATGAACTTAGATTGATTTTTTTTTCCAGGTTGCTTTGCTGCGTGCTCATGCAGGGGAACATCTCCTGCTTGGGGCGGCCAAGCGATCCATGCTGTACAAGGACCTGTTACTTTTAGGTAAGAGAATCATACAGGGAATGAGCTGGCCTTGTTTATATTCTGGGACTGGGGTTGAATTCGCTTCTAGTACATTTTACAGGTTTCATGTGATTACTTTAAAAGCTCTTCCTCCTCCGCCCAGGTAATGACTATATAATTCCTCGGAATTGTCCCGAGCTGGAAGTGAGTCGGGTAACAGTGAGGATTCTCGATGAGCTGGTCCTTCCTTTCCAGGAGCTCCAAATAGATGATAATGAATATGCTTGCTTGAAGGCTATCGTATTCTTTGATCCAGGTAGGTGCACCATCCCATGAATCAGAGATCATAAATCTCAGGTCAAAGTGATTCTACACGTTTCTTTTGATCAAATCATGACACCAGTTGGGTCTCTCTTCACTGGTAGATGCCAAAGGTCTGAGCGATCCAGGCAAGATCAAGCGGATGCGGTACCAGGTGCAGGTTAGCTTGGAGGACTACATCAACGACCGACAGTATGACTCGAGGGGACGATTCGGAGAGCTTCTCCTGCTTCTCCCGACGCTACAGAGCATTACTTGGCAGATGATTGAGCAAATCCAGTTCGTTAAGCTGTTTGGAATGGCCAAGATAGACAACCTCCTCCAGGAGATGCTTCTAGGAGGTAAGGATACAATATACTTTTAAGCCAAATCAAGTTAAATCACCATTTTTTCCACAGTTTCTGAATAAAATGGTTAAGATCGTCCAAAGGTTTTTAAACTGAAAACCCTAAATACATTGATCCGGGACAGGCAAAATGCTGTTCTATCAAAATTGTACATAAACCCATAAGACACATGTGGGTTGAGTGGTTATTTTGGTAAATACAAATGGCTCTGTTTGCATTGTAGACATATGCATTCAGTGCTAATAATAAACCCAGTCTGAACTTCCTATGACCTCTGATTCCAATTATAGGTTCTGCAAATGAGGCACCCCATGCTCCTCCATCTCTACACCCTCACCTAGTCCAGGAGCATCTCAGCAACAACGTCATTGTGACTGCAAACATGGCCACTCCAGTTCACAACGGACAGATGTGTAAGTTCCCGAACCCAAAACTTCACCACGTTGGCCACAGATTGGCGAGAGATGGGCTCTCTACAGCGTACGAGCCCACTCTCTGTGGCACAGTCAGGTAACTGAAGGGACAAACAAGCTCGCTGGAGTAATCCTTTTGTGAGTTAATCAGGCTTACTTGGTCAAAGAAAGCTACTGTTATTTTTTCCTGCCCTTTCTAATGCTTCCAGAAATTTCACAAGCACTCCTACTGCATGTCAGCCAATGGTCCTTTTTCCCCCACAGCAATGCTAGTTCATAAAAGTTTAGTTGTATCCTTACGTGCTCCTGTGTTCTAACAGATCTTTCTACTTTCTGTGTCCACAGCCACTCCTGAAACTCCAATCCCTTCTCCGACACCAGCCTCCAGTTCTGAGCACTACAAACTGGCCCAGGGGGTTATAGCCACAGTGCCCAAGCAACCAACGGCCATCCCTCAGCCCACCATCACCAAGCAGGAGGCCATCTGACCTGACCATCGCAATTTATATATAAAAAAGAAAAACAGAACTTGTACATTAGTCCTAGCAAACCAATACCCTACACAAAGGCTGCTTCACAGATTCTTGGACAAAACAGTCAAATTCTTTTACTAGGTAGTTTAATTTAAGCTAAATATTCATGAATTCCCAGCATCTTTGTGAAGCTTGCTCTGAATACGAGCACCTGAAAAATGGGGTAATGTAGAGTATATTTGAGTTTTATTCTTTTTTAAAAAAAGAAAAGGCCCAGTCAACAATTATGGCATGTAGACCAAAAGAGCAAAGTCGATAAACTCAGGAACATACAGTAACTCTACTGTGGAAGAAGCCTGCTTTTACAAATTCAACCTCACTTCTAGGCTAATGTTTTTTTTTCTAAAGTAGTAGTACATATTTATACTCCCCTCGGAGACCGATATTTTTGAGATGGAGAGGACGATTAGCAGAGTTTGTATCGCTGTTTGAAGACGTAGTAAATGTTACAACAAGGCCTTTCGTCTGGTGAAAGTTAGATGTTTATGTTGTACAGTATTTTAATGACCAACGTGATAGGAATGATTTCTACAGTACTTGAGAATAGGCTACACAACACTGTGCCTTGGAAACTTTTATCGTTTGTGTAAACTCATTATTAGGTGTTCAGAGATATATGTATCTTGTATTTGTCCTCTGAGGTGTTATAGAGAAATGACAATCTTATGGACCCTGCCACGTGCATATGTGTATACACACACACACACACACACACACACACACACACACACACACACACACACACACACACACACATTACAGATGGCACAATTCCACTTTTTCATTTACTTTTCCACATTTTCATAAACACCACAACCTCAAGTATCTGCCGATACCAATACCGATCCAATACCGCCCTTTTCCCTCTCTTCAACAACTAAGCTGTTGATACATTTATCTGGATGCACTTTGAATCCGGCTCCCTACTACAGTGCACTATGGAAGTTATACAGTTTCAGTTTCTACACCCATATAGTGCATAATAAAAATCAACAAATTTAAAAATAAAAGAGCCATCGGCTCTCTGTTAGACATATTATACACTCTTTGGGTGCAGGAATCTATGTTTTAAGTCCTGCACAGTGCACTATGTAGCAAGAAGGCAGCCATTTAAGAAACAGCTTTGCTGCTCAACTGTGTCACTCTGATATGGGATGTTGCTCAGAGTGTAGTTAAGCATTTCTGTGATAGTTCAGGCTTTTTTCATTAGAGCATAGTCTTATATGTATATGCATGTATGTATGTATATATATATGTGTGTGTGTGTGTGGGTGTATACATATATGCATATGCTCTCTCTCTATATTATTTTTGTTTCCCAGTACTCCATCACTAGTGAGTGGTCTTTTCTTTTTAGAAAATAAAAGAGGTTCTGATTTTAGTGTTTGCCACTAAAGCAGGTAGCCATATGTTTGTGTGTTAGAATACACAATCCTGTTTGGTGACTTTGGAATTAGCAAAAAAAAAAAAGTGCCTTGCCATGCATTACGGCCTTCAGGGAGAAGGGTGGTTTCAACCTTGCAATGTGAACGTTTAATAAACGTCAGCGTTATATTTTTACATAAACATGTGAAGCCTGTTTCTTCTTTCTTTTTCTGTGTTGCTTCATTTCTACTGTAATGAAACCAGATCATTCCAATATTACAAAACACACAAAAGAATATACACTACCGGTCAAAAGTTTTAGAACACCCCATGTTTTCTGTTTTCTTGTATTGAAATTCAAGCGGTTCAGTGTCTCAATGTTCATTCGGCAGAAATTTCTTCCCAACTCTGCAGCAGGAGTT
>JBBPCW010000133.1:4585571-4595745 GCA_037974425.1 Phenacogrammus interruptus
TCAGTTTAATACATTACCCTTAAAGAAAATGTAAATATAAACCCAAGGTTTAAATACGGAAAAGTCAGGAACGAGAGGGAGAGAGAGATGCAGAGAGAGAGAGATGCAGAGAGAGAGAGATGCAGAGAGAGAGAGATGCAGAGAGAGAGAGATGCAGAGAGAGAGACGATCCGCACGAATGAGAGACAGAGAGAGAGAGCGCGAGAGAGAAAGAGAGATGATCCGCACGCTCCGGAAAAGTCACGAACGAGAGTGAGAGAGAGTGAGCGAGAGAGAACGCGACAGGGAGAGCGAGACAGGTTTAAAACGGGCGCGGTCCGGAAAATTTAAACTAATTTAAACTAAAGTTAGTGCTTTCTCTCAACACAGTTTCAGGTTTATGTTGACCTGTGTTGATCTGTCAATCTGCTGCTACTCCTAGATCAGGCACATTTTCTTCTACGTTCAGTAACGTCATTGTTTAAAATCATCCATTTACAATTGTAAATTGCATTGTAGATTGATTATGTGTTTGGCCATAGCGTCACACTTTCGCTGGTTTCTTAAGACCAGGTTAAAAGTTAAGCGTGGGCCCTTATTGTCACACGTGAATACACCACGTGAAATTCTTTCTCTGCATTTAGCCCATTCACCAAATGAAGCAGTGGGCAGCAAGCGACATGGCGCCCAGGGAGCAGTATGTAGGCACAGTACCTTGCTCAAGGGTTCTTCAGTGGTGCCACTGGCAGTCGTGGGATTTGAACCCACGACCTTCCGATCACAGGGGCAACTCCCTGACCACCAGGCCACCAGATGCTCTGCAAGAGAAATCACAGATCAGTGACAAACCAAAAGCAAGCCAGCTTTAAACCTCTTGTTACCATGGTGCATTCAGAGCTTAACATAAAATACTATTATTTTAATACATAAATATATTTATACATTTGAATGGCACATTTCACTTAGTAGACCTTTAAAGTGCACTTTACAGGATAGTAAATGAGAATGAGGGTGTACTCACACTAGGCAGTGCGTTTGACCACCAAAGCCCGGTTGGTTTGACTAGTGTGAGTGCTCTGTGCCCGGGTGCAGTTTGTTTAGCCGTCCCTGGCCCGCTTGGAAGAGGTGTGCCAGAGCACGGTTCAGTTGGACTCGGACGCGGTTCGCATGTAGTGTGAGCGCTAACTGCGCTGGAGCACGGATCAGGACACGTGACATCACAAAAGCGATAGTCCTGTTTAGCAACAGGCTGTGAGGGGGCTGTGGACCACCGCTGACCAAACGACTCGAAATTACTATCAAAAAAGTAAACAGAGCGACGGACTGCACTGCGTTCAGCGAGAGAGCGCCGCTCTTCCTGTTTATCCTGAAACCATAGTACCATAATGACGTAAGTGTACTCCGGCATGAATGCAGAAATCTAATGTGAGTGCGGGCCAGAGGGGGAGTGGGGAGGGGGGACAATCGTACTTTGGTCCGGTTCACGGCAACCGTGCCTAGTGTGAGTACACTGAGTCATGAGTGGGCAAAACATCAGTAATCCCATCTTGCTCAAGGCGTGACCATGAGCCTGGCAGCCGCTGTCGTCCAACTGGCCTTATCGCCAGTTTAACTCTTACCAATGTATCACGCACCTAAGAAAGCAATGTCTTGCTAAAGCAGTTTGGCTTAACAGTGTCATGTAGTAGTATTCGAGATTCTTCTTGTAGAGTTTAAACATGCTCAATCTGCTTTAAGTCTGGGTCTTCAGAGCTGGGAAACGTGTTAAGAAATTTCTGCACGATGGAGTCACTATTTAATTTGGAGAGGTTTTATGTAATGCCCAGGAGACTCTAAGAAGTTGCTGTTTTAAAGCATTGGCTATAGTGCAAAGTAAAGGGAAGGAGTTGTTAAAACCTGAAGCCTCTGAAACTCAAACCATTAAACTAGGCTTCTCCTTTCCAAGCGCCGTCTCCATGTCCTGCGTGAGAAGTGCATGCGAATGTCTTAAAACTGGTCAGCCAAAAAGAGGAAGGATGTACGCAAGGCACAAGCTTTGAACCATAGCTATTTCGTTTACATCTTAAAAGGAAAACCAGAGCTGCACAACAATGCTAGATTGTCTAAAGAAGGATGACCCCCGTCTAGTGAGCTGGAGCTCCCAAACAGGCAACTGCTTATGAGAGGAGTGCTGAAAGCATGGGTTCTTTCAGATGAGCTGTTGCTCAGGCCAAAGCTGGGGCTTGTGCACTTATCTTGAGAGCAGCTAAATGGACCGCTGTCTTTAGACTGGCCGGAGTCTATTCAACTTGATTAGAAGCAGCTCGCCCATATCTTCCTTGATAAAGTGGCAAGTGAGAACATTATCAAGCTCTCTGTCTCTTTAGAACTCTGTCTTTGTTTTTCTTATTAAAGGCAAGAGATACATGTGCGGCATCATAGTTCCAGGCAGTTGCAAATATAGCTTTTTAAGATCTACTTTTTTAAAAATGTGTTTGTTTAAATGCCTCCACTCAACAGAGATACTCATTCTTGTCTAATGGGAACATTAAGAAAGAGTTGTGTCTTATTTTAGGTCATATGCTCTTAGCTTAAGTGTGGTTTTCTGTATGTAGTTTTTCGTAATGGCCTACAGTGCAAGAGAGAGCAAGCTTCTGCTAACATCAAAATGGCTGCTTGGTTCTGTTCACCTGCTAAAGAGTGGTCTGGTACAAATCTTGCTAAAAATAGAGCTGTGGACTGGCATCTTTAGTACTCCGTTCCATTAAAAGATGAAAAGATATTGAAGCGTTGTTCGAAGTTTCCTTGTGAAACAATTACACCATGATGAAATACTGAGTAACCAGCATAGACTATCATTTTAATTAGACAGAAGCCTACATTAATGAACCCTTTGTATGGAGTATAATTTGTACAGCCAACTCCTGATGATGTGTTGTCATTAAATCCAGAAAAGGCTCTAAAAGTCCCAATGAAACTGGAGCAGCAATAGCCTTTCACTACTCCTGTTCTAAAAGCCCAGTGAAAGCATATCTGCTGACTCATATTCCTTCACCAGACTCTCTGGCTTTGTTCTTGGTATTGCTGAGAGTTTTTGTTATGCATTGTTCAGAAGGTTCACAAGCCAACAATGAGCATCTGAATGGTGGGCTTTAATGGAGCCTATTTGCTCTAGAGATGTACCAACTCTGCTCTAATGAGCTATTGTTGTTATAATTTTTCGCAGTAGCGTTTGTACACTACAATGACAACATTGATTTTTCCCAGAGTGAGACAATTAAAGAGTTTGACAGCAACCACCTCTCATAGCGGTTTTGACCAGCTGAACACATTTAATGACTGGGAAGAAATGTTCGTAGGTTGTGGCCTCAGGAGCTTTCAGTTTGAATGTGTGGAAATCCATGCATGTCTGACATTCTAGTACGAGTTGCAGAGCTCCATGGCCTCTGTCTCTTAGAATGAGTCAGCTCTCATGCTTTTACGATTCAATAAATCTCAAGTCTACTGGAAACTAAGGGGGGGGGGTTGTCCCGAGGGAACAGTCCTTATACACCAATATCTTCTTGAGTGCAGGAGATAATTTCCTGCTCTGCCAGCGTGTGTAGAAGAGCTAGCTGGCGATCACACCATCTTAAATTTTGAATCATTCAAATGCTAAATTGGAAGTACTTTGCGACCGTTACGGGTGACTGAACTAAAGAGGAAGCTGTTAGGAAGATGTATGTGTCTACCCATACAGTTTTTTAGAAATACACTAGGCCTATCTGAGTTAAATATATAGCCCAGTAAAATTGCAACGGGATAAAAGTGATTCTCTCTTATTCTGGCTTTACGATAACATTCAAATAACCCATGCTTATTACACGGCCCTTGGATTCTGAGGAGTGAAGCACTGAGATGAAAATTGTTGGATAAAACCAGAACTGAAATTGACATGGAACCGGAAAGCAAAAGAATTGAATAAAAGCAGTTACATAATAAATATATTATAAATTGATGGAAATTGTTACAATATGTGAGCTACAGTATTTGTCAAAATCACACATCAACAGCATACAAGCATAAGGAATTACTTGACTTAGGTTATGCTTTGGCTCTGTTTACATTTTCATCGTTTCAAAACTGGCTGCAGATAGTGCTGGCCTGCTTACAGGAACTTTCACTTTTTGCTTCTTCCATTTTCTGCATTCTGCCAATCAAGTGGGGTGTTCTTTGATATTGTGTCCTTATTTTTTATGGATATATTTTTTATGCTTGCCAATTTTTCTCCCCAGTTTAGTCATGAGCATATCCCACCCCTAGCTAGGTCTTCCAATGGGTGGGTGAAGACTGCTCTCTCAGCTACAAGTGAAGTGTCCGCCAACATGTTTTTGTTTTTTGTTTTTTTTCCGGAACACCACTAATGCAGCGTACACAGCTCAGTGTGCTGGAAGAAGAACAATACTGGCTAACATCGCAAGTGATGGAGGGCCATCTTGAGAGAGTGAAGCTTTCTTGAACACCCACCCAAGGTTAGGGTATAGTAGGAATGGGTATCATTGGCACTTTACAGACAGTAATGTCAATACTGATTTTGCTTTTCATTAGCAAGTCTTATTGATGCTCTTATTGATACTACTTTCCATAATTTGCTGCAACAATATGAAAAGAATCAAAAATGTTCAGTACCTAAATTGATTCCTGAGTTTCTTGTGTATATAATGAGGGAGGAGCATTTGCTACAAATGGAAGCGATGTAAAATGGTCCTTTATTTTCACAAATGAACACACCACAGCATAGCGCACCATGTGATCAAGTTCTTTCTCTGCATTTAACCCACTCAGTGGTGCCTTGCAGTCCTGGGATTCAAACCCACAACCTTCTGATTGCAGCCCACCAACTGTGCAGTGTTGCACACTTGTCCCACCCACTGCTCCAGTCTAGCACCACTGTTTATCCAGGAGCTTATCTATATCAAATTTATCGATATTTATTTAAAATGTATCGACATAGACCAATCTGGAACCAGTACTAATTTAATAACATTCCTGATCACCCTCCCTAGTGATTACAAACTACATTTCTTCAGGAAAAACCTGAAAAAGTTCACATGGCTGACATTTTCAGTGTTTGAAGGCTATGGATGGTGAAGGCAGGCCTCTTAACCCGAGTGAGTCCACAAATAGCACAGATCTCTCATCAGGCAGGTAGAATGAAAAGAGAACATTGGATGAGTTCTTTCTGTGCCTCGTCTTGATTCCATTTCTCCAGTGAAAATGAGAATTCATCTGTTGAGGTTTTGACTGAGTGGTGCCCCAGGGAGTGCGCTGAGCTGCTGTATTTCAGTCTGATGATGGAAGATCACATTTGCCCTTTTATGGAGATAAATGATGAGTCGGAGTCTGCCGTACATACACTCACTGAGCTCGTCCTGACAGTTTATATTATGTGTCCATAATCCAAATGCTTCGAGACACTAAAGGAGATGAACTTAGACACTTTAATGATGTTTAAAACTACTGATTAATTGATCGTTCTTTGTAACATTTCAGGCCTTCTGGAGGCTGGGGAGCGGCGGGTGTTAATGATGAGCGATTTGTGTTTGTGCCGTCCTCAGTCCCTTGTGGACAGGGGTGGAACACCTGACTCCCTGGTCTCCAGCGCTCTCCCTCTGGTGGGTGGGGCGTTATTGTCAGAACTGAACACACCTGTGCCTGTCTGCAGCTGCGTTGCCTCCTCCTGCAGCATGTTTACTTTGCATGCGGAGATCAGTTTCGCATTAGTGGGACGCATTAGATTACCATAGTGAGTTATTGTAGCTGCACTGAATTTAAAGTTGGAGAGAAAACACGAAGGAGTCGAATGTTGGACATTTGAGCCAAACAAAACAACAGTCCTGCCCCCGCTGTCTTCGATAAACACTCATCTATATTTAGCTAGCCTGTTTGTTTGTTCATGCTTAACATTTCAGAAAACACAGGCCAATATGTTTCACATGGGGCAGTGCTCAGAATTTTGTTTTGATGAATAACAGTGACAAATATCTTTTTCACTGGCACAGACTTATCAGCACTGACAGCAAAGGACTAAACAAACAGTATATGGCTGTCCCCTGAAGAGTGTTGCAGTGTAAAATGCCTCCCTAAATTTGTAAACAAAAAACAACAGGCCAACTGAGAATTCATCTAAGCAGAGAGCTCTTAAAGAGACAGCGCTGTTTTTTTTTTTTGTGTTTCTTTTTTTAAGACGAGTGCACCCCTTTTTATATTTTTGTATTATAAACCCTTTTCTTTTGATGTATTTCCAGGTTTGTCATGCTTTTAAATGCGAATCAGTTGTATTTGCAAAAAAAGATTTCGATGTGACAAAGCTTCATGCAAATTGTTGTACACACATCCTGCTCTTTGCATCAGGCATTTTACAGTCAAATTCTATATGGGAGAATGTTTCCGCACATTCCTACATGGAGTCCTAAGCAGAACACTTTGTGGTTTTTTGGGAGCTTGTCTTTAAAATGGGTCAGGGAGTCCTGCACTGCGCTTGACATTTCCCGAGGTTCAGTTCTCCTCCAAGGAGCCTGGCTTTGTGCTGGCCGCAGTATTCCCCACCGGCTAGTTCTGTGCTTTCTGACTGACCCGCTCTGAACCAGGGCGTTTGTGCAAATCGACATGGAAATCAGCATGAAATGCCACCATTACTTGAGTGTCGTTTCAGAAACGTGACCACGGCTGTTGGGAGTCACAGATCACTGTTCAGGAGCTCCTCTGTAGAAATTAAAGTGGAAGTGTCATGTTGAGTCTCTTGCTTGTGCTGTAAGGTGAAATTGAGATCAGGCGTATCAGATAACCAGCGTGCTGATAGTAGCGTTACAGTTTGTAAAGGTAGTATCTGATAAAACAGGTGGCCAATAGAGCAGCAAGTGGATAGTGCTGTGAGACTCCAGAAGCTGTTACTGATACTGTAGAGATGTGGGGGGTGGTGGGGGTTTTGTCTTCATGTAGTTTAAAACCTATTTAACACAAAATCTACATTTAACACAACTTGGGTAGTAGTTATGAAATTTCACTATTATGTTATTTTCCAAAAATATAGTTTATTATATATAATTTTGCTGTATTAAAGTTAATAAACACATTTTTTCTAACTACTTATACCCTAAAAGAATGCCTTTTTGTACTTTATAACATAGATGTGAGGGCTATTTGATTATCACTATGCTTATGGTAATTGGGATTGATTTAATGCTCAGTGCTTTAGATAAGGACTCTGCGTAGGTTGACAATCAAACTTTAGACAGCATTTCTACACCTGATAACTCTTGACAATTTCAAATCGGGTCAGAAACCACTGTGAAGTGTTTTGAGGCTAAATAACACAATTATCAGTGTTGCTGTTGTGGCAATCAGATTTTAAAAAAAGAACAGCAGCAGTGGATGCAGCAGGAAATGTTGTAAAGTCCAATTAACACCCTGATGCGACACCTTTCACAAGTCACACGCAGACTTGCATGTGTTTTTAGAAGCCCATACCTCTCGAATGCTGGGAGTAAAATGTCCCTCCATCTCAAGAGACAAGTGTGACGACCCTCCACAGATGCTTTTTCTCTCATTTATTCTCACTCACATGCACAATGCCAGCAGTCGTGGGAAATTACTGAATCGGAAAGCAGTTTATTTAACCAAATTAGAATGAAGCCAAACAAAACAAAATTGCTTTTTGAATCCGTGCACCATCCATTGAATTCTAATTACGAATTCAGTTGCTGTTACACAGATGATTCACACTCCTAATAATTATGGATGTTTTAGACTGATATTTTGAATGCAGTCATTAACTGTGATGGACAGAGGCTGTACATTTCAGTCTGTGACTTCACAGTGCCTGGGGATTAGTCATACCGCTAACATAAAACATTGCATGAGCTGGTTCGCTTATTCAGCAGAACGTCTGTGAATTGGTCAAACCTTTTCAGTTGCACTGCCTGATTTTCCCTTAATCAAACATACCTCACATAGAAATGTGTTATTTCTAAGCTTACACAGCTGTTGTGCAGATATGGTAAGTTTATTCTCATATAACTTATTGGGCCATGTTGGCCATTAGCTACAATTGGTTAGTCCTAATGGAGTAGAGTGGTGAGGTAGGTTCTTGAAATTTGGTAACTTGTCCTGTAGAAGCAGCATTTACATTTGATGGCTTGTGTGTATTTTATATCCCCTTCTTCCTCTGTGATTACATCGAACACCCCTTTATTCTTCCTTATCCGCTTTTCTTGCTTTTCCCGCGGTTCCCTTCTCCTCAGCGTGCCCCGCTCTGCAGCGCTTTAATGGTTGGCAGGATCCATGACCCATTTAAATATGGACTGAGAAGAGGAGGCACAAAGGGGGCTGAATAGCTAATGTGTGTGCGCTGTGCATTCTTCACTGGGAATGCGCTTTGACCCCCTCCACCCCCATTCCCCGCTCCCACATCGTCTTGAAAGCAGTTTGATGCACTGTGCCAATACGAAGAGCTCCGCAAAGCACTCTGAAAGTGTGTTTCTGTCGATCTCGTAAGTTTTTATCTCTTGTTTGCTTGCCAGGAAGGCTGCAGATGCAAGCTGGCAGGCATATGTGTAAGAAGGCCTCACCACAAGCCTGGCAGAATGGAGGAGAGAATGTTTGGTGGATGTTTCGTGACAGTGGATGGTCTCAGATGAATGCTTCCGCCTCCTTGTTATAATTAGGCCATGAAATGAGTTCAGGAGCTGACTCTATTAACTTAAGTATAGAAATAGAACCTCTGGAGCAATAATTACTCTAATTCATCAGCTAACATGTTCTGTTTCAGATATTAAAGAGCTCGAAGACTTGGAGGCAAATATTCAATTATGCATAACACAAACGTCTTTCTTTGTCGGGACATTTTAAAGTAGTGGAATTATAAAGTAGTAGAATTATTAGTAATAATGAGGAAATCAATCAGTGCAGTCTTTGTTGTGAGTAAAATATTGGTCTTGACAGAAGGCTGAGCCTCCAGTTAAATATTGAATGAGCTCTGAAGGACCTGATTGGTCATAAATGAGCTGGTAAAATACTCAGATCAATCAAAGCCATCACTCAATCCAACAAACATGAATCATTTTGGTCAAAGTAACACTGATGGTGGGGTTCCCAAGTGGCACGACTGTCCAATCATTGAGACACTGCAAATTCAATACAGCCATCCATGGCTGGGAGTCTAGAGAGCACAACTGGCCTCGCTCTCTCTGGGTGGGTAGAATTACTGGTGGTTGATTTTTAATAGCCTTTTCTCATAACCCTGAAGCTCATACTGTGTGGGCTACACATTAAACAAATTCTCACATTTCAGTTACTTTTCATTGGATAAAGTTGCAACACAGGTCTGCCACAAGCAAAATAATAAATAGACCAAGAGCAGATTGTGTTTTTATAGCAAAATTGATTCTGATATTGGCCAAATACAAACATTATAAATTATGTGACAAAAACGTTAATAAATCGGGTTATACTTTTAGATTAATACCACAGTAGCAGTACACAGATTGTGAGCAGTTGTGGAGTTAACCACAGGCAAAACAGCAGGAGATGGAGTACAATGTTATAATAATAATAATTAATAATAATATTAGACAGTTATATAATATACAAATTGTGTACTATATCAAATAATAGCATTGTACTTTAAATGATGTGTAAGAGCCAAATGATTTCATTTACATTATTTAGCAGACGCTTTTATCCAAAGCGACTTCCATTCCCTATCTACAGGGAGCAGTCTCTCCCTGGAGCAATTTAGGGTTAAGGGTCTTGCTCAGGAACACAGTGGTGGTGCTGAAGGTAGGATTCGAACCCATGACCTCATGGTCCGGAGGCAAGTATCCTACCCACTGAGCCACCTCCACACAGATTCATAATTCTTGAATCTGTAATATAAAGTAGACTCTGATTCACACTAATCAGTATTAAGATGACCAAACTTGCTACTATTACTACTATTATTACTACTACTACTACTACTACTACTACTACGACGACTTTGTGTTAGTAGGATAATAATTTCATTTCAGGACTTCACCATGTTGTCCTGACTCTTTCTCATGCTCTCTTTTTCATGCCATCAGACTCCTGAACTCACTCCCAGCCATCACACTTCCCCTCACATGCACACCTGGACTGTGGAAATAACTGACCCAGTTGCACCACTGCACTTTACCAGACTATGCTGCTACATGGA